>JAJKFL010000009.1:42915014-43283218 GCA_021186555.1 Reticulitermes speratus | reverse complement strand
CCTCAGTCTGTGCTACACGCACACCTCAGTCTGTACTGCACGCACACCTCAGTCTGTGCTGCACGCACGTTGCCCGCACGCAAACCAAATTTTGCCCAAGTTGCCCGCGCCATAGCTACAATCGAGCGACTGGCGCTGTTGACATTTCTAAAACCTCAGGCGCTATCACGAACCCTCCGAAGACTGTTGAAAGTTTCGGGATTATATTTCGAGAAGTGCATTACCTTAAGCTGAAACGGACCAAGGAATTCAGAGCCGTGTGTAAACTGAAGTTACTTGCTTTAAGTTTACTTTGGAGCCCTTCGCTTAGGACCAATCCGAAGAGCAAATATTTGAAGCGTGGATTATATCTGAAACTTCCGCAAGATGTCTCTGTTTTGCGTGACCACGGAAATATCCACATAAAGCAGAGTAATTCTTGAGGAGCTGATAATTTCTCTGGAAATGAAATTTTTTTTTTCATATTTTTGCGACACCCAAATTTTAACCACTGTGTTAGGGGGGCTCGAACTGGTCCCGTGTCAAGCCAGTTCAGTCCATCTATTCATTCCTCACTTCTATAAGGTGCTTTTAATAGTACTGTATCTTCACATAAATTTCGGCGATTAAGATTTTATTAGCCCCGTAAATATCACGGAGAGGCTCTAACCCAGACTTCGCCATTAAAGACTAATATAAACCTGAATTATATATAAAGATTCAGCCCGTACCGCGCAGTAAACGTACTGGGCTTTAAAGCGTTAATTTTATGTAAAAATTCGTAAGGCCATGCAATTCATCTTCGCTAAGTAAATGTCTAAGCAATGTAGAAAGACAATAGGCCAATAGAATGAGCTTCGCGTATCTCACACCAGGGGGCTACCTGTCGGGCCGAGATGAAAGAGAGACGGTGCGGGACAAAGCGAGCCGCAGCTGGGGATATATTGAGTTGGCCTGAAGAGTGTGGGGCGGGTGTGGAGGTACGGCGTGCTGCAAAGTTGGCAGCAGTGGGGCTGATTAAACTGCAGACGACTTTGAATAAGACGGCGCGGGGCACTATACAGCGGTTGGGGGGACAGGAGGTGTGGGCTGTATCACAGTCTGACGGGGCACTATACAGCGGTTGGGGGGACAGGAGGTGTGGGCTGTATCACAGTCTGACGGGGCACTATACAGCGGATGGGGGACAGGAGGTGTGGGCTGTATCACAGTCTGACGGGGCACTATACAGCGGATGGGGGACAGGAGGTGTGGGCTGTATCACAGTCTGACGGGGCACTATACAGCGGATGGGGGGACAGGAAGTGTGGGCTGTATCACAGTCTGACGGGGCACTATACAGCGGATGGGGGGACAGGTGTGGGCTGTATCACAGTCTGACGGGGCACTATACAGCGGATGGTTGGACAGGTGTGGGCTGTATCACAGTCTGACGGGGCACTATACAGCGGTTGGGGGGACAGGAGGTGTGGGCTGTATCACAGTCTGACGGGGCACTATACAGCGGATGGGGGGACAGGAAGTGTGGGCTTTATCACAGTCTGACGGGGCACTATACAGCGGATGGGGGGACAGGAGGTGTGGGCTGTATCACAGTCTGACGGGGCACTATACAGCGGATGGGGGGACAGGTGTGGGCTGTATCACAGTCTGACGGGGCACTATACAGCGGTTGGGGGGACAGGAGGTGTGGGCTGTATCACAGTCTGACGGGGCACTATACAGCGGATGGGGGGACAGGAAGTGTGGGCTTTATCACAGTCTGACGGGGCACTATACAGCGGATGGGGGGACAGGAGGTGTGGGCTGTATCACAGTCTGACGGGGCACTATACAGCGGATGGGGGGACAGGAAGTGTGGGCTGTATCACAGTCTGACACTAAAGGAAAGAGGTGGGATTTGGGGTGGACAATGTGGCACTGCGACAGGTTTTTCCCCGAGTACTTCGGTTTTCCCCTGTCAGTATCATTCCACCGGTGCTCCATTACTTGTAAAAATAAAAAAAACTGACCATATTTATCTGTGGGCCGCGATAGCTCGGTCAGTACAGCGACTCGCTACGAGCTGGACGGTCCGGGGATCGAATCCCGGTGAGGGCGAGATTTTCAGCAGCCGTCCAGACCGGCCCTGGGGCCCACTCAGACTCCTATACAATGGGTACCGGGTCTCTTTCCCGGGGGTAAAGCGGCCGGGGCGTGGAGTTGACCACCCACCCTCATCTAGCGCCGAGGTTAAAGAAAGAGTAGAGCTATACCTCTACTCCCCCTCTGGGCCTTCGTGGCCTGTTGTAGGGTGACCTTTTACCATCTTTCTCTTCATCTTCATCACCGGTTGTACAATAAGCATTAAGGCTGCGGTGCGTCTATAGCATCTGCTGCGGGGCCCTTCACCACAAAAAAAAGGAAATAGCCCACTTGGAAGACAAAGGTGTAGATGGAAGGATAATATGAAAATTAACCTTAAGTAAGGTGTGAGAATATGTGCAGGATTTGTGTGGCTCAGGACAGGTTCTAGTTGCTGGCTGTTGTTGTAAGGGTGATGAACCTTCAGGTTTTACAGAACGCGAGACATCTTGTGTTCATCCGTAGACGGGCTGCCAACTACCTGCTTTTATTATTGTTACGATTTGAATAGCTAATATTATGGATAAACGTCTGTGAGAAACTTGTCGTTGCTCGTCTGTCCGTATATCATCACACAGCACCTCGGAGGCCTTTGTCATTGATCGGCTTGTGACTGTATGACCGCAGACGGACAGTTACCGATAACCGTAGTTCATAATGTAACCAGACGAGTTGCTCTGGTTTTGAAGTCTGAATGCAGCCCTTCATTAGAATTTCCATTTAAATATTATCCTCCCATCTACTTCAAGGTCTTCCAAGTGGTTCTTTCCCTCAGTTTTTTCCACCAAAACCCTAAATGCATTTCCATCCATGTCGTCCTCCTCGATCTGATCACACTACTAACATTTGGTGAGCAGGACAAACCATGCAACTCCTCATTACGCGATTTTCTTCAGTCTCCCGTTACCCCGTCCCTCTTAGACCCAAATATCCTCCTCAGCACCCTATTCTCGAACACTCTCAAGCCTATGACCTTCCCTTAATGCGAGAGACCAAGTTTCAAACCCACAAAAGGCAGAAGATGAAATTATAATTATGCACGTGTTAATCTTCACATTGTCAGACATCAGACTATCACACACAACATTATACAGGGCGTTTCTAACATTTTTTTTTTACCTTTTTTGCGACATTCGAGGTTCTCACAGCGGTGCTTATGAAGGCTGGAATCTTACAAGTGCTCCGAATTCCGTGACTGCAATTCTAACCGCTGCTCTTGTAGCGTGGCGCACGTACCCGGTGTCACCGAAACGTCGGCAGCTGAAATACCCTCCCTGGTATGACAGACTGCGTTTGGCAGACATGGCGATGCTGAAACACGGACACAAGACAACTGAAGTCAATTAAACCTGCAGAGTTCTGTAATTGGATCATTTGCGTGGGTAAATATTGTGTGTTGTGGCACCGGCCGCATTAGCTCAGTAGGTAAGTCAGCAGCATGACACAGTATTCTGTTACAGTCTTCTGGGATGCGAGGCTGTGTCGTTGGGTGAGCGGTACCCGACGTTTCGAAGGTTCGTAGAAGTTATTGGTCACTTCTGGTCACCGTAACAGCTGAAATTACCTGTACGAGTTAGTGACCAGTTTTGTGGCCACACAGTGTCCGTGCAGACGGCGAGCAGGCGTCGTGGGACTGACAGTTCGAAACCAGGAATTTAATTTGAATCGGGACCAGGAAGCTCCCTGCAGACTGAGTTGATATCGCGGCGTCCATACACTGTGAGGACGCTTCAGCGGGCAGCTGAAGTACCCCTGTGCACACCATGAAGGCACATAGCGGCAATGGAGGTATGGCTCCACTCGCCCGTCACTCAGCTTCAGGCCCGATAGCTTTACCCCGGCGAAAAGTGCTTCCGGTAGGCATTGGCTAGGTGGGCTGCAGAGCCGGTCTGCATGTTTGAGAGAAGAGAAAAATATGACGGGAATCGAACTATAATCCCTCGGTTGTCCAGCCTGTACCTGTGTTTTGTGTTCATTTATGTGTGTTGTGTTTATTTATGTTTGTGTTTATTTGTGTTTTGTGTTTTTATGTGTTTTGTGTTTATTTATGTGTTTGTGTTTATTTGTGTTTTGTGTTTTTATGTGTTTTTTGTTTATTTATGTGTTTGTGTTTATTTGTGTTTTGTGTTTTTATGTGTTTTGTGTTTATTTATGTGTGTTGTGTTTATTTGTGTTTTGTGTTTTATGTGTTTTGTGTTTATTTATGTGTTTTGTGTTTATTTGTGTTTTGTGTTTTATGTGTTTTGTGTTTATTTATGTGTTTTGTGTTTATTTGTGTTTTGTGTTTTTATGTGTTTTTTGTTTATTTATGTGTTTGTGTTTATTTGTGTTTTGTGTTTTTATGTGTTTTGTGTTTATTTATGTGTTTGTGTTTATTTGTGTTTTGTGTTTTTATGTGTTTTTTGTTTATTTATGTGTGTTGTGTTTATTTGTGTTTTGTGTTTTTATGTGTTTTGTGTTTATTTATGTGTGTTGTGTTTATTTGTGTTTTGTGTTTTATGTGTTTTGTGTTTATTTATGTGTTTTGTGTTTATTTGTGTTTTGTGTTTTTATGTGTTTTTTGTTTATTTATGTGTTTGTGTTTATTTGTGTTTTGTGTTTTTATGTGTTTTGTGTTTATTTATGTGTTTGTGTTTATTTGTGTTTTGTGTTTTATGTGTTTTGTGTTTATTTGAGTTTTGTGTTTATTTGAGTTTTGTGTTTATTTGTTTTTTGTGTTTATTTGAGTGCTTTGTGTTTATTTATGTTTTGTGTTTATTTGTGTTTTGTGTATATTTCTGTTTTGTGTTTATTTGTGTTTTGTGTTTATTTATGTGGTTGTTTTATTTGTGTTTAGTGTTTTTATGTGTTTTGTGTTTATATGTTTTTTGTGTTTATTTGTGTGCTTTGTGTTTATTTATGTGTTTTGTGTTAATTTGTGTTTTTGTTTATTTGTGTGTTTTGTGTTTATTTGTGTTTTGTGTTTATTTATGTTCTGTATTTATTTGTGTTTTCTGTTTATTTATGTGTTTTGTGTTTATGTTTTGTCTTTATTTATGTTTTTGTGTTTATTTGTGTTTTGTGTTTTATGTGTTTTGTGCTTATTTGTGTTTTGTGTTTATTTGTGTGTTCGTGTTTATTTGTGTTTTGTGTTTATTTGTTTTGTGTTTATTTGTGTGTTTTGTGTTTATTTGTGTGTTGTGTGTTTATTTATGTGTTTTGTGTTTATTTGTGTTTTGTGTTTATTTGTTTTGTATTTATTTGAGTTTTTGTTTATTTAAGTGTTTTGTTTTTGTTTTGTTTATTTATGTTTGTATTTATTTGTGTTTTGTGTTTTGAGTTTATTTGTTTTTGTGTTTATTTGTGTATTTTGTGTTTCTTTATGTGTTTTGTGTTTATTTGTGTTTTGTGTTTATTTGTGTGTTTTGTTTATTTATGTGTTTGTTTTTGTTTGTATTTATTTATGTTTTGTGTTTATTGTGTGTTTTGTGTTTATTGTGTGTTTGTGTTTTTATGTGTTTTGGTATTTAATTGTGTTATTTTTGGTTTATTGTTTTGTTTATTATGTGTTTTTGTGTTTATTTATGTGTTTTGTTTTATTTATTTTTGTGTTTATTGTGGTTTGTGTTATTTTTTGTTTGTGTTTTTTTGTTTTGGTTTATTTATGTGTTTTGTGTGGATTCAGAACAATAGCGTTATTTCCTGTAAGCATTATGATGGTTTTGTATATGAGACGGGTGTTTTTACTGGCGTTGTACGGATGTATTTATGTGTTTTGTGTGGATCTCAGAACAAAAGCGATTATTTCACTGTACAGCATTAACTGACTGATTTGTATAACTGAGACGGAGTGTGTTTACTGCGCGGTACGGACTGTATTTATGTGTTTTGTGTGGATCTCAGAACAAACAGCGATTATTTCACTGCACAACATTAACTGACTGATTTGTATAACTGAGACGGAGTGTGTTTACTGCGCGGTACGGACTGTATTTATGTGTTTTGTGTGGATCTCAGAACAAACAGCGATTATTTCACTGCACAACATTAACTGACTGGTTTTTATAACTGAGACGGAGTGTGTTTACTGCGCGGTACGGACTGTATTTATGTGTTTTGTGTGGATCTCAGAACAAACAGCGATTATTTCACTGTACAACATTAACTGACTGGTTTGTATAACTGAGACGGAGTGTGTTTACTGCGCGGTACGGACTGTATTTATGTGTTTTGTGTGGATCTCAGAACAAACAGCCATTATTTCACTGTACAACATTAACTGACTGGTTTGTATAACTGAGACGGAGTGTGTTTACTGCGCGGTACGGACTGTGTTTATGTGTTTTGTGTGGATCTCAGAACAAACAGCGATTATTTCAGTTTTACGGTTGGACATCCCCCTGTGACATGTACAAATTAGACAAACAAGCAAGGTATCAACCACAACTGTAGCTTTGACAGTATTTTACTGTCGAGTTGGCTGCGTGTTTCGGCTTAAAAAAAGCCATCATTAGGCCCTAGTTAAGACTCGAACACAACAGGCTGTTAAATAAAGTAACTGAGATCAAGTTTACATGCCATGCTAATAGAAATCTGTGAAAGATCCAAGCTTTCGATTTTGACTTTCCCTTCACGCCAGTCGCCAAGCTCCCACATTCCCTTCGACTGCTACACCAGTGTTCCACAGAAATTTACTACCTAAATTTTCAGTTTCTTACCTTAAGATAGAAGTAATACGTTCCTCCGAAACGTCGGTATCTATCTAGTAAACTACATAATGTCTCATTTTAATATATTCTGATCTTCATTGGTTGACAACTTAACCACCTACAGGGTGTCCCTTTTATCGTGTCCCCGAGCAGGGCAGGTTTATAGCATGAAAAACCCTGAATCCGCCGTAACAGCTACCGCGCGCAGACACACGATAAGGACACCCTGTACATTTCTGAACATAAGCCTGTTAACACACACGCACGGCACTAGTCTGCACACATGCCAAGCTGCAGTACTTAGCTACTCTGCACCCTACACCATGTTGTCCGTCTGTGACCAACTTTAAACTTTTGAAAGGGGTGATAGATTTTCGCGAAATTTGGCATGAGCTTTATACCTTTGACAGAAAAATTCCAGTCTCCTGCTTCTTTTTCAGTTTCCTACAATCAGTAATAATAACATGGCGACCGCGCAACGTTTTGACGTGTGGGAGTGACAAAATTTGCATTTAATTTGGGATCGCGAAAAGCTGTGTGACAATGTTTGTTATGGTAATTTTATGTAAAATGTGCACAACAGCGTCGAGGGCGTGAGAAAATGTCATTAAATTTCAGTTTAGCGATGATAACTGATCAACGTCTGGAGCTGGGTAAATGGAATTTGGTGTGGAGACAGAGCGTAGACACAGCTGCGTATTGTGCGTAGGTAAATAGTGGTGGAGAAGTATTAGGGGTAAAGCTGATAAACTTAATGTGTACAGAATTTGGTTCGTGGAAATAACGATGACAACACATGATATATATATAGAGTTCGTAACGTGAAATAATCGCTGTTTGTTCTGAGATCCATACAAAACACATAAATAAACTGTGTGGGCAGAACGTATAATTGTTGAATGTTAAACATGTTGGTACATATAGTAACCACTGTGCTTCAAAGATACAGTCCGTACCGTGCAGTAAACACACTCCGTCTCAGTTATACAAACCAGTCAGTTAATGCTGTACAGTGAAATAATCGCTGTTTGTTCTGAGATCCACACAAAACACATAAATACAGTCCGTACCGCGCAGTAAACACACTCCGTCTCAGTTATACAAACCAGTCAGTTAATGTTGTACAGTGAAATAATCGCTGTTTGTTCTGAGATCCACACAAAACACATAAATACAGTCCGTACCGCGCAGTAAACACACTCCGTCTCAGTTACACAAACCAGTCAGTTAATGTTGTACAGTGAAATAATCGCTGTTTGTTCTGAGATCCACACAAAACACATAAATACAGTCCGTACCGCGCAGTAAACACACTCCGTCTCAGTTACACAAACCAGTCAGTTAATGTTGTACAGTGAAATAATCGCTGTTTGTTCTGAGATCCACACAAAACACATAAATACACTGTGTAGGCAGAACGTAGAATTGTTGAATGTTAAACATGGTGGTACATACAGTAACCACTGGGCTTTAAAGGATTAATTAAGCATAGACTGACCATGTAACTTTACAGGCTGCTTAAGCTAAAAATTTAGATGAAACATGACACTAAGTTCTCTCTCATTTCCGAAGTTCGCACGGCCGCATATTAATATTCTCAGAAATTTAAGATTTGTGACTGGAGGTTAGCCTCCATGATAATGAGTTTCATACAGTTATTTTGTTAAATAAACAAAGGCCACTCGTAAATACACGCACACAGCTGCGGTCAGTCACTGCACAGTATATGTCAGTCAGTAAGTCTGATACACACTGTGAAGTTCTGACGGTCTGCTTTATACATGACGACAAAAGGGTGAGATGTGTTGAACCGAGTATAAGAAACAGGTTTGAACAAATTAGTCAGTTGCTACGGCGTCATTAAAACCTACTAACGAACCATAATATTAATTTAGGGCATTAAGAGAATAACTCGGCGTGTTCGGAGAGGAAGACTGATGTAGAGAGTGACGAAAGTGCGAGGCGCTGTGAAAATAATTGATTTGTTGTGCTAAAGTGAGAAGTAATTAGTTTGCGCTCTGAAACGTGAGGTAAAAGACAGTGCATCGGAAACAAACAGAGCTGTTTAAAGTGTAACGTAAATAAATGTGCAGCCTGTTTGAACAGCCACAAACTCCGTATTCTTTCCGCATGGCGTATTTACATTTTGTGTCTCATGTCCGAAAGCACAAACATCAAAACACACAGAACTGTCACAAATTTAAATAAACCAACAAATTTACTGTATTTCCACATATATAGTCTAATGCCCCCTACATATGTTTTAGCTTTACGAAACCACCGCCAGGGGGGTTCAAAGTTTACATACACTCGTACTTAACATTATTTTCGTCCAATAACATAATATATATCATACATAAAACAAACTTCGTTACGTTTAAAATAAATCTCACTCTGACAAATGTACACTGTTTACGTTATTCGACACAATTTTTATTAAAAAATGCCTGATATGTTTCGAACCAATTTATGGTTCATCTTCAGGGACTCAACCTTCTCAAATCACAACAGCTATACATTCATGGTACACATTAAAACGCAAGTTTAAATAAATAAATGTCGACAACTGTGTAGTATTTTGAATAACTGTGTAGTATTTTGAATAACTGTGTAGTATTTTGAATAACTGTGTAGTATTTTGAATAACTGTGTAGTATTTTGAATAAATGTGTAGTATTTTGAATAACTGTGTAGTATTTTGAATAACTGTGTAGTATTTTGAATAACTGTGTACTATTTTGAATAACTGTGTAGTATTTTGAATAACTGTGTAGTATTTTGAATAAATGTGTACTATTTTGAATAACTGTGTAGTATTTTGAATAACTGTGTAGTATTTTGAATAAATGTGTAGTATTTTGAATAACTGTGTAGTATTTTGAATAACTGTGTAGTATTTTGAATAACTGTGTAGTATTTTGAATAACTGTGTAGTATTTTGAATAACTGTGTAGTATTTTGAATAACTGTGTAGTATTTTGAATAACTGTGTACTATTTTGAATAACTGTGTAGTATTTTCAATAACTGTGTAGTATTTTGAATAACTGTGTAGTATTTTGAATAAATGTGTACTATTTTGAATAACTGTGTAGTATTTTGAATAACTGTGTAGTATTTTGAATAAATGTGTAGTATTTTGAATAACTGTGTAGTATTTTGAATAACTGTGTAGTATTTTGAATAACTGTGTAGTATTTTGAATAACTGTGTAGTATTTTGAATAACTGTGTAGTATTTTGAATAAATGTGTAGTATTTTGAATAACTGTGTAGTATTTTGAATAACTGTGTAGTATTTTGAATAACTGTGTAGTATTTTGAATAACTGTGTAGTATTTTGAATAACTGTGTAGTATTTTGAATAACTGTGTAGTATTATGAATAAATGTGTACTATTTTGAATAACTGTGTAGTATTTTGAATAACTGTATAGTATTTTGAATAAATGTGTACTATTTTGAATAACTGTGTAGTATATTAAATAACTGTGTAGTATTTTGAATAACTGTGTACTATTTTGAATAACTGTGTAGTATTTTGAATAACTGTGTAGTATTTTGAATAAATGTGTACTATTTTGAATAACTGTGTAGTATTTTGAATAACTGTGTAGTATTTTGAATAAATGTGTACTATTTTGAATAACTGTGTAGTATTTTGAATAACTGTGTAGTATTTTGAATAACTGTGTAGAATTTTGAATAACTGTGTAGTATTTTGAATAACTGTATAGAATTTGAATAATGTGTAGTATTTTGAATAACTGTGTAGTATTTTTGAATAACTGTGTAGAATTTGAATAACTGTGTAATTTTGAATAACTGTGTAGTATTTTGAATAACTGTGTACTATTTTGAATAACTGTGTAGTATTTTGAATAACTGTGTAGTATTTTGAATAAATGTGTACTATTTTGAATAACTGTGTAGTATTTTGAATAACTGTGTAGTATTTTGAATAATGTGTACTATTTTGAATAACTGTGTAGTATTTTGAATAACTGTGTAGTATTTTGAATAACTGTGTAGTATTTTGAATAACTGTGTAGTATTTTTGAATAAATGTGTAGTATATTGAATAACTGTGTAGTATTTTGAATAACTGTGTAGTATTTTGAATAACTGTGTAGTATTTTGAATAACTGTGTAGTATTTTTGTATTAAGTATGTAGTATTTTGAATTACTGTGTAGTTATTTTGAATAACTGTGTAGTATTTTGAATAATTGTGTAGTATTTTTGAATAAGTGTGTAGTATTTTGAATAAGTGTGTAGTATTTTGAATAACTGTGTAGTATTTTGAATAACTGTGTTAGTATTTTGAATAATGTGTAGTATTTTGAATAACTGTGTAGTATTTTGAATAACTGTGTAGCATTTTGAATAACTGTGTAGTATTTTGAATAACTGTATAGTATTTTGTTTTAACTGTTGTATGTATTTGTACAACTGGTGTAGTATTTTGATAACTGTGTAGTATTTTGAATAATGTGTAGTATTTTGAATAACTGTGTAGTATTTTGAATAACTGTGTAGTATTTTGAATAATTGTGTAGTATTTTGAATAAGTGTGTAGTATTTTTGAATAAGTGTGTAGTATTTTTGAATAACTGTGTAGTATTTTGAATAACTGTGTAGTATTTTGAATAACTGTGTAGTATTTTGAATAACTGTGTAGTATTTTGAATAACTGTGTAGCATTTTGAATAACTGTGTAGTATTTTGAATAACTGTATAGTATTTTGTTAACTGTGTATATTTTGTACAACTGTGTAGTATTTTGAATAACTGTATAGTATTTTGTTTAACTGTGTAGTATTTTGTACAACTGTGTAGTATTTTGAATAACTGTGTAGTATTTTGAATAACTGTGTAGTATTTTGAATAACTGTGTAGCATTTTGAATAACTGTGTAGTATTTTGAATAACTGTATAGTATTTTGTTTAACTGTGTAGTATTTTGTACAACTGTGTAGTATTTTGATTAACTGTGTAGTATTTTGAATAATTGTGTAGTATTTTGAATAACTGTGTAGTATTTTGAATAACTGTGTAGTATTTTGAATAATTGTGTAGTATTTTTGAATAAGTGTGTAGTATTTTGAATAACTGTGTAGTATTTTGAATAACTGTGTAGTATTTTGATAACTGTGTAGTATTTTGTACAACTGTGTAGTATTTTGAATAACTGTGTAGTATTTTGAATAACTGTGTAGTATTTTGTACAACTGTGTAGTATTTTGAATAACTGTGTAGTATTTTGAATAACTGTATAGTATTTTGTATAACTGTGTAGTATTTTGTACAACTGTGTAGTATTTTGATTAACTGTGTAGTATTTTGATTAACTGTGTAGTATTTTGAATAAGTGTGTAGTATTTTTGAATAAGTGTGTAGTATTTTTGATAGTGTGTAGTATTTGAATAACTGGTAGTATTTTGAATACTGTGTAGTATTTGAATAACTGTTGTAGTATTTGTACAACGGTAGTATTTGAATAACTGTGTAGTATTTTGAATAAACTGTGTAGTATTTTGTACACTGTGTAGTATTTTGAATAACTGTGTAGTATTTGAATAACTGTATAGTATTTTGTTTAACTGTGTAGTATTTTGTCAACTGTGTGATATTTTGATTAACTGTGTAGTATTTTGATTAACTGTGTAGTGTTTTGTACAACTGTGTAGTATTTGTACAACTGTGTAGTATTTTGATTCTGTGTCAGTTATTTCCTGTTTACTATGGGTTGCTGCTGTACATTTGTCGGGGTAAATTCCTTTAATCAAAAAGAATGTACGGAACAAGGAACGTAAAGTTTCGTTCTGTTATTGGTTGAAAATAATGTATGTTAAGTATATGTAAACTTTGGACACCCCTGACGACGGCTTGGTAAAGCTGAAGCATATGTAGGGGCATTTGACTGTATTTGTGGCAATACAGTGTGTTTGTTGGTGTTTATTTGTGATTTGATATTAGAATGGACGGGGACTGTAATGTCACGTGGTCTGTCTTGTTAAGGGAACAACACAGGCTGAGGGCGTTCGAGAATAGGGTGCTGAGGAAGGTATTTGGGGCTAAGACGGACGGAGTGGCAGGATTGAGAAAATTGCATAAAGAAGAGCTTCATGATTTGTCCTGCCCATCAGATATTATTCGGTTGATGGAATGAAGAACATTGAGATGAGCGAGGGATGTAGCAAGTGCACGGTAGAAAGAAATGTATACAGAGTTTTGGTTAGGAAACGTGACAGAAAGAGACCACTTGCATGACCTATACTTAGATGGGGAAAAAATATTAAAAATGGTCTTAAATGGGATGGTATGGTGACGATTCTATGGGGGAAAATTATGAGTTTTCAATGTTAAACCTGACGGTACACATAATTACCATTAGGCTTTACAGCCCAAGGTATGAGAAACGACCGTCAACGGTGTGACATGCAGATAGTTCAGGCGTGTGCCGCTGCGGCAGCACCATGCCGGCACGACTACGAAGCAAGGAACTGCTTGAATTGATTTTAAGGGACGGAAACCGCTTAAGCATTACCGCCACGCCCCACACTCACACATTCAGTTGCACTTTAGTTGGGGGGGGGGTTGGGGGTGCTTGGGCTTTCTAATGTTTTGTACAAACAGGCTTTATTGTGGGCGGGGGGAAGCTTTCATTTGGTCAACAACAATAATAATAATAATAACAATATAAAACTGTCCTTCTGCCTTAATAAATACCACGCACTGTAGGCGTATAGGGGAGTGGAGGTATAGGTGCATGCATTCTTAACCTCGGCACAAGCTGGAGGTCAGTGGTCAGCTTCACCGCCATTTGTAAGGAGGCTGAGTGGGTCTCAGGGCCGGTCTGGAGACTGCAGTGTAGTGGACAGTGTCTTGCCCCTGCCGGGAATTGAGCCCAGGACCATCC
The DNA here is from genome assembly GCA_021186555.1 of Reticulitermes speratus. NCBI lineage: Eukaryota > Metazoa > Arthropoda > Insecta > Blattodea > Rhinotermitidae > Reticulitermes > Reticulitermes speratus. The sequence continues at coordinate 43,269,509 of JAJKFL010000009.1, read as the reverse complement.
AGCCTGTCTTCTAGACACTATACTGACTGAGCTAACCGGCACTCAAGTATCAGGATATGGAGACTGACGGAGTGTCGAGTAACTTGATGGAACACAAGTTGCTGTTTGCAATAGTTGGATAAATAGAATAATTAAAATGCCAGCTATTAGGCATAATGGAAGAACAAAACGGGATATGATTGACAGTACGACGTGTAATGACGGCTGTTGTTATAACAGTCAGCACAATAAAGTGACAGTGAGTGTAGCAAACAGCAGGGCGAAATTAGTGATCATAGCAAGTGTATAGCATTTATATACTGCGTGACAGAGTACTGCGATCAATAGCTGTTTGTTTAACTGTCTACTGAATTACATTTAAAGATAAAGTCCGTACCGCACAGTAAACACACTCCGTCTCAGTTATACAAACTAGTCAGTTAATGTTGTACAGTGAAATAATCGCTGTTTGTTCTGAGATCCACACAAAACACATAAATACAGTCCGTACCGCGCAGTAAACACACTCCGTCTCAGTTATACAAACCAGTCAGTTAATGTTGTACAGTGAAATAATCGCTGTTTGTTCTGAGATCCACACAAAACACATAAATACAGTCCGTACCGCGCAGTAAACACACTCCGTCTCAGTTATACAAACCAGTCAGTTAATGCTGTACAGTGAAATAATCGCTGTTTGTTCTGAGATCCACACAAAACACATAAATACAGTCCGTACCGCGCAGTAAACACACTCCGTCTCAGTTATACAAACCAGTCAGTTAATGTTGTACAGTGAAATAATCGCTGTTTGTTCTGAGATCCACACAAAACACATAAATACAGTCCGTACCGCGCAGTAAACACACTCCGTCTCAGTTATACAAAGCAGTCAGTTAATGCTGTACAGTGAAATAATCGCTGTTTGTTCTGAGATCCACACAAAACACATAAATACAGTCCGTACCGCGCAGTAAACACACTCCGTCTCAGTTATACAAACCAGTCAGTTAATGCTGTACAGTGAAATAATCGCTGTTTGTTCTGAGATCCACACAAAACACATAAATACAGTCCGTACCGCGCAGTAAACACACTCCGTCTCAGTTATACAAACCAGTCAGTTAATGCTGTACAGTGAAATAATCGCTGTTTGTTCTGAGATCCACACAAAACACATAAATACAGTCCGTACCGCGCAGTAAACACACTCCGTCTCAGTTATACAAACCAGTCAGTTAATGCTGTACAGTGAAATAATCGCTGTTTGTTCTGAGATCCACACAAAACACATAAATACAGTCCGTACCGCGCAGTAAACACACTCCGTCTCAGTTATACAAACCAGTCAGTTAATGCTGTACAGTGAAATAATCGCTGTTTGTTCTGAGATCCACACAAAACACATAAATACAGTTCGTACCGCGCAGTAAACACACTCCGTCTCAGTTATACAAAGCAGTCAGTTAATGCTGTACAGTGAAATAATCGCTGTTTGTTCTGAGATCCACACAAAACACATAAATACAGTCCGTACCGCGCAGTAAACACACTCCGTCTCAGTTATACAAACCAGTCAGTTAATGTTGTACAGTGAAATAATCGCTGTTTGTTCTGAGATCCACACAAAACACATAAATACAGTCCGTACCGCGCAGTAAACACACTCCGTCTCAGTTATACAAACCAGTCAGTTAATGTTGTACAGTGAAATAATCGCTGTTTGTTCTGAGATCCACACAAAACACATAAATACACTGTGTGGGCAGAACGTAGAATTTGTGAATGTTAAACATGGCGGTATATATAGTAGTAACCAGCTACGTTTTCAAGGTCACTCATTGCTTGTGGAATCGCAACTGACACTTTGAGTCACCTTCACAGCCTGAAGGCACGTACTGAGAAGCTGCTTGTGTCACACTGAGCCAGTGATACAGAACACAAATAACTCATCTTGGCACTGACAGATGTACAACTCAGTCTCTCACGACAGTTTATACTCGCGCTGTAAACGTATACCGTGTGTTTATACAGCGGTGTGTGACGTCACCGTGTGCTGTTCTTTACTGTCAACAGGATATGGGCGATGTTAAACTGAACGTGTTACTAGCGCGATGGAGGAGTCATGCTTGAGAAGCTAGCAGTTCCTCAGCTAGTCAACAAATTCCCCGCATTTTATGGAACCCAAAGGTAAATTACCGTTTTCTCAACACCTCGTCACTTCTCCATATCCTGAGCCAGATTAGTCCAGTACACGCACTACACGCACTCCAACCACATTTCTTTGAGATCCGTTTTAACATTATACCCCATCTACGCCTAGGTCTTCCAAGTTGTCTCTTTCCTTCAGACTTCTCCATCAGAGCCCTGCGTGCATTTCATTTCTCCTCCATACGTGCCACATGCCCCGCCCATCTCACCCTAACAATATTTGGCTGACAGCTAAAACGCGATGTGTGGTGTCTATTGATAGACTTGCAAGTTCTCCACACACTAAGTCTTCTTGTACTGCTTCACCCTGAAGATGGAGGCATCATGCTCCCTCGAAACGTCGGTGACTATCGCCGTGTTAACCTCAAATACCACTGCGATAACCTGAAATGTTGCAAAGGTAAAGGTAAAGGTCACCCTATAACAGGCCATGAAGGCCCAGAGGGGGAGTAGAGGTATAGCTCTACTCTTTCTTTAACCCTTGCACTAAATGTGGGTGGGTGGCCAACTCCACGCCCCGGCCGCTTTACCCCCGAGAATGACCCGGTACCCATTGTACAGGAGGCTGGGTGGGTCCCAGGGCCGGTCTGGACGGCTGCTGAAAATCTCGCCCCCACCGGGATTCGATCCCCGGACCGTCCAGCCTGTAGCGAGTCACTATACTGACTGAGCTATCCCGGCCCTGAAATGTTGCAAATAAAAACGAATAACGTTTGCATGGCGCGGTTCGGGGCGCAGGCATCAGCCAGGAGACGTGCTATAGCGACTGATGTCTTTCGCGGTTTTCTTTAGTCCCTCCAGGCCAATGCCGGAATAATATTGCCTCAAGTTAGCTACGAAGCAGTCAAGACGTACCCATGCTTCGGTCGGCGTTACAGAATGCCACTTTGCCGATAACAGTTGTCAAGCCGTCTTGTAACAACTTTTCAAATTCAGATCGTGAACATTCAGTGACAATGTGACGTCACGGTGTCACTGTACAGGCACGGAACAATTCGAGTGTTATCCGTGGCAGTCATAGCCACAGACGATATCTGACAAATTTTGTTTTCAGTCTGATGAAAGACGCCGTGTAGTGGCGCGTGAATATTTCTACCCCGTTATTACAAATGCTTACCAAAATTTTAATCGGAAAAATCTGAAAGGAAGACGACACTTGCAAAAGTTAGGCATACGTTTGAAGATAATATTAAAACTGACCTTTAAACAGGGCGCGAGAATATGGAACGGGTTTATCTGCTTTAAGATAGGGACAACGGTGTGTGGCTGTTGTAACTGTTGTAAGTGCGGTGATAAGCAGTGAGTTGCAAAGGAAGTAGCTGGTTTGTTGGTAGCTGAGTTCTTATGAGACTGAGACAGTCGTGTGTGCTGCATACAGTGAGTTGGGTTGTTGGTTACGTAGATGGTTGGTCGTTTGGTTCCTGAACTTGCCAGTCAGTCAGTCAGTTTTACACACTCTTGCGTTCAGTAACACTGTGTACAGAAGACAGTTCAGTAACACTGTGTACAGAAGACAGTTCAGTAACACTGTGTACAGAAGACAGTTCAGTAACACTGTGTACAGAAGACAGTTCAGTAACACTGTGTACAGAAGACAGTTCAGTAACACTGTGTACAGAAGACAGTTCAGTAACACTGTGTACAGAAGACAGTTCAGTTAACACTGTGTACAGAAGACAGTTCAGTAACACTGTGTACAGAAGACAGTTCAGTTAACACTGTGTACAGAAGACAGTTCAGTAACACTGTGTACAGAAGACAGTTCAGTAACACTGTGTACAGAAGACAGTTCAGTAACACTGTGTACAGAAGACAGTTCAGTAACACTGTGTACAGAAGACAGTTCAGTTAACAACTGTGTACAGAAGACAGTTCAGTTAACACTGTGTACAGAAACAGTTCAGTTAACACTGTGTACAGAAGATAGTTCAGTTAACACTGTGTACAGAAGACAGTTCAGTAACACTGCGTACAGAAGACAGTTCAGTTAACACTGTGTACAGAAGACAGTTCAGTTAACACTGTGTACAGAAGACAGTTCAGTTTAACACTGTGTACAGAAGACAGTTCAGTAACACTGTGTACAGAAGACAGTTCAGTAACACTGTGTACAGAAGACAGTTCAGTAACACTGTGTACAGAAGACAGTTCAGTAACACTGTGTACAGAAGACAGTTCAGTTAACACAACTCGTGTACAGAAGACAGTTCAGTAATGTACAAACTGTGTATGCAGAAGACAGTTCAGTTAACACTGTGTACAGAAGACAGTTCAGTTAACACTGTGTACAGAAGACAGTTCAGTAACACTGTGTACAGAAGACAGTTCAGTAACACTGTGTACAGAAGACAGTTCAGTAACACTGTGTACAGAAGACAGTTCAGTTAACACTGTGTACAGAAGACAGTTCAGTTAACACTGTGTACAGAAGACAGTTCAGTTAACACTGTGTACAGAAGATAGTTCAGTAACACTGTGTACAGAAGACAGTTCAGTTAACACTGTGTACAGAAGAAAGTTCAGTTAACACTGTTATACAGAAGACAGTTCAGTTAACACTGTGTACAGAAGACAGTTCAGTAACACTGTGTACAGAAGACAGTTCAGTAACACTGTGTATAGAAGACAGTTCAGTAACACTGTGTACAGAAGACAGTTCAGTTAACACTGTGTACAGAAGACAGTTCAGTAACAATGTGTACAAAAGACAGTTCAGTAACACTGTGTACAGAAGACAGTTCAGTAACACTGTGTACAGAAGACAGTTCAGTTAACACTGTGTACAGAAGACAGTTCAGTAACACTGTGTACAGAAGACAGTTCAGTAACACTGTGTACAGAAGACAGTTCAGTTAACACTGTGTACAGAAGACAGTTCAGTAACACTGTGTACAGAAGACAGTTCAGTAACACTGTGTACAGAAGACAGTTCAGTAACACTGTACAGAAGACAGTTCAGTAACACTGTGTACAGAAGACAGTTCAGTAACACTGTGTACAGAAGACAGTTCAGTAACACTGTGTACAGAAGACAGTTCAGTAACACTGTGTACAGAAGACAGTTCAGTAACACTGTGTACAGAAGAAAGTTGAGTAACACTGTCTACAGAAGACAGTTCAGTTTTCAAGCTCCAACAGTTACAGGACTTCGCACAAATTCCCACGTTTCATGACGCCAGTATACGTGACACGTCTTCAAGTTCCGAATTCCACTTGTCTCCCGGCGCAGCTCAGTTCAGCGCCTCCGTTCGACGGAATCCCAACAACACAAAGCAGCTCAAAGTCTGCCAAGTGGATGTTACAGAAATTTCGTGGAATAGACACAAAAAACTGAGTGTGTGTGGGCTGCGCGAAGATCAATGATGTCCAAGACACATCTGCAGCACAAATACGCCGTTGGCTTGTAACTGTGAATCATGTAACAGTAATTACAACTTATTGCCAACCTCACCGAACTATTTTAATATTTAACGTCGCACTGTTTTATTTTGAAAGTTTCACAGCAGTGTGGGCGAGCAGCAAGTTTTCAAAATACATTACACTAAATATAATATTTTTAAACTTTAGTGACGTGTCATGGTTTCGTACCTTATCGGCTGTCTTCGTGACACTTCGTGTTGGCTGGCGGTACGTGTTTGCTGTGGCTCACATCACACAAACCAAACCGACAATCAGGGTCAAGCATTCGCATAGTGTCAGAGCGGCGTATGCACGATATTTGTGTAGTCGAGTAAAGACGGAGTGTTCGTGTGTGTGTCTGCGTGTGTCACGGTGCAGTGTTTGTGCTTATCGATCTACCACTTTACTCCAATGCAGTAGAAACCTCTCCGGCTCCAGGTCATTTACCCAACAGCTCAAAGTGTGTCAGTGACCAGTATTCCGGTGACCAGACGGTGGTGAGTCTAGCCTGAATCAGCTAGCCTCGCCATGACCTAACGCACATGGTCCATAATTCCTGACGTCAAAGGTCACTGAGTGTCCAAAATGTTGATGCCACCTGGTGCCACACCGCGTGCAGACGGGACACCCCCCGTGCGTGCAGAACGCACGCGACCTCGGCTGACCCTGCCAGTGCTACGTCTCCCCGGAGGAGTAGCAAATTCTCCAGTAAACACTCCAGCAATGGTGTCCATCCCCATGACCCCCGCTGGTACAATTCCGATAGGGGTGACACCTGGACCCTTCGGCATGCTGCAGGTGTACCCCAACAAAGCATCAGAGTTCATGTTCAAGCAGTTCGAAGGGTTCAAGGACTTCACAATGAACACGGCCAAGTCTGGGCTCAGTGCGGGAGAGAAGACGGCCTTCTGGATGTACGGTAAAGTGCGTACCTGGTCACGCAAGTGGTTCACGCACATCTTCCTGTTCCTGGTAGTGCTGTGTTATAGCGTCATAGGTACGTCACGGGGGATATATGGGAACAGGGTGTGATTAGGAATATATGGAGTGTGTCCCTCCTTTTTGGATTTCCCCCACCAAAACCACGTATGCCTTTGTCTTCTCCGCCAGACGTGCCACATTCCCAGCCCATCTCATCCCACTTGTTTAATCGCCCTAATATTATTTGGAGCAGTATAGATCATGAAGTTCCTCACTGTGCAGTTTTCACCAGTCTCGTCTCACATTCTCCCTCTCAGCCCAAATACCCTTCTCAGCACCCTACTCTCGAACACCCTCAGCACCCTACTCTCGAACACCCTCAGCACCCTACTCTCGAACACCCTCAGCACCCTACTCTCGAACACCCTCAGCACCCTACTCTCGAACACCCTCAGCACCCTACTCTCGAACACCCTCAGCACCCTACTCTCGAACACCCTCAGCACCCTACTCTCGAACACCCTCAGCACCCTACTCTCGAACACCCTCAGCACCCTACTCTCGAACACCCTCAGCACCCCACTCTCGAACACCCTCAGCACCCTACTCTCGAACACCCTCAGCACCCTACTCTCGAACACCCTCAGCACCATACTCTCGAACACCCTCAGCACCATACTCTCAACACCCTCAGCACCCTACTCTCGAACACCCTCAGCACCCTACTCTCGAACACCCTCAGCCTGTATGCTTTCCGTAAACAGCAGCACAAACACAGATCTGTTTATCTCAATCTCTACGCTATAGCAGCAACCAGACTACACGCCAAATGCAGCAGGCACTCCGTGAATTTAATCAGCTGTTAATTACTTCATACGTGGAATTTTGATTTGTCAGTGTCTTTCCCAAATATCTGCAGTTGGCCACATTACCAAAACATTCACTAGCGATATGCATGTCGTGGTTTTGTTACAATGAGCGGTTAGTAGCATGAAATGTTGAGGGTGGTCATGTCAAGGAGGGTGGGAAGGGGTGTGTTGCCGGAGGGGAGAGACAAGACATTCAGAAGATATTTCAGTAGGAAATCCTGAATGGAAGAAATAACTCGTGGAAGCTAGATGTAGATCGGTGTGTAGAATTAAGTCGGTATTCAGGGAAAAAGCTATTGGGTGTGGAGTTAATTAGCTTGGCTGGAGACAAAGGACAGTGGCGGACTCTGGTGAACACAGTAATTAGTTACCGGATTCCACAAAAGACGAGAAATTTGTTCAGCAGAGCGGAACATACCGCAACATGCCTGCTGCAGTATGAAATGTAGGATGGCATTACGATTATGAATTACAAGTGATATACAGGGTCATTCTTTTAACTTATCAACATAGTTTTCAAAAAGTACAGTCTATGCCGCTATCACAATTTTCAACAGACTCCCTCTGAGTCTCGTAAGTCTTAAGAATGAAAAGACAAAATTTAAAGCAGCATTAAGACAATACATAAATACACACTGCTTTTATGAGTAGGTGAATTTGTTGTGTATAAAGATGGCTCATAGTGAGTTGTGTAACATGTTTATAGTGTTTTAGTGTATAGTGTTTAGTGTATAGTGTTTAGTGTATAGTGTTTAGTGTATAGTGTATAGTGTTTTAGTGTATAGTGTTTAGTGTATAGTGTTTAGTGTATAGTGTATAGTGTTTAGTGTATAGTGTTTAGTGTATAGTGTTCAAATGTAAAATTGTGTAGTGTGTATAGCTGTATATTTGTGTATTGTGACTTATTGCACATCGAGTTGTGACTTGGACAGACTTATGGATCTGTGGAATGTATGTATGTATGTATGTATGTATGTATGTATGTATGTATATATGTATGTATATATGTATGTATGTATGTATGTATGTAAGTATGTATGTATGTATGTATGTATGTATGTATGTATGTATGTATGTATGTATGTATGTAAGTATGTATATATGTATGTATGTATGTATATATGTATGTATGTATATATGTATGTATGTATGTATGTATGTATGTATATATGTATGTATGTATGTATGTATGTATATATGTATGTATGTATATATATATGTATGTATGTATGTATGTATGTATGTATGTATGTAAGTATGTATATATGTATGTATGTATATATGTATGTATGTATGTATGTACGTATGTATGTATGCATATATGTATGTACATATATATGTATGTACGTATGTATGTATATATGTATGTATATATATATGTATGTACGTATGTATATATGTACGTATGTATGTATATATATATGTATGTACGTATGTATGTATGTATATATGTATGTATATATATATGTATGTACGTATGTATATATGTACGTATGTATGTATATATGTATGTATATATATATGTATGTACGTATGTATGTATGTACGTATGTATGTATATATGTATGTATGTATGTATGTATGTATGTATGTATATATGTATGTATGTATGTATGTATGTATGTATATATGTATGTATGTATATATGTATGTATGTATGTATGTATGTATGTATATATGTATGTATATATGTATGTATGTTCACGTACTGCCTCTAGCCATCTACATTTCTTGCACCAATATGTACCTGTTCTTCATTCCCTTAACTCATAACATCAATTTCACATAACGTTCGTGTACGATGTCTCTGTGAGACACGTTGAATTGCTTTACTACACTACTAAATGCAATGTGTGGGTGGAACATAGAATTTGTGAATGTTACACATGGTGGTACATATAGTAACCACTGGGCTTTAAAGATACAGTTCGTACCGCGCAGTAAACACACTCTGTCTCAGCTATACAAACCAGTCAGTTAATGCTGTACAGCGAAATAATCGCTGTTTGTTCTCAGATCCACACAAAACACATAAATACAGTCCGTACCGCGCAGTAAACACACTCCGTCTCAGTTATACAAACCAGTCAGTTAATGTTGTACAGTGAAATAATCGCTGTTTGTTCTGAGATCCACACAAAACACATAAATACAGTTCGTACCGCGCAGTAAACACACTCCGTCTCAGTTATACAAACCAGTCAGTTAATGCTGCACAGTGAAATAATCGCTGTTTGTTCTGAGATCCACACAAAACACATAAATACAGTCCGTACCGCGCAGTAAACACACTCTGTCTCAGCTATACAAACCAGTCAGTTAATGCTGTACAGTGAAATAATCGCTGTTTGTTCTGAGATCCACACAAAACACATAAATACAGTCCGTACCGCGCAGTAAACACACTCCGTCTCAGTTATACAAACCAGTCAGTTAATGTTGTACAGTGAAATAATCGCTGTTTGTTCTGAGATCCACACAAAACACATAAATACAGTCCGTACCGCGCAGTAAACACACACTCCGTCTCAGTTATACAAACCAGTCAGTTAATGTTGTACAGTGAAATAATCGCTGTTTGTTCTGAGATCCACACAAAACACATAAATACAGTTCGTACCGCGCAGTAAACACACTCCGTCTCAGTTATACAAACCAGTCAGTTAATGCTGCACAGTGAAATAATCGCTGTTTGTTCTGAGATCCACACAAAACACATAAATACAGTCCGTACCGCGCAGTAAACACACTCCGTCTCAGTTACACAAACCAGTCAGTTAATGTTGTACAGTGAAATAATCGCTGTTTGTTCTGAGATCCACACAAAACACATAAATACAGTCCGTACCGCGCAGTAAACACACTCCGTCTCAGTTACACAAACCAGTCAGTTAATGTTGTACAGTGAAATAATCGCTGTTTGTTCTGAGATCCACACAAAACACATAAATACAGTCCGTACCGCGCAGTAAACACACTCCGTCTCAGTTATACAAACCAGTCAGTTAATGTTGTACAGTGAAATAATCGCTGTTTGTTCTGAGATCCACACAAAACACATAAATACAGTTCGTACCGCGCAGTAAACACACTCCGTCTCACATAAATACAGTGTGTTGTCAGAACGTAGAATTCTTGAATGTTAAACTGGCAGTACATATAGTGACCCCAGTTGGGCTATGAACGCTTAAGATGACATCATAATTGTACAAAAACTCCGACAAAGGACAAGACAGCTACACTTGACACAAACTGTACAATGTGACGTTTCAGACGTGTAGTCAAACTACTCAGTAGGTTGCATTCAGGTAATGCCTGCCGTCGTTCTGTCCTGCCGTTACCTATGTAAGAACATAAAGACTCAAATATACAGAAATACAAGTTTGACTCTTGTTTTTATGGGTATGAAACTTGGTATCTCACATTACAAGAACATAATAGGGTGCTGAGGAAGACATTGCAGCCTAAGAGGGAGGAAGTGACACAAAAATGCAGAAAATTGTATACTGAGGAGTTTCCTAACTTGCACCATTCTCAAAATGCTATTAGGAAGGTCAAATCAAGGAGAATGAGATGGGCTGGGAACGTGGATCGTATGGGAAATGTTTACAGAGTCTTGATGGGTAAAGCTGAAGGAAAAAGGACAACTTGGAAACCTACACAGAGATGGGAATATAATACTAAAATGGATTTTCAATAAATAAGATGGGGGAGGCGTGGAATTGATTAATCTGGCTCAGGATAGGGACAAGTGGCGGGCTCCCGTGAAATGTTACTGAACCTTCGGGTTCCATGAAATGCGAAGAATTTCTTGGAAGGCTGTGGGTATGTTAGCTTCTGAAGAAGTATTCTGCTCCATGCAGTGAGAGCTCTGTAAATTACAGCTTAAAGAACCTACACTGTTTGCAACAAGCAGCGTCATCGACCTGCACTGTATAAGCAGATATAAAGTGCCTGATTGCTTGCACGAAGCACAAACATTCAGCACGTTCAGCGGTCAGATAGACAGTCCACAGGCATTCGGTGAACTCGTTAAAGCAGCCAAATTACAGACGTTTACTGGGCTATGTGAATCTGCAAACTGTGCGGTACGAATGGTCTAACGAAACATGTGGGAATACTTTGTATACAGTGCTCACAGACTTCCGAAAGAGCATTGCTTTTTGAAAGGTTCCCCAACTTCGCCCGTTTGTCCTTCTGATAAGAGCAACGTGTAGATGAAGATGAGTATGGAGCATTGGTGGTATGATACTGACAGGGGAAACTGAAGTACTGGGAGAGAAACATTATACAGCGTTGGTGGTAGATGTATGAATGAGTATGGAGCATTGGTGGAATGATACTGACAGGGGAAACTGAAGTACTGGGAGAGAAACATTATACAGCGTTGATGGTAGATGTATGAATGAGTATGGAGCATTGGTGGAATGATACTGACAGGGGAAAACTGAAGTACTGGGAGAGAAACATTATACAACGTTGGTGGTAGATGTATGAATGAGTATGGAGCATTGGTGGAATGATACTGACAGGGGAAACTGAAGTACTGGGAGAGAAACATTATACAGCGTTGGTGGTAGATGTATGAATGTGTATGGAGCATTGGTGGAATGATACTGACAGGGGAAACTGAAGTACTGGGAGAGAAACATTATACAGCGTTGGTGGTAGATGTATGAATGAGTATGGAGCATTGGTGGTATGATACTGACAGGGGAAACTGAAGTACTGGGAGAGAAACATTATACAGCGTTGGTGGTAGATGTATGAATGTGTATGGAGCATTGGTGGAATGATACTGACAGGGGAAACTGAAGTACTGGGAGAGAAACATTATACAGCGTTGGTGGTAGATGTATGAATGAGTATGGAGCATTGGTGGAATGATACTGACAGGGGAAAACTGAAGTACTGGGAGAGAAACATTATACAACGTTGGTGGTAGATGTATGAATGAGTATGGAGCATTGGTGGAATGATACTGACAGGGGAAAACTGAAGTACTGGGAGAGAAACATTATACAACGTTGGTGGTAGATGTATGAATGAGTATGGAGCATTGGTGGAATGATACTGACAGGGGAAACTGAAGTACTGGGAGAGAAACATTATACAGCGTTGGTGGTAGATGTATGAATGAGTATGGAGCATTGGTGGAATGATACTGACAGGGGAAAACTGAAGTACTGGGAGAGAAACATTATACAACGTTGGTGGTAGATGTATGAATGAGTATGGAGCATTGGTGGAATGATACTGACAGGGGAAACTGAAGTACTGGGAGAGAAACATTATACAGCGTTGGTGGTAGATGTATGAATGAGTATGGAGCATTGGTGGAATGATACTGACAGGGGAAACTGAAGTACTGGGAGAGAAACATTATACAGCGTTGGTGGTAGATGTATGAATGAGTATGGAGCATTGGTGGAATGATACTGACGGGGGAAACTGAAGTACTGGGAGAGAAACATTATACAGCGTTGGTGGTAGATGTATGAATGTGTATGGAGCATTGGTGGAATGATACTGACAGGGGAAACTGAAGTACTGGGAGAGAAACATTATACAGCGTGTGTGGTAGATGTATGAATGAGTATGGAGCATTGGTGGAATGATACTGACAGGGGGAAACTGAAGTATTGGGAGAGAAACATTATACAGCGTTGGTGGTAGATGTATGAATGAGTATGGAGCATTGGTGGAATGATACTGACAGGGGAAAACTGAAGTACTGGGAGAGAAACATTATACAGCGTTGGTGGTAGATGGATGAATGAGTATGGAGCATTGGTGGAATGATACTGACAGGGGGAAACTGAAGTATTGGGAGAGAAACCTGTCACATTGCCACTTTGTCTACCATTAATCTCACATGGACTGACCTGGGATCGAACCTAGGTTTTGTAAGTGAATGTTAACCAAAATTATATATAAAGACTCAGCTCGTACCGCGCAGTAAACACACTCCGTCTCAGTTATACAAACCAGTCAGTTAATGTTGTACAGTGAAATAATCGCTGTTTGTTCTGAGATCTACACAAAACACATAAATACAGTCCGTACCGCGCAGTAAACACACTCCGTCTCAGTTATACAAACCAGTCAGTTAATGCTGTACAGTGAAATAATCGCTGTTTGTTCTGAGATCCACACAAAACACATAAATACACTCTGTGAGCAGAACGTAAAATTGTTGAATGTTAAACATTGTGGTACATATAGTAACCACTGGGCTTTAAAGATACAGTTCGTACCGCGCAGTAAACACTCCGTCTCAATTATACAAACCAGTCAGTTAATGCTGTACAGTGAAATAATCCACACAAAACACATAAATACAGTCCGTACCGCGCAGTAAACACACTCCGTCTCAGTTATACAAACCAGTCAGTTAATGTTGTACAGTGAAATAATCGCTGTTTGTTCTGAGATCCACACAAAACACAAAAATACAGTCCGTACCGCGCAGTAAACACACTCCGTCTCAGTTATAGAAACCAGTCAGTTAATGTTGTACAGTGAAATAATCGCTGTTTGTTCTGAGATCCACACAAAACACATAAATACAGTCCGTACCGCGCAGTAAACACACTCCGTCTCAGTTATAGAAACCAGTCAGTTAATGTTGTACAGTGAAATAATCGCTGTTTGTTCTGAGATCCACACAAAACACATAAATACAGTCCGTACCGCGCAGTAAACACACTCCGTCTCAGTTATAGAAACCAGTCAGTTAATGTTGTACAGTGAAATAATCGCTGTTTGTTCTGAGATCCACACAAAACACATAAATACAGTCCGTACCGCGCAGTAAACACACTCCGTCTCAGTTATACAAACCAGTCAGTTAATGTTGTACAGTGAAATAATCGCTGTTTGTTCTGAGATCCACACAAAACACATAAATACAGTCCGTACCGCGCAGTAAACACACTCCGTCTCAGTTATACAAACCAGTCAGTTAATGTTGTACAGTGAAATAATCGCTGTTTGTTCTGAGATCCACACAAAACACATAAATACAGTCCGTACCGCGCAGTAAACACACTCCGTCTCAGTTATACAAACCAGTCAGTTAATGTTGTACAGTGAAATAATCGCTGTTTGTTCTGAGATCCACACAAAACACATAAATACAGTCCGTACCGCGCAGTAAACACACTCCGTCTCAGTTATACAAACCAGTCAGTTAATGTTGTACAGTGAAATAATCGCTGTTTGTTCTGAGATCCACACAAAACACATAAATACACTGTGTGGGCAGAACGTAGAATTGTTGAATGTTAAACTGGTGGTACATATAGTTACCACTGGACTTTAAAACTTTAACCCTATTATTTACGTCAGATTGCTAATTACCAACTTCACATGACGATACATCGGACTGTCTGACTGGAACAGTAATAATTAGACCTATATACTTGGTGAGTATTACGTATATAATCACCCTACCCGGGATAGCTCAGTCAGTTTAGTGACTAGACTACGGCCTGGACGTCCGAGGAATCTTAGTTCGTTTCCCGACAGCGGCAACATTTGTTTCTTCCTCAAAACCTCGATACCGGCTCTGCGGTTCACATAACCTGCTGACAAATGGGGCAAGAAGCTGACCACTGACTCCCATTAGCGCAGAGGTTAGGAATTAGTGGAGCTATACCCCCACTCCTCTACATGACTTCATAACATACTCGGGAAGAGTCAACATATTGTGCACGTTATCAGCAGCTTATAAGACAGGTAATAATGACCTTGAAGTACCCACATCCATTATTGTCATACACAACAGGCATGAAAACCAGCAAGCATGTTTAACACTGCTGTATTTGTGATTCTGCTTGTGCTTTTATTCTATAGGGCAGTGGTGTTCAAACTGTGTTCCGTAAGCACATTTACTTTATAATGAAACTGGTATATATATATATATATATATATACAGGGCATACACAAAAGAATGGTGCGGTTTTAATAGTGTTCACTATTAAAATAGCACCATTCTTTTGTGTATGCCCTGTATATATAACTGTCATAATTTTTAATTCCATTGTATTTACATTTTCCTCCCCATCTATTTGCATACTCGGCGCTGTGTGGTTAATCTTGAGTGTAAAGCACCAATTATTGAATTTGTTTTTTTGTGATTTTGCGTAAACATTTTATTTTATAAATAAAGTTTGCTTTTAAAAATATTATTTTTTGCACCCAAGAAGCACATTTTTACTATGCAGTGGTTCGGCGAAAAGTCAGATTTAGTCAGAAGGGTTTCGCAGGTGTTACGAGTTTGCTGATCCCAGGTGTTGGTGATAATCAGGGTGATTGTAAACTGCTCTGCGGTGTGGATCCAGATTTCGAGGATGTAACACTGTGCTTCCAGACGTTTCGAAGGAACGTAGTGCCTTCGAAACGTCGGAGAACAGCGTCGCATATCAGAAGACGTGGATCATCAACACAGATGTGGTAACCTCAAACCCCGCAGAATTTTACTTGTCGCCTAACATCATGTCATTACGTTGCAGTGAAGAGCGTCCTGAAGATGTCCATAGTGCTGGTTGAAACATGTGGAGGACGAACATGAACCACTATTGCCCTAAACAAGACACAGTTGGTGTCTTTAGTGTATATTCTGTATTTAACGGTGCTGTAAGTGGCGGTGATTAGTGAATAGTGGATCGGGAAGGATGTGGGATGAAGAGGGAGACGCCTAATTTGATTATGCTATTCCAACATTTGCACTGAAGTACTGAAAAAGACCACGAAAACCGTAGTCGAAGTAGCCTTTTTTTCTAGCGGAGAATCGAAGCAGTGTACTGCTCTGCACTCATGTAACTTTACCCTTTAAAGGCCAGCGGTAACTATATATACCACCAGGTTTAACATTCACAAATTCTACGTTCTGCCCACACAGTGTATTTATGTGTTTTGTGTGGATCTCAGAACAAACAGCGATTATTTCACTGTACAGCATTAACTGACTGGTTTGTATAACTGAGACGGAGTGTGTTTACTGCGCGGTACGGACTGTATTTATGTGTTTTGTGTGGATCTCAGAACAAACAGCGATTATTTCACTGTACAGCATTAACTGACTGGTTTGTATAACTGAGACGGAGTGTGTTTACTGCGCGGTACGGACTGTATTTATGTGTTTTGTGTGGATCTCAGAACAAACAGCGATTATTTCACTGTACAACATTAACTGACTGGTTTGTATAACTGAGACGGAGTGTGTTTACTGCGCGGTACGGACTGTATTTATGTGTTTTGTGTGGATCTCAGAACAAACAGCGATTATTTCACTGTACAGCATTAACTGACTGGTTTGTATAACTGAGACGGAGTGTGTTTACTGCGCGGTACGGACTGTATTTATGTGTTTTGTGTGGATCTCAGAACAAACAGCGATTATTTCACTGTACAACATTAACTGACTGGTTTGTATAACTGAGACGGAGTGTGTTTACTGCGCGGTACGGACTGTATTTATGTGTTTTGTGTGGATCTCAGAACAAACAGCGATTATTTCACTGTACAACATTAACTGACTGGTTTGTATAACTGAGACGGAGTGTGTTTACTGCGCGGTACGGACTGTATTTATGTGTTTTGTGTGGATCTCAGAACAAACAGCGATTATTTCACTGTACAACATTAACTGACTGGTTTGTATAACTGAGACGGAGTGTGTTTACTGCGCGGTACGGACTGGGTGGGGGGGGCATGGACTGAATTGATATGGCTCAGGATAGGGACAGGTAGCGGACTCTTGTGAGTGCGGTAATGAACCTTCGGGTTCCATAAAACGCGAGGAATTTCTTGACTAGCTAAGGACCTGTCAGCTTCCCAAGAGGGACTCAGCTCCATGCAGTTAGTTACGGACTGCATATTTAAATAAAACTCAGACCAGTTCCCTGTCAAAGGCACCCAGCGCAACAGCCCCACTCTACTAACTGCAGTTCCTCAGTGTACTCACCTGTTCCACCAGCTCTCCGTCCGCTGTCAGTCACAGTGCACAACTGGTGCCTGCCACAGCCACCACTCGACCTGACAGACATAATTCAAGAACAGAACTGATAAGACGTCTGCGTCATCAGAGCGTGTTCATAAATCTGTACTCTATTTTCGCCATAATTACATGTAGGCCTTCATGATGTAACCGTTTAAGCGTCTATGTACACAGATATGTACAGTACTAACTGAAGCACTCGTAATACGTATATATATATATATATATATATATATATATATGAAAGTTACTTATGCTTTTAATATCTAGATTTTAACGCAGGTAGTTTTACACAGTTTTGTTAGCACTGTAACATGACTGTTTGAGTGTCTAACGTCAAGACGCTCAAAAATAGCGTAATTTATATGTGGCTGAATGAGTATGGAGCATTTGTGGAATGATACTGACAGGGGAAAACTGAAGTACTGGGAGAGAAACATTATACAGCGTTGGTGGTAGATGTATGAATGAGTATGGAGCATTGGTGGAATGATACTGACAGGGGAAACTGAAGTACTGTGAGAGAAACATTATACAGCGTTGGTGGTAGATGTATGAATGAGTATGGAGCATTGGTGGAATGATACTGACAGGGGAAACTGAAGTACTGGGAGAGAAACATTATACAGCGTTGGTGGTAGATGTATGAATGAGTATGGAGCATTGGTGGAATGATACTGACAGGGGAAAACTGAAGTACTGGGAGAGAAACATTATACAGCGTTGGTGGTAGATGTATGAATGAGTATGGAGCATTGGTGGAATGATACTGACAGGGGAAACTGAAGTACTGTGAGAGAAACATTATACAGCGTTGGTGGTAGATGTATGAATGAGTATGGAGCATTGGTGGAATGATACTGACAGGGGAAACTGAAGTACTGGGAGAGAAACATTATACAGCGTTGGTGGTAGATGTATGAATGAGTATGGAGCATTGGTGGAATGATACTGACAGGGGAAAACTGAAGTACTGGGAGAGAAACATTATACAGCGTTGGTGGTAGATGTATGAATGAGTATGGAGCATTGGTGGAATGATACTGACAGGGGAAAACTGAAGTACTGGGAGAGAAACATTATACAGCGTTGGTGGTAGATGTATGAATGAGTATGGAGCATTGGTGGAATGATACTGACAGGGGAAACTGAAGTACTGGGAGAGAAACATTATACAGCGTTGGTGGTAGATGTATGAATGAGTATGGAGCATTGGTGGAATGATACTGACAGGGGAAACTGAAGTACTGGGAGAGAAACATTATACAGCGTTGGTGGTAGATGTATGAATGAGTATGGAGCATTGGTGGAATGATACTGACAGGGGAAACTGAAGTACTGGGAGAGAAACATTATACAGCGTTGGTGGTAGATGTATGAATGAGTATGGAGCATTGGTGGAATGATACTGACAGGGGAAACTGAAGTACTGGGAGAGAAACATTATACAGCGTTGGTGGTAGATGGATGAATGAGTATGGAGCATTGGTGGAATGATACTGACAGGGGAAACTGAAGTACTGGGAGAGAAACATTATACAGCGTTGGTGGTAGATGTATGAATGAGTATGGAGCATTGGTGGAATGATACTGACAGGGAAAACTGAAGTACTGGGAGAGAAACATTATACAGCGTTGGTGGTAGATGGATGAATGAGTATGGAGCATTGGTGGAATGATACTGACAGGAGAAACTGAAGTACTGCGAGAGAAACATTATACAGCGTTGGTGGTAGATGGATGAATGAGTATGGAGCATTGGTGGAATGTTACTGACAGGGGAAACTGAAGTACTGGGAGAGAAACATTATACAGCGTTGGTGGTAGATGGATGAATGAGTATGGAGCATTGGTGGAATGATACTGACAGGGGAAACTGAAGTACTGGGAGAGAAACATTATACAGCGTTGGTGGTAGATGGATGAATGAGTATGGAGCATTGGTGGAATGTTACTGACAGGGGAAAACTGAAGTACTGGAGAGAGAAACATTATACAGCGTTGGTGGTAGATGGATGAATGAGTATGGAGCATTGGTGGAATGTTACTGACAGGGGAAAACTGAAGTACTGGGAGAGAAACATTATACAGCGTTGGTGGTAGATGGATGAATGAGTATGGAGCATTGGTGGAATGATACTGACAGGGGAAAACTGAAGTACTGGGAGAGAAACATTATACAGCGTTGGTGGTAGATGTATGAATGAGTATGGAGCATTGGTGGAATGATACTGACAGGGGAAAACTGAAGTACTGGAAGAGAAACATTATACGGCGTTGGTGGTAGATGGATGAATGAGTATGGAGCATTGGTGGAATGATACTGACAGGGGAAACTGAAGTACTGGGAGAGAAATATTATACAGCGTTGGTGGTAGATGTATGAATGAGTATGGAGCATTGGTGGAATGATACTGACAGGGGAAACTGAAGTACTGGGAGAGAAACATTATACAGCGTTGGTGGTAGATGGATGAATGAGTATGGAGCATTGGTGGAATGATACTGACAGGGGAAACTGAAGTACTGGGAGAGAAACATTATACAGCGTTGGTGGTAGATGTATGAATGAGTATGGAGCATTAGTGCAATGATACTGACAGGGGAAAATAGTAGTAGTGGGAGAAAACCCTGTCACAGTGCCTCTTTATTTATCACCATAAATTCCATGTGAACTAGCCTGGGATGGAACCCGAACCTCCGCAGTGACAGGCCGGGACGATCTGTTTTAATTTTCATACTGAATAAAGCCTCCCTGAAGTTGACCTTAATGCTGGGTGAAACATGTGGACGACACAACTGAACAAGCCACCTTCTGAACAAACGTTTACTGTCGTGTTCTGAACACGTTCTGTGAACTGAACACAGTCGTTTGGATCGCAGCCTTCCCATAATCCACATACAAATACAGCAAAACACCGCACCAAACACCGCACCAAATCCGCACCAAATCCGCAACTGAACCTCCCCTTTGAAACCGTAGGCCTATATTTTATTCTACGTTTCGGAGGTACCTGTTAGTTCGTCAACCCCCAAAGTACCAGACTGATTTTGATGACACTCGTACATTTTTAAATAATTTTGCCTCTTATTTTTATGGGTGTGACACTTGGTATCTCACAATAAAGGAAGCCAATGAACTGAGGTTGTTCGAGAGTAGGGTGCTGAGGAGGGTATTTCGGACTAAGAGGCAGGAGGTGACAGGGGACTGGAGAAAATTACATAATGAGGAGCTTCATGTTTTGTACTTCGTATAAAATATTGTTTGGGTTATCAAATGAAGAAGGACACTTACTGGGAAGAAAATAAAATGGATTTGGGTTTTGGTAGGGGAGCCTGAAGGAAAGAGACGACTTGGAAAACGTAAGCTTAGATGGAAGGATAATATTAAAATTGATATTAAATAAACAGGACAGCCTGGACTGGATTAATCTGGCTTTGGGCGGCAAAAAGTGGCGGGTTGTTGTAAACATGATAATGAACTTTCGGGTTCCATAAAAAGCAGGAATTGTTTGACTTACTTTATTGCACAATTGTATATTGTGTGACAACACTTTCAGTTTGTCACTAAACAGCATTTATCAGTTGGACGATGTAATGGAAACGGTGTTCTCTGTGAGGTACGGACCGAACTGCTGTGCTCTACTTAAACAGCTTAGCGACGTAAAGGCTGGCTTTAACCTCTCGTAATTTCTGCAAACTTTTGCGTTGGGAAGTCCTGGTCTGTGCGGATTTTAGGCCAAGTAAAAAGGGTTTTATAAAACAGCAACTACTTGACCCTGAAGATGGAAGCAGTACGGTCGTTCATAACATCGGTAAATATTTAGCACTTGAACCATCTTAAACACCGCTGTGAGAACCTAAAATCTGGTACAATAAAGGAATCGATCGTAACGGATAAGCAAACAGTAAAAGACAAATCCGACAGAACAGATGTTAAAGCACGGCTTGGCGTAATAAATTCGGCTCACTATTTGTGTCAATTGATTTCGTTTTTATGGGAATCACACAGTGAGGACTGTTTGTTTGCAAGATGTCTTACAGCGCACAACAGAGGCCCTCTAACACTGGCACTAGCAATCTGCTGTTTCCCGGAATAAGACACGTCTTGTCCCACGATCAAACGCATTGCACAGGGAGCTTTTTGCTGTCGTGTGTAGCTACAGACAGACATTTGTGGTGCTGTCGTGTGTAGCTACAGACAGACATTTGTGGTGCTGTCGTGTGTAGCTACAGACAGACATTTGTGGTGCTGTCGTGTGTAGCTACAGACTGACAGACATTTGTGGTGCTGTCGTGTGTAGCTACAGACTGACAGACATTTGTGGTGCTGTCGTGTGTAGCTACAGACAGACATTTGTGGTGCTGTCGTGTGTAGCTACAGACAGACATTTGTGGTGCTGTCGTGTGTAGCTACAGACAGACATTTGTGGTGCTGTCGTGTGTAGCTACAGACAGACATTTGTGGTGCTGTCGTGTGTAGCTACAGACAGACATTTGTGGTGCTGTCGTGTGTAGCTACAGACAGACAGACATTTGTTGTGCTGTCGTGTGTAGCTACAGACTGGCAGACATTTGTTGTGCTGTCGTGTGTAGCTACAGACAGACAGACATTTGTTGTGCTGTCGTGTGTAGCTACAGACTGACAGACATTTGTGGTGCTGTCGTGTGTAGCTACAGACAGACAGACATTTGTTGTGCTGTCGTGTGTAGCTACAGACAGACAGACATTTGTTGTGCTGTCGTGTGTTGCTACAGACTGACAGACATTTGTGGTGCTGTCGTGTGTAGCTACAGACAGACAGACATTTGTGGTGCTGTCGTGTGTAGCTACAGACTGACAGACATTTGTGGTGCTGTCGTGTGTAGCTACAGACAGACAGACATTTGTGGTGCTGTCGTGTGTAGCTACAGACTGACAGACATTTGTGGTGCTGTCGTGTGTAGCTACAGACTGACAGACATTTGTGGTGCTGTCGTGTGTAGCTACAGACTGACAGACATTTGTGGTGCTGTCGTGTGTAGCTACAGACTGACAGACATTTGTGGTGCTGTCGTGTGTAGCTACAGACTGACAGACATTTGTGGTGCTGTCGTGTGTAGCTACAGACTGACATTTGTGGTGCTGTCGTGTGTAGCTACAGACTGACAGACATTTGTGGTGCTGTCGTGTGTAGCTACAGACTGACAGACATTTGTGGTGCTGTCGTGTGTAGCTACAGACTGACAGACATTTGTGGTGCTGTCGTGTGTAGCTACAGACTGACAGACATTTGTTGTGCTGTCGTGTGTAGCTACAGACTGACAGACATTTGTGGTGCTGTCGTGTGTAGCTACAGACTGACAGACATTTGTGGTGCTGTCGTGTGTAGCTACAGACTGACAGACATTTGTGGTGCTGTCGTGCGTAGCTACAGACTGACAGACATTTGTGGTGCTGTCGTGTGTAGCTACAGACTGACAGACATTTGTGGTGCTGTCGTGTGTAGCTACAGACTGACAGACATTTGTGGTGCTGTCGTGTGTAGCTACAGACTGACAGACATTTGTGGTGCTGTCGTGTGTAAATTTATGGGCTTTATGTCCCAACATCACCCAAGGGGAGCAGAGACAAAGTTTAACTCTTTACACCCTAGTGGTAACTATATGTACCCGCGAGCACACACCAGGGAAACTGGAAACCGTAACGCAACCGCAACTTCCAAGAACCTCTGCCGCGCCAACTGGATGGTGCCGCGCCAACTGGATGGTGCCGCGCACAAGAGCAAACCGCAAAGCTATTGCAACGCTACTAGCGGAAAACTAAGCAACTCAGCTCCCAGGAAACTGAACATGCCAGTGTTCTCAAGAGTTGGGTAGCACAGTGGTTGTCTAGCACAGCGGTATTCAACCTTTTTTGTTCGCGTACCCCCACATATAATTTTTCTTCAACTTTGTACCCCCAAAGTTGTTGGTGCACAATTCAAGTTATACACAGTCTATAATCTACATCTAAAATAAGTTAAATAAATTACATCCAAAATAATGTATTAAATAATAAGTTTTAAATGAGAAAAAGGAGAGTCAAGCTATTAAATAACAAATATATTATTGTCTATCGTATAAAAATTAATAAAGGAACAAAGGTATTTTAGCAAAGCAAAATTGTATGCACTGTGTGGAATAAAATGAAACTAGCCGCCAGATAAGAATAGCATAAAGGAGAGAGAGAGAGAGAGAGACAAAAATGTCGCTCCCAAATCGCATGTCCTTACGTCCGGGTCTCTTGTGGCTAACCATAAATCTGGCCCTGATTATTCAGTGTTTATCATGAAATAATATATTTATTTAACATTGTATTTACCGTGCATCTTCTCAATTATGAAATAAAAACCAACTAACGCACGTATAGGGGAATTTTAACAATAAACTATTGTGAATAAAGTTTATGTGCATTAGTTGGTGTTTATTGAATATTTCATTTTTTTTTTAATTTTACGTACCCCTAAGATGTCTTCGCGTACCCCTGGGGGTACGCTTACCCCAGGTTGAATACCACTGGTCTAGGTTGCTCCTGTGTGTGTCATATTTAGCGTTGCTCAGTTGGCACGAAGGTTGATGAAGCTACTAACTGTTGCCTTTGTACAGTTAATTGAGCAGTAGGCAGATCTTTATGACAGCCACACATATTGAGCAGTAGGCAGGCCTTTATGACAGCCACACATATTGAGCAGTAGGCAGGCCTTTATGACAGCCACACATATTGAGCAGTAGGCTACCACCAACGCTGTATAATGTTTTTCTCCCAGTACCTCACTTTTCCCTGTCAGTATCATTCCACCAATGCTCCATACTCATTCATTCATCTACCACCAACGCTGTATAATGTTTTTCTTCCAGTACTTCAGTTTCCCCTGTCAGTATCATTCCACCAATGCTCCATACTCATTCATTCATCTACCACCAACGCTGTATAATGTTTTTCTTCCAGTACTTCAGTTTCCCCTGTCAGTATCATTCCACCAATGCTCCATACACATTCATTCATCTACCACCAACGCTGTATAATGTTTTTCTCCCAGTACTTCAGTTTCCCCTGTCAGTATCATTCCACCAATGCTCCATACACATTCATTCATCTACCACCAACGCTGTATAATGTTTCTCTCCCAGTACTTCAGTTTCCCCTGTCAGTATCATTCCACAAATGCTCCACACTCATTCATCCATCTACCACCAACGCTGTATAATGTTTTCTCTCCCAGTACTTCAGTTTCCCTGTCAGTATCATTCCACCAATGCTCCATACACATTCATTCATCTACCACCAACGCTGTATAATGTTTTTCTCCCAGTACTTCAGTTTTTCCCCTGTCAGTATCATTCCACCAATGCTCCATACACATCATTCATCTACCACCAACGCTGTATAATGTTTTTCTCCCAGTACTTCAGTTTCCCCTGTCAGTATCATTCCACCAATGCTCCATACTCATTCATTCATCTACCAACAACGCTGTATAATGTTTCTCACCCAATACTTCAGTTTTCCCTGTTAGTATTATTCCACCAATGCTCAATACTCATTCATCCATCTACCACCAAAGCTGTATGATGTTTTCTCCCAGTACTTCAGTTTCCCCTGTCAGTATCATTCCACCAATGCTCCATACACATTCATGCATCTACCAACAACGCTGTATAATGTTTCTCACCCAATACTTCAGTTTTCCCCTGTTAGTATCATTCCACCAATGCTCCATACTCATTCATCCATCTACCACCAACGCTGTATAATGTTTCTCTCCCAGTACTTCAGTTTCCCCTGTCAGTATCATTCCACAAATGCTCCACACTCATTCATACATCTACCACCAACCCTGTATAATGTTTTTCTCCCAGTACTTCAGTTTTCCCCTGTCAGTATCATTCCATCAATGCTCCATACTCATTCATCCATCTACCACCAACGCTGTATAATGTTTCTCTCCAGTACTTCAGTTTCCCCTGTCAGTATCATTCCACCAATGCTCCATACACATTCATTCATCTACCACCAACGCTGTATAATGTTTTTCTCCCAGTACTTCAGTTTCCCCTGTCAGTATCATTCCACCAATGCTCCATACACATTCATTCATCTACCACCAACGCTGTATAATGTTTTTCTCCCAGTACTTCAGTTTCCCCTGTCAGTATCATTCCACCAATGCTCCATACTCATTCATTCATCTACCAACAACGCTGTATAATGTTTCTCACCCAATACTTCAGTTTTCCCCTGTTAGTATCATTCCACCAATGCTCAATACTCATTCATCCATCTACCACCAAAGCTGTATAATGTTTCTCTCCCAGTACTTCAGTTTCCCCTGTCAGTATCATTCCACCAATGCTCCATACACATTCATGCATCTACCAACAACGCTGTATAATGTTTCTCACCCAATACTTCAGTTTTCCCCTGTTAGTATCATTCCACCAATGCTCCATACTCATTCATCCATCTACCACCAACGCTGTATAATGTTTCTCTCCCAGTACTTCAGTTTCCCCTGTCAGTATCATTCCACAAATGCTCCACACTCATTCATACATCTACCACCAACCCTGTATAATGTTTTTCTCCCAGTACTTCAGTTTTCCCCTGTCAGTATCATTCCATCAATGCTCCATACTCATTCATCCATCTACCACCAACGCTGTATAATGTTTCTCTCCCAGTACTTCAGTTTCCCCCTGTCAGTATCATTCCACCACTGCTCCACACTCAGTTGTCTATAACTGACGCTATATAACCTTAACAACGGACAGCGTCGTTAAACAACACACTTCGACTAGCACTCCATGACACCTCAAAGCAACATTACAAAGACAATATGCTTAATGACATCTAGACTACAGCTGTACCGCTTGTATTGGCATCTGTCCGGTAAGGTAAACACAGAAGCCTCGATTGTGAACGAGCAGCCTGCACAAACATCGCAGTCTGTGTCCAATGTAAGACGCCTTTTATGTCCCAATAACGTATAGAATGCCAGTAATGAAAACAAAATAACCTGAGACATGCGGGGTTTGAAAGTTTATGCTTAATGAGGGTCAAAACATTTTTGAAGCATTAATACATTAAATGACTAACGCACAGTCTCATTCCATAAAGCACAAAAGCAATCTATGTCACTTAAAGAAAGGTCTTGACTGAGCTGAGAGTGGTCTGCGGAGTAGCAGCCGACTCGCCAGCAATGTAATGTCATTATAACAGTCAGGACAGGTAGAAACAGCTGCATTAAAATGTCGATCTTAAAAGCGAGATGCTACTGTATTTGTACACAGAATATACGACGTGGTAGCCAAACGTCAGGAGTGTTTTCTGTATGTTATTTGCAGCAAAAAAGTATAATAAACTTAGGACGTAGCAGTAAGGAAAATTTAATTTCTTTTACCTGCCAATACGCGCGCGCGGATGTAAAATGTACAGTGTGGGAGTAACGTGCGTGTAAAAATGGTCGACAGAAAGACTTCGGGAATCTTCGTGATTATTCGGCATTGCAGTGTAAATGCTGGATACAGCATGGCAGATGTAGGCTTAAGTTTGCATTGGACTCCTTAATACGATCAATTTATATGTTAATATTTGTAACCACTCCTGAATAAGAGGATCTAAAGACTATGTACTTTGGGAAGTTAGTTAAACATTCTGATATTGAGGCGAAAAGAAAAGTTTCATTGCATAAATCTTTAAAGACGAAGGTGACACAAAATATCTTACTGGAAATCAAATGGTTGGCTAATATACGTTAAGAAAACACACATACACACTCATTCACCAATGTGAAGTCTGATATCCTGAAGTCTCGTATTGCCCACCTGATCAGCTCGCAAAAGCAAAGACACTGAAACGTCCACATACGGTGCTTCACACAGTTTTCTGAGTTGTGACACCCTGTATTTTCATAACTGTTACCAGTGTCTTGTCTACATACGGTGCTTCACACAGTCTTCTGAGTTTGACACCCTGTATTTTCATAACTGTTACCAGTGTCTTGTCCACATACGGTGCTTCACACAGTCTTCTGAGTTGTGACACCCTGTATTTTCATAACTGTTACCAGTGTCTTGTCCACATACGGTGCTTCACACAGTCTTCTGAGTTGTGACACCCTGTATTTTCATAACTGTTACCAGTGTCTTGTCCACATACGGTGCTTCACACAGTCTTCTGAGTTTGACACCCTGTATTTTCATAACTGTTACCAGTGTCTTGTCCACATACGGTGCTTCACACAGTCTTCTGAGTTGTGACACCCTGTATTTTCATAACTGTTACCAGTGTCTTGTCCACATACGGTGCTTCACACAGTCTTCTGAGTTGTGACACCCTGTATTTTCATAACTGTTACCAGTGTCTTGTCCACATACGGTGCTTCACGCAGTCTTCTGAGTTGTGACACCCTGTATTTTCATAACTGTTACCAGTGTCTTGTCCACATACGGTGCTTCACACAGTCTTCTGAGTTGTGACACCCTGTATTTTCATAACTGTTACCAGTGTCTTGTCCACATACGGTGCTTCACACAGTCTTCTGAGTTGTGACACCCTGTATTTTCATAACTGTTACCAGTGTCTTGTCCACATACGGTGCTTCACACAGTCTTCTGAGTTGTGACACCCTGTATTTTCATAACTGTTACCAGTGTCTTGTCCACATACGGTGCTTCACACAGTCTTCTGAGTTGTGACACCCTGTATTTTCATAACTGTTACCAGTGTCTTGTCCACATACGGTGCTTCACACAGTCTTCTGAGTTGTGACACTCTGTATTTTCATAACTGTTACCAGTGTCTTGTCCACATACGGTGCTTCACACAGTCTTCTGAGTTGTGACACCCTGTATTTTCATAACTGTTACCAGTGTCTTGTCCACATACGGTGCTTCACACAGTCTTCTGAGTTGTGACACCCTGTATTCTCACAACTGTTACCAGTGTCTTGTCCACATACGGTGCTTCACACAGTCTTCTGAGTTGTGACACCCTGTATTCTCATAATTGTTACCAGTGTCTTGTCCACATACGGTGCTTCACACAGTCTTCTGAGTTGTGACACCCTGTATTTTCATAACTGTTACCAGTGTCTTGTCCACATACGGTGCTTCACACAGTCTTCTGAGTTGTGACACCCTGTATTCTCATAACTGTTACCAGTGTCTTGTCCACATACGGTGCTTCACACAGTCTTCTGAGTTGTGACACCCTGTATTTTCATAACTGTTACCAGTGTCTTGTCCACATACGGTGCTTCACACAGTCTTCTGAGTTGTGACACCCTGTATTTTCATAACTGTTACCAGTGTCTTGTCCACATACGGTGCTTCACACAGTCTTCTGAGTTGTGACACCCTGTATTTTCATAACTGTTACCAGTGTCTTGTCCACATACGGTGCTTCACACAGTCTTCTGAGTTGTGACACCCTGTATTTTCATAACTGTTACCAGTGTCTTGTCCACATACGATGCTTCACACAGTCTTCTGAGTTGTGACACCTGTATTTTCATATAACTGTTACCAGTGTCCTTGTCCACATACGATGCTTCACACAGTCTTCTGAGTTGTGACAACCTGTATTTTCATAACTGTTACCAGTGTCCTGTCTTCAAACAGCAGGTAACCATCTACCTGACTGTATGACGTCACACACCAAAAGCGCGTAGCCTAATCTTAAGACATACAGCCGTCAGAACACAAAAGCTCACACGTGTAGTTCGTCACGTGTCGCTATATAAATGCAGAAAAATATACACCGGGGAAACTCACGAAAAGCAGCTTCGATATCCTACTTCAACATTTAATTACAAGCCATAATGCGTTGCATAAGAACACAAATTATAATTCACACACACACACAGCAAACTTTATTTGTGATTAGGTGACATCCATATTTCAATGGTTACTGTTCCACGGTTACTATAGAGCTTAGTTTGTGAGTGACGTCACGACCTGGAACAAAATGACACGAAAGGCGGCCCTGTCACTTACTGTCATTGTGTGTGTGCGTGTGTGTGTGCACGGTTGATTTCTTGATTGTGATCCGCTTGGTTTGTGATTGAGTCACACACGACGGTTACGTTGCTCACACGGATTACTGTAACAGTAATGGCGGCACTGTGCTTACAGGTGCTGTCATCTTTGTGACAGTTGAAGGAACACACGAGGAGATGGAGCAGGCCGACCTGCGCAGAGAGCGTTACGCGTTCCTGCGGGAAATACGTAGCTTGACACGAGACCCCAAACTGGCCGAAAATGACGAAGAATGGGAGGGCCGCGCTGTCTCCGAGATGCACAAATTCGAGGAGATCCTGTATCAATCCTTCAAACATGGCGGCAGTCCGCAAGAGAGTGATGTATGGGGCTTCTGGAATGCAATTTTCTACTGTGGCACCATCTACACGACTATTGGTGAGTTACAGCCTCAGACCTCCGTGACGTACGGCAGGTGTTACACTGTAAGTCTGACCTCTAGATTGTGACCTTTACACTTCTGCCAACAGAATAACAAAAAAATGCCCCAAATATAGAGGCCACAGAAAGAAGTCCCATGGATGGTGAAGATGACAGCACTCACGGGTTCCCACTCACTGTGTGCTGTTGTATTCCCTCCATCCCCTATGTTAACCAGCACAAATCGCTTGTCACTAGCGTAGGTTAGCACTACAAAAATCCGTTTAAACGGAATGGCTGGTGACTGGAGGTGAATATAGGACAGTACACTGCAGGGGGAAATGAAGCATCTACAGGAAGGTGTGGAGGTGTTGGGTGTTGGGTGTTGGTGTTTCTTTCTGTGGCGTCAGAATTGCGAAGGTCAGTACAGAATATAGGAATATACTTACAGCTAAAGTGATGGTAAACAGTCTCTGCACGCCATGGAGACATGTGGGCGTGGAGGTATCACTCCAGTCGTTGTTAACCTTGATATTAGATAGAGGGTGAATTGTCAGTTTCACATCTTCGCCGCCTTACATGAGGGGGAAAAGACCTCTTTACCCACTTAATAGGATATTAGGTGGGCCCCAGAGCTGGTCTGGACATGTTGGAGGAGATATAGGTATATATATACATATAACATATATATTGTACATTATATACTTCCAAGGATTAATGGAAGAACTTCAGATCGGACAACCGACGAATCGTAGTTCCATCCCCAGAGGGGGTAACAGATTCTTCCTCTCTCCGTTTACGCCCAGACCCTTTCTGGGGCCCACCAAGCCTCTTACTTAATGGGTAATGCGAGTTCTTTCCCCAGGGGTAAAACGGCCGCGGCTTCAAGCTAACAATTCACCTCCATCGAGTGCCGACATTACAAATAAGCGCAGCTGTACCTGCACTCCCCCATGTCTATGCCCACGTAGTGTGCACAGGGCCAACTTTACCACCAGACGTAAAACCCCATGAGGCAGTTTCCCACCTCGCATCATCTCAGTGCCCATCGCCGAGTCACGTGACAGTCTCTGTCTCCAGGCGGTTTATTCTCAACACATTCTTGCTTATTTTTAAACGTAAAGTAGAGCGAAGTGTCCAGAGCTGTGTTCTGATTTCGTCACAGTGCGACGAATTTCGAAACTGATTCAACCCAAAGCCTCGCTCCTGTGTCACGGCGTATCCGTATTTGCGAGCGCCAGGTTCGAGTATCGTTGTTGGGCCCAGAAATTGGAGGAGCATTTGTGTTAGCACAGGCCACAACCTACATTAGGGGCGCACCCAAGGGGGGAGCTGCCGGCTGCAGCCCCCCCAAACCCCCCCCCCAAAACCGAAATTTAAAAGAATACAGATTTTGTAGACATGATATCAAAAGTTTTACGTGATTTACCCTTCAGCAGAAATCAGCCACTCAAATCAGCTGACGACAGTACATTAGAATTTTGGACAATAAATTAATAGAATTAAAAAAACAATAAGATAGGACATTGTGACTGAGTGAGGAACATGTAGCTATGTTTGTATGTATATAAATGCAGTTGCTGACTGTGTTATGTTGTCTTTGACATGATTTTTATAACATAATTTTTAAATTAAACATTAAATTATATATAGACTCAGGGCCAAACCCCCCCCCCACCAATGAAAAATTTTGTGTGTGCACCTGACCTACATCACACTGCCTATGCAGCTTAGCCACTTAAAACAGAACCGTCATCTTACTGACTTCTGGAGACGCTGATAGTCACTCAGCTAGTCAGTAAGTCCCCCTGCCTTTTATAAAGTTTCACAAGACTGCGCAACTGGACTCCTATCCTGAGCCAGCTGAATCCTTGCGAGATTTGGGGTTCTCACAGCGTTGTTTCTGAGGAATGATGTCTGTTGGGGTGCGGCGACGTGTCGTTGGGTGTTTCGAAGAGACGTAGTGCGCTCATCTTCAAGGTTAGAACGTCCCACATGAGTGCAGTCTTCTAACAAATGTTTGTACACGAGTAAAAGTTGAAAAAAAAAATGCGCACGTTAGTTGGACAACCGCGGGACGGATTTTCGTGAACAATTCTAAAATACACAAAGTTAATAATGATAAAATTAGTGTTGTAATGAGCCGTTCCAGGTAGAAGTTCCCAGTTGTTTACACTCTGTATGGTGCATGACACATGACACATGACATCTGTCTCGGTCTTATATGATCCCAGGAGATCTCGTGCTGTAAATATGTTATCGTTATGAATTTTACAAAATTAATTTGATTGTGTTGTATAATGGAGATTGTATATATTCAAATTTATTTTCTATATAATGTTAATATATACAATAAAAGAAGAAAGGCTAACTGGATTGGTCACATCTTGCGTAGAAACTGCCTTCTGAAACATGTGATTGAAGGAAAGTTAGAGGGAAGGGTAGAAATGACGGGAAGACGAGGGAGAAGGCGTAAGTAGCTACTGGATGACCTTAAGGAAAAGAGAAGTACTGGAAATTGAAAGAGGAAGCACTAGATCGCACTGTGTGGAGAATTCGCTTTGGAAGATGCTACGGAACCTGTCGTAAGACAGACTGCAGAGTGAAGAGCTACGGAACCTGTACGTAAGACAGACTACAGAATGAAGAGGCTAACGGACTTGTCGTAAGACAGACTGCAGAATGAAGAGGCTACGGACCTGTCGTAAGACAGACTACAGAATGAAGAGGCTACGGACCTGTCGTAAGACAGACTGCAGAATGAAGAGGCTACGGACCTGTCGTAAGACAGACTGCAGAATGAAGAGGCTACGGACCTGTCGTAAGACAGACTGCAGAAGTGAAGAGGCTACGGACCTGTCGTAAGACAGACTACAGAATGAAGAGGCTACGGACCTGTCGTAAGACAGACTACAGAATGAAGAGGCTACGGACCTGTCGTAAGACAGACTGCAGAATGAAGAGGCTACGGACCTGTCGTAAGACAGACTGCAGAATGAAGAGGCTACGGACCTGTCGTAAGACAGACTGCAGAATGAAGAGGCTACGGACCTGTCGTAAGACAGACTGCAGAATGAAGAGGCTACGGACCTGTCGTAAGACAGACTGCAGAATGAAGAGGCTACGGACCTGTCGTAAGACAGACTGCAGAATGAAGAGGCTACGGACCTGTCGTAAGACAGACTGCAGAATGAAGAGGCTACGGACCTGTCGTAAGACAGACTGCAGAATGAAGAGGCTACGGACCTGTCGTAAGACAGACTGCAGAATGAAGAGGCTACGGACCTGTCGTAAGACAGACTGCAGAATGAAGAGGCTGCGGACCTGTCGTAAGACAGACTGCAGAATGAAGAGGCTACGGACCTGTCGTAAGACAGACTGCAGAATGAAGAGGCTACGGACCTGTCGTAAGACAGACTCAGAATGAAGAGGCTACGGACCTGTCGTAAGACAGACTGCAGAATGAAGAGGCTACGGACCTGTCGTAAGACAGACTACAGAATGAAGAGGCTACGGACCTGTCGTAAGACAGACTACAGAATGAAGAGGCTACGGACCTGTCGTAAGACAGACTACAGAATGAAGAGGCTACGGACCTGTCGTAAGACAGACTGCAGAATGAAGAGGCTACGGACCTGTCGTAAGACAGACTGCAGAATGAAGAGGCTACGGACCTGTCGTAACACAGACTGCAGAATGAAGAGGCTACGGACCTGTCGTAAGACAGACTGCAGAATGAAGAGGCTACGGACCTGTCGTAAACAGACTGCAGAATGAAGAGGCTACGGACCTGTCGTAAGACAGACTGCAGAATGAAGAGGCTACGGACCTGTCGTAAGACAGACTGCAGAATGAAGAGGCTACGGACCTGTCGTAAGACAGACTGCAGAATGAAGAGGCTACGGACCTGTCGTAAGACAGACTGCAGAATGAAGAGGCTACGGACCTGTCGTAAGACAGACTGCAGAATGAAGAGGCTACGGACCTGTCGTAAGACAGACTGCAGATAGAATGAAGAGAGGCTAAGCGGACCTGTCGTAAGACAGACTGCAGAATGAAGAGGCTACGGACCTGTCGTAAGACAGACTGCAGAATGAAGAGGCTACGGACCTGTCGTAAGACAGACTGCAGAATGAAGAGGCTACGGACCTGTCGTAAGACAGACTGCAGAATGAAGAGGCTACGGACCTGTCGTAAGACAGACTGCAGAATGAAGAGGCTACGGACCTGTCGTAACAGACTCGATGAGAGGGACCTCTAAGACAGACTGCAGAATGAGAGCTCGGACTGTCGTAAACATCAATAATGAATATACACATTACTCAAGTTATCTAAATTCATAACGATAACACATTTACAGCACGAGATCTGTTCAGATCACAATAGACCGAGAACGCATGTTTGTACGCACGCACAATACAGAGTGTAAACAGCTGGAAACTTCTACCTGGAACGGTCACTTTAAATTTTAAATTTACAAACTGCATTTTATCATTATTAACTTTGTGTAGGTAAGAGTTGTAATATTTCAATCATTTTAAGAAGGAAGACACAGTACCTAGATTAGCGTGCTGGCCTTCTACTGCTTTGTTCAGATAACCCCCTGATGATGGCACCTCGGTGCCGAAACATGTAGGGGACTTATACTTGCTTCTGAATGTGTTTTATTAAGTGTATAAGTTGGCTGTTGTATCAATTGTGTCAAGTTCTGTGTTACTCAGCGCCTACATTTTGTGGACTGACATTTCACGGCATTGCTGATGAAGTTACAGTCTTCTGAGTGTGACGCCGTGTTTATTGGTAATTGGTTGACTTTTCTATCTCGAAACTTACTCTTCACGAATCATCCTGAATATGGAAGCAGCAAGCTCATCCGAAACGTCGACATGGCGTCATAATCCACAAGACGTCGTGACACAGCACACAATGAGACAGACAGACAGACCGTACTGACGCACGTCGTCAAGTCGGTCCGCATGACAGCACATGCCAAATTTAGCCTTTCACTGTCGCATTAGCGTAGGACGTTCAACTGTGGGACGTTGCCAGCACCACGACGCTATCCAAACGCAGCGTCCTATTCACCTCGCGTCGCACACTTAGCCTTGTGGTTAAGTTGCATGGCGCTTAGCGGTACTTAGTTCCAAGCTCAACAGGGTCGTCTGTAGGACCGCTTGGCTCACTCAGTGTTTCAACAGCATGCAAGCTGTATCATAATGGACACCGATGTTGTGACGTCACTCACAAACCAAGCCCTAACGCAATCGTAGGCACCGATGTTGTGACGTCACTCACAATGTTCTGTCGTAAGCAAGGTGCAACTCAATGCCAAAGCAGGTATGGAATATGATGTTATGTAGAGGGGTGGAAGTGTGTTATGTAGAGGGTGGAAGTGTGTTATGTAGAGGGGTGGAAGTGTGCTATGTAGAGGGGTGGAAGTGTGTTTATGTAGAGGGGTGGAAGTGTGCTATGTAGAGGGTGGAAGTGTGTTATGTAGAGGGGCGTAAGTGTGTTATGTAGAGGGGTGGAAGTGTGCTATGTAGAGGGGTGGAAGTGTGTTATGTAGAGGGGCGTAAGTGTGTTATGTAGAGGGGTGGAAGTGTGTTATGTAGAGGGTGGAAGTGTGTTATGTAGAGGGTGGAAGTGTGTTATGCAGAGGGGCGTAAGTGTGTTATGTAGAGGGTGGAAGTGTGTTATGTAGAGGGGCTAAGTGTGTTATGTAGAGGGGTGGAAGTGTGTTATGTAGAGGGCGTAAGTGTGTTATGTAGAGGGGTGGAAGTGTGTTATGTAGAGGGCGTAAGTGTGTTATGTAGAGGGGTGGAAGTGTGTTATGTAGAGGGGCGTAAGTGTGTTATGTAGAGGGTGGAAGTGTGTTATGTAGAGGGGCGTAAGTGTGTTATGTAGAGGGTGGAAGTGTGTTATGTAGAGGGGCGTAAGTGTGTTATGTAGAGGGGTGGAAGTGTGTTATGTAGAGGGGCGTAAGTGTGTTATGTAGAGGGGTGGAAGTGTGTTATGTAGAGGGGCGTAAGTGTGTTATGTAGAGGGGTGGAAGTGTGTTATGTAGAGGGGCGTAAGTGTGTTATGTAGAGGGGTGGAAGTGTGTTATGTAGAGGGGCGTAAGTGTGTTATGTAGAGGGGTGGAAGTGTGTTATGTAGAGGGGCGTAAGTGTGTTATGTAGAGGGGTGGAAGTGTGTTATGTAGAGGGGCGTAAGTGTGTTATGTAGAGGGGTGGAAGTGTGTTATGTAGAGGGGCGTAAGTGTGTTATGTAGAGGGGTGGAAGTGTGTTATGTAGAGGGGCGTAAGTGTGTTATGTAGAGGGGTGGAAGTGTGTTATTTAGAGGGCGTAAGTGTGTTATGTAGAGGGGTGGAAGTGTGTTATGTAGAGGGGCGTAAGTGTGTTATGTAGAGGGTGGAAGTGTGTTATGTAGAGGGGCGTAAGTGTGTTATGTAGAGGGGTGGAAGTGTGTTATGTAGAGGGGCGTAAGTGTGTTATGTAGAGGGGTGGAAGTGTGTTATGTAGAGGGGCGTAAGTGTGTTATGTAGAGGGTGGAAGTGTGTTATGTAGAGGGGCGTAAGTGTGTTATGTAGAGGGGTGGAAGTGTGTTATGTAGAGGGGTGGAAGTGTGTTATGTAGAGGGGCGTAAGTGTGTTATGTAGAGGGGTGGAAGTGTGTTATGTAGAGGGGGTAAGTGTGTTATGTAGAGGGGTGGAAGTGTGTTATGTAGAGGGTGGAAGTGTGTTATGTAGAGGGTGGAAGTGTGTTATGTAGAGGGGCGTAAGTGTGTTATGTAGAGGGGTGGAAGTGTGTTATGTAGTTGGGCGTAAGTGTGTTATGTAGAGGGGCGTAAGTGTGTTATGTAGAGGGGTGGAAGTGTGTTATGTAGAGGGCGTAAGTGTGTTATGTAGAGGGGTGGAAGTGTGTTATGTAGAGGGGCGTAAGTGTGTTATGTAGAGGGGTGGAAGTGTGCTATGTAGAGGGCGTAAGTGTGTTATGTAGAGGGTGGAAGTGTGCTATGTAGAGGGGTGGAAGTGTGCTATGTAGAGGGTGGAAGTGTGTTATGTACAGGGGTGGAAGTGTGTATGTAGAGGGTGGAAGTGTGTATGTAGAGGGGCAAGTGTGTTATGTAGAGGGGTGGAAGTGTGTTATGTAGAGGGGTGGAAGTGTGTTATGCAGAGGGTGGAAGTGTGTATGAGAGGGTGGAAGTGTGTATGTAGAGGGTGGAAGTGTGTTATGTAGAGGGGTGGAAGTGTGTTATGTAGAGAGGTGAAGTGTGTTATGTAGAGAGGGGAGTGTGTTTGACGACGCACCAACAACTTCACAGATGTTTAACGTAATGACAATATGCGGATTTTACATGGAGTAAAACGACAATTAAGGAAGTGGCCGTGACCTGTTTCAAGGAAGCATCGCATTGGAGTATGAGGACTGAATAAAACTAGAGCGACGTTCTGTGGCGTCGTCTGGGGAAAGTGAGCCTTGGTCAGTTCTGCACGTACACTTGCATTACTTTCACAGGGGACGCTGGAACGTGACGTCACACATTTCGCCGTAACTGCTTAACGACTGACTGACGGATGTCCACAAAACTTAGCACGAGCGCCACCTTACCTCTGTCACCAGTAACAACAAACTGCCGATCCCAGCGGCCGCGCCGTCCTAAGGCATGGGTCTGTGGCCGCTGGCGTACTGGGATTGTGGGTTCGAATCCCACCGGGGGCATGGATGTCTGTCTCTTGTGAGTGTTGTGTGTTGTCAGGTAGAGGTCTCTGCGTCGGGCTGATCACTCATCCAGAGAAGTCCTACCGAGTGTCGTGTGTCTAAAGTGTGATCGTGAAGCCTCGACAATGAGGAGGCCTAGGCCCCCAAGGGGCTGTCGAGCCGTTGGGGTAAATAATAATAATAATAATAATAATGTCAAACCCATTCGAGCACCCGGCGTGATGCGAGACTAACGCACTTCAGTACAGCCCTCCCTGTCAAAGCACTGTAATAAGCCAACCTCATATAACAACACGCTAAACAACACAAATCAAATAGCAGTCTTCACATGCATCAGTCCTAACAATTAGTGTCAGACGGGTCAACATCGATTGTTTGAAGGCAGTTAGCTAGTCGCCCTCTCTAGCGAGCATTAATAGAAACTACTGCACTATGGACGCTAGCACCACCACCGGCGTCTCCTCCTACTGCGTGGACTAACATGTGTATCGAGTTAGAGACTATCGATAGTCGCTCTCGAAGCCTCGTACTGCGGGAGTCTGGGCCGGTCGCTAGCTATTTCTGTCCGGCAGTCGTGGTGTGTCAGTGCGGGGGTCTCAGCCAGACTGCGGCATGGCCGACGAACTGGCGCTGACTACTGATGTCATGGCAACTCCAGAACAAGTTCTGGCTGCTGGTGGCGTATCTAAGAGACGTCGTGGTGCCTCGAGTTCCAAAAGACGAAGTCCGTCTGGTCAGAGGCGGAGAGCGGCAACACCTGATCCTCCCAAACACTTGCCGAGTGATCCGGAAGAAGAGACAGAAGTATCACCGGAAGTCGTTTCAACTGTCAGAAGGATCAGTACTACTGAAAAGGCTTTGATAATGAAGAGAAGCCTGTCTTCGCCAGGCGAGGGCCGACAGATGCTGTCTTCGAGCGAACTGAAACAAGCGGCTAACTCTGCAGAATCACCACAACAAACTGAATCGAAATCGGACTTATCGCCAAGTAAACCTACACCGACTAAGAGAAAGAGTACAGCAGAGAAGGCGCTGGTTACCAAAAGGAGCCATTCGTCTCCTGGAGATGACCGCCAGTGTCTGCCACCGACGCAAGAACCTGCCGTGTTGGCGGCGCCCAGAAGAAGGCATCTGTCTCACGGCCTTAACAAGACGGACATTTTTCAGCGAAGTGTCCATCACAGGCGGTGACAGAAACCGCGCAAGAACAGGTTGTCAGGGCGGAACCAGGTGTTGGATCAACGAACTGGCATCAAGAATCGGAACAGAAAACTGTCAGCATGAAGACACGAGTTGAGGGAGTTGATGTTGATAGCGTGCAGGTGAAGACACTTGAGTATGGGACTTTGCCGTTAACAGCACAGACGACTGAAGTACCTACAGCCGAGGTGCACGTAAAACCGATACGTGAAGCAGTCTGGGGACCGTTCTTCCGTGAGACGCGTCAAGAATGGAATGAATTCTTGTGTCAACACGGTGACCAATGGGACAAGATCATAGCACAACGGAACAAGTGCTTCGGCGCCCTCGTCGTCATGTCCATCTACTGCGGACTGGGAGGACTGGTGTTCCGGTTTACAGAAGGAGCTTTTGAGGCGTTCTACAAGTGCGGCGTCAAGAGAGTGAAACGTGACTTCGTG
Source organism: Reticulitermes speratus (assembly GCA_021186555.1). Classification (NCBI taxonomy): domain Eukaryota; kingdom Metazoa; phylum Arthropoda; class Insecta; order Blattodea; family Rhinotermitidae; genus Reticulitermes; species Reticulitermes speratus. The sequence goes on along the minus strand of JAJKFL010000009.1, from coordinate 43,230,345 downwards.
GACTCGCTGTGGCGCGGGAGTCATCATCTGCTGGAGGACGAATGGAAGTCTCAAGCCCGCAGGAAACTCATGGAGCTGGAGACGCAGCTGCACGCGGCGCACGAGGCTGGCGTCACGACGTATAGCGGACAGAGGGCGTGGAGCTTCCTGAACGCAGTGGTGTACTGCCTGACCGTCGTCACCACCATCGGTAAGGATTGAAACGAAAGGCCACGTACCGTCTGTCCACTGCTCCCCTGACATCCCCAACAGCACTGTTTTTCTTTAAGCGTTATCAGACGTCGCCCGCATGACCTTGTAATAAGACTACTATAATGGGTAAACCTAAGTACTCGGAGAAAAAACGGTATTGTGACCCATTTGTTCACCACAAATCCCACAATGACTGGCCCAGGATCGAACCCAAGCCGCTCCGCTGAAGTTCGTCTGAGTAACAAACCTAAAAATTCCGCTCGTACCGCACAGACAACACAGGCCGTCTCGATCACAAAGACCACTCGGCTAATACTGTATACAGAAATAATCGCGGTTGATTGTGGGAATGTAAACAGTACAGTGGCTGGCGTGTGTAGTGACTGCGGTGTGAGTAGCTGATGACGTCGAATGATAGCATGATCAGTCAGCAGTGACCTGGAAAGGATGTGAAAGGAGGCGGTCATGACTTGAGGTAGTATTACGGAATGTCTCTAGAGCTACTGAGTAAAACTACGATAACCTCAGTGTAGTGAGTCTGTTGACCAAAATTCAATCCCGAAACCTCCTGGATACGAAGTACGACAATTAGTAATTCCTGGTATAGTTCAGTCTATGTTGTCTGTTCTTGACGGTAGCCACTGTAACTGCGCATGCTCAGAGCAGCTATGGTTGTGCACACTACGAGACACGCGGCTCGGAATAGACACACTGCACGGGGTGAGAAATAAAGCAACAGACAGCTCCACCTATCCTAACTAAACAACGATTAACCTGAATTATATTTAATGATACAGTTCGTACCGCGCAGTAAACACACTCCGTCTCAGTTATACAAACCAGTCAGTTAATGCTGTACAGTGAAATAATCGCTGTTTGTTCTGAGATCCACACAAAACACATAAATACAGTCCGTACCGCGCAGTAAACACACTCCGTCTCAGTTATACAAACCAGTCAGTTAATGTTGTACAGTGAAATAATCGCTGTCTGTTCTGAGATCCACACAAAACACATAAATACAGTCCGTACCGCGCAGTAAACACACTCCGTCTCAGTTATACAAACCAGTCAGTTAATGTACAGTGAAATAATCGCTGTCTGTTTGAGATCCACACAAAACACATAAATACAGTCCGTACCGCGCAGTAAACACACTCCGTCTCAGTTATACAAACCAGTCAGTTAATGTTGTACAGTGAAATAATCGCTGTTTGTTCTGAGATCCACACAAAACACATAAATACAGTCCGTACCGCGCAGTAACACACTCCGTCTCAGTTATACAAACCAGTCAGTTAATGTACAGTGAAATAATCGCTGTCTGTTCTGAGATCCACACAAAACACATAAATACAGTCCGTACCGCGCAGTAAACACACTCCGTCTCAGTTATACAAACCAGTCAGTTAATGTACAGTGAAATAATCGCTGTCTGTTCTGAGATCCACACAAAACACATAAATACAGTCCGTACCGCGCAGTAAACACACTCCGTCTCAGTTATACAAACCAGTCAGTTAATGTTGTACAGTGAAATAATCGCTGTTTGTTCTGAGATCCACACAAAACACATAAATACACTGTGTGGGCAGAACGTAGAATTTGTGAATGTTAAACGTGGTGGTACATATAGTAACCACTGGGCTTTAAACGGTGCGTCCCGAACATGAAAATTTGGCAGTTTGAACAAATAAAATAATTGTGCGTCCTTCCCCTGTACACGACGCCGTTATTTAGTCTCGCACCCAGTGCCTGTACACATTCACCTTACACTTCGTTTCGGCACGCAGCCAAAGGAAGTTTCCGACGTGCTACAGCACTGGCACTGTAACAAGACGCACGTACAGCGACACGTCACCACGTAACTGCCTCAAACTTGCACGGGACGCGTACATCGAATACTTTCTCTTCCATAGACGAAATTAGAAAAATAGGCGTTGTATTTCCTGGGAAAACATAGGTGACTGGTTACTGGGTAAGTTTGGTTACACAACGCCATGGACCAGAGTCCTTAAGCTGGTAGTTCCTCAGCTAGTCAAGAAATTCCCCGCGTTTTAAGGAACCCAAAGGTTCATGGCCGTATTCACAACAGCCCACTATTCTCCTATCCTCAGCCAATAATTAAGTCCACGCCATCTCATCGTAGTTACTCTGGATATTATCCTACCGTCTACTTCTAGGTCTTGCATGTAATTCTTTCCTTCAGGTTTCATCACCAGAACCCAGAATGTGTTTCTCATCTCCCTCATACCTGCCACATGCTCCACCCATATTTCGCGCGGCTGCCATCTTGTTATTTCACATCCTGTAAGAACATTACCTTACCAAACATAGCACATTTCACTATACACATCGTAAGAGTCGCTAGTGTCCCTCCCACCACACAGTTTCGCGCGTCCGCCATGTTGGTATTACGGCATTGGGGGAGTTACTCCAAAGGTAAAGGTACAGCGATGCCATTACAGGCCCTTAGGGTTCCAGGAGGTTGAGGCTCCCAGATTTATAGACAATCAGCACACGAAGGTGGTGAAATTGTCAGCCCTACGCACCGGCCGCCTTTACCCCCAGGAAATATTCCTGGTACTCATTTCTGTTAGAGGCTGAGTCGACCCCAGGGCCATAGTGCGACCGAAAGGATTATGTCAATGAACAATTCCAGCGACACGATCGGAAATCGAACCCGCGACCTTCCGGCGTGTAGTGCAGTGCCTCAACCAACTGCGCCACCGCGTGCCCCGGGGAGTTACTCGAATGATAACAAATTTCGTTAAAATCTGTCAAGTGTTTAAAGCGTTTAAATGACTGACATATTCCGCGGAAATCATAAAAGCCTATCCTTTCCTGTTTTGGGCAGCCAAGTGGGTTAAAACATCAGTTCGTACCTCGCAGAGAACACAGTCAGTCTACACTTTGCACACAAAGACCAAACAGTTAACGAAGTTTAGGGAAATTAGAGCTGTTTGTAGTGAGACAGCACCATCAGATCAGATAAACACTGTGTGTGCAAAACGCTGAGGTGTTGCACGTGCACGTTGGCGGTACACACGCGTACCACCCCGCTTTAAAGGGGTAAACAAACGACGCCGAGGCGCGTGTTGGCACACAGGCGCCTGACTGCTGCCAGATGACGCACTGCAGCAGTCTCTCTCTGGTCGATACCACCCCGGTCTCGAACCAGTGCCACCCTGCTCGTCCGTCATAACGTACGAATACGAGTCGTATTTACCTCCAGGCCGCCATACATCCTCACGGCGGTGTTCATCGTCAAAAAAAGACGCCCTTATTTTCGACAAGCTTTCAGATTCTTAAGGGGTGGGGGGTTCAAATTACGGTCTTCCACGATGTGACGCCGTGCAGTTTGGTAGGTACGTGCTAACGCTTCGGAGGAGCTTGCTGCCTCCATCTTCAGAATCGAAGACGCTTCTCTCTGATGGACGCAGAACAGAACACAGAAACTAACATATATATATATACTCAGCTACAGTGTTTAAACGTGTTAACACGTGCTTATATAGGGACGTAGCTACCAAACTACACGGTATTACGTCCCAGAAACTAGTTACGCTATGTATCAGCCACGCCACGTGTGAATGCGGACAATTGATGAACCTTCAGTCGTCTTAAATAAAGCCTGACCTCATTCAGTTCGGAGTTCATTCTAAATCCTCTCACACACTCAGCTGGACGTCGTTCAACGGGTCGTCGGTACGTCACAAGGCGTCTATCTCCAAACATTACAACACACAAAATCATGGATATATGACCCATGCCCGCCTACGCCTCAGTACGTCATATCGTGTATCATATTGTACACAGTCTGACGCTGACCAATTTCTGCTTCAGGCTACGGCCACATCTCTCCCTCCACCACGACAGGACGCGCCGTCACCATCGTCTACGCCATCTTCGGCATCCCAATGTTCCTGATCCTCTTGGCGGACTTCGGCAAGCTGTTCACGAGGGGAATTAAGTTCCTGTGGGCCTTCGTGCGTCGGGTGTACTACACGGGCAGCTGCAGGAAAGTGAGACGCACCGTGCCTGTGCAGGTAACAGCCCCCCCCCCCCAAACAAAAATAAAAAATATGCACCATACGACTCGACCACGCATTTCTGTACTCATAAATTGTATTATTAAGGTATATGGTCTGAAGGGAGAAGACCACTTAGAAGACCAAGGCGTAGATAGAAGGTATAGGTAAAGGTAAAGTTCTCCCTAGAAAAGGCCATGAAGGCCCAGAGGGGAGTAGAGGTATATCTCTACTCTTTCTTTAACCTCTGCGCTAGATGTGTGTGGGTGGTCAACTCCAAGCCCCGGCCGCTTTACCCCAGGAAAGAGACCTGGTACCCATTGTATAGGGGGCTGGGTGGGCCCCAGGGTCGGTCTGAACACTTTGAAGAAAAAAAATCACTTGTCCCTGCCGGGAATCGAACCCCGGATTGTGCAGCCTGTAACCAGTAGTCATACACATGTTGAGATAGACCTGTACAGTATGACATTACGTCACACTGCGTCAGATGACAGTCCACTTCCTGTGTGTGTATCATGCACGTGTTCTGAAACACGTGCATGATACACACACACGTGTGTTGCCAAAGTCCTTAACTGCGACATAACGGTCGCCCTATCGACTGTCAGCACGGATTGTCATTGCAACCTCCTTCTAAATCTTTACTCACGCACCATTCATTCACTTGAAAATTACTGTCTTACTGGCAGTGAGAGCATGTTTACCACATTCGGGGAAACTTTTTGCTTCCGTCTTCAGGACATATTTTTCGCTTTTTTTAGTATTTCTCCCATTCACTGCCTCCTTATTTCCATCGGACTCTTCACTCCTCACCATAAAGATGCAGGCAGCAGGTTCCTCCGACATGTCGGTAAATTTCCACCAGACTACACGGCGTCACATCCCGAAACCGTGATGACGTCATAGCCCTTAAAATCGTTTGTCCTTGCAGGAAGTCATGAAGGGTGTCCAACTTGTGTACGACTTCGCAATTCGGCGTCCCAGTCAGATGGTCGGCGAGCCCAGCAGCAATGTCATAAGGGCGCCGATCGTGCGGCCGGAGGACGTCGAGCTGCAGGTGCCTCTGAACGCGAACACACAGCAGTCGCCGTCGCAGCCGGAAGGACACGAACAGCCAGGCACACCTGCGCTCAGCACCTACGAAGTAGACGACGAGTTCAACCTGCCGATCTCCGTGGCCATTGTCATACTGCTGATCTACATCTTCGTGGGCGCCGTCATATACTGGACCTGGGAGGACTGGGGGTTCTTCGAGTCCTTCTACTTTGTCTTCATCTCCATGTCTACAATCGGATTTGGTGATTTCGTGCCGAAGGTATGTCCTGCTGTGTGTACTGTATAGAGGTCAAAATGTGCCGCAGGTATGTCCTGCTGTGTGTACGGTACAGGGGTCAAATGTGCCACAGGTATGTCCTGCTGTGTGTACTGTATAGAGGTCAAATGTGCCGCAGGTATGTCCTGCTGTGTGTACTGTACAGGGGTCAAATGTGCCGCAGTATGTCTGCTGTGTGCACTATACAGGGCCAAATGTGCCGCAGCTATTCCTCTGTGTGTACTGTACAGGGGCCAAATGTGCCGCAGATATGTCCTGCTGTGTGTACTGTACAGGGCCAAATGTGCCTCGCAGAAAATGTCCTGCTGTGTGTACTGTACAGGGGCCAAATGTGCCGCAGGTATGTCCTGCTGTGTGTACTGTACAGGGGCCAAATGTGCCGCAGGTATGTCCTGCTGTGTGTACTGTACAGGGGCCAAATGTGCCGCAGGTATGTCCTGTGTGTGTACTGTACAGGGGCCAAATGTGCCGCAGGTATGTCCTGTTGTGTGTACTGTAAAAGGGGCCAAATGGCCGCAGGTATGTCCTGTTGTGTACTGTACAGGGGCCAAATGTGCCGCAGGTATGTCCTGTTGTGTGTACTGTACAGGGGTCAAATGTGCAAGGTATGTCCTGTGTGTGTACTGTACAGGGGCCAAATGTGCCGCAGGTATGTTCCTGCTGTGTGTACTGTACAGGGGCCAAATGTGCCGCAGGTATGTCCTGCTGTGTGTACTGTACAGGGGTCAAATGTGCCGCAGGTATGTCTGCTGTGTGTACGTACAGGGGTCAAATGTGCCGCAGGTATGTCCTGCTGTGTGTACTGTACAGGGGTCAAATGTGCCGCAGGTATGTTTCCCGCTGTGTGTACTGTACAGGGGTCAAATGTGCCGCAGGTATGTCCTGCTGTGTGTACTGTACAGGGGTCAAATGTGCCGCAGGTATGTCTGTTGTGTGTACTGTACAGGGGTCAAATGTGCCGCAGGTATGTCCTGCTGTGTGTACTGTACAGGGGTCAAATGTGCCGCAGGTATGTCCTTTGTGTGTACTGTACAGGGGCAAATGTGCCGCAGGTATGTCCTGCTGTGTGTACTGTACAGAGGTCAAATGATGCCGCAGGTATGTCCTGCTGTGTGTACTGTACAGGGCCAAATGTGCCGCAGGTATGTCCTGCTGTGTGTACTGTAAAGGGGCCAAATGGCCGCAGGTATGTCCTGTTGTGTGTACTGTACAGGGGTCCAAATGTGCCGCAGGTATGTCCGTTGGTGTACTGTACAGGGGCCAAATGTGCCAGGTATGTCCGTTGTGTACTGTACAGGGGTCAAATTGCCGCAGGTATGCCTGCTGTGTTACTGTACAGGGGTCAAATGTGCCGCAGGTATGTCCTGCTGTGTGTACTGTACAGGGGTCAAATGTGCCGCAGGTATGTCTGTTGTGTACTGTACAGGGACCAAATGTGCCGCAGGTATGTCCTGCTGTGTGTACTGTACAGGGGCCAAATGTGCCGCAGGTATGTCCTGTGTGTGTACCGTACAGGGGTCAAATGTGCCGCAGGTATGTCCTGCTGTGTGTACTGTACAGGGGTCAAATGTGCCGCAGGTATGTCTCTGTGTGTGTACTGTACAGGGGTCAAATGTGCCGCGGTATGTCCTGCTGTGTGTACTGTACAGGGGTCAAATGTGCCGCAGGTATGTCCTGTTGTGTTACTGTACAGGGGTCCAAATGTGCCGCAGGTATGTCCTGCTGTGTGTACTCTACAGGGGTCAAATGTGCCGCAGGTATGTCCTGTTGTGTACTGTACAGGGGTCAAATGTGCCGCAGGTATGTCCTGCTGTGTTACTGTACAGGGGTCAAATGTGCCGCAGGTATGTCCCGTGTGTGTATGTACAGGGGTCAAATTGCCGCAGGTATGTCCTGCTGTGTGTACTGTACAGGGCCAAATGTGCCGCAGGTATGTCCTGTTGTGTGTACTGTACAGGGGCCAAATGTGCCGCAGGTATGTCCTGTTGTGTGTACTGTACAGGGGTCAAATGTGCCGCAGGTATGTCCCGTTGTGTACTGTACAGAGGTCAAATATGCCGCAGGTATGTCCTGCTTGTGTACTGTACAGGGGCCAAATGTGCCGCAGGTATGTCCTGTGTGTGTACTGTACAGGGGCCAAATGTGCCGCAGGTATGTCCTGTTGTGTGTACTGTACAGGGGTCAAATGTGCCGCAGGTATGTCCCGTTGTGTACTGTACAGGGGTCAAATTGCCGCAGGTATGTCCCGTTGTGTACTGTACAGGGGTCAAATATTGCCGCAGGTATGTCCTGCTGTGTGTACTGTACAGGGGTCAAATGTGCCGCAGGTATGTCCCTGTTTTGTCACTATACAGGGGCCAAATGTGCCGCAGGTATGTCCTGCTGTGTGTACTGTACAGGGGTCAAATGTGCCGCAGGTATGTCCTGCTGTGTGCACTATACAGGGGCCAAATGTGCCGCAGGTATGTCCTGCTGTGTGTACTGTACAGGGGCAAATGTGCCGCAGGTATGTCCTGCTGTGTGTACTGTACAGGGGCCAAATTGCCGCAGGTATGTCCTGCTGTGTGTACTGTACAGGGGCCAAATGTGCCGCAGGTATGTCCTGCTGTGTGTACTGTAAAGGGGCCAAATGCGCCGCAGGTATGTCCTGTTGTGTGTACTGTACAGGGGCCAAATGTGCCGCAGGTATGTCCTGTTGTGTACTGTACAGGGGCCAAATGTGCCACAGGTATGTCCTGTTGTGTACTGTACAGGGGCCAAATGTGCCGCAGGTATGCCCTGCTGTGTGTACTGTACAGGGGTCAAATTGCCGCAGGTATGTCCTGCTGTGTGTACTGTACAGGGGTCAAATGTGCCGCAGGTATGTTCCTGTTGTGTGTACTGTACAGGGACCAAATGTGCCGCAGGTATGTCCTGCTGTGTGTACTGTACAGGGGCCAAATGTGCCGCAGGTATGTCCTGCTGTGTGTACCGTACAGGGGTCAAATGTGCCGCAGGTATGTCCTGCTGTGTGTACTGTACAGGGGTCAAATGTGCCGCAGGTATGTCTGTTGTGTGTACTGTACAGGGGTCAAATGTGCCGCGGGTATGTCCTGCTGTGTGTACTGTACAGTGGTCAAATGTGCCGCAGGTATAGTCCTTTGTGTACTGTACAGGGTCAAATGTCCGCAGTATGTCCTGCTGTGTGTACTTACAGGGTTCAAATGTGCCGCAGGTATGTCCTTTGTGTACTGTACAGGGGTCAAATGTGCCGCAGGTATGTCCTGCTGTGTGTACTGTACAGGGGTCCAAATGTGCGCAGGTATGCCCGTTGTTAATGTACAGGGTCAAATATGCCGCAGGTATGTCCTGCTGTGTGTAACTGTACAGGGCCAAATGTGCCCCAGTAATGTCCTGTTGTGTACTGTACCCGGGCAAATGTGCCGCAGGTATGTCCTTGTGTGTACTGTACAGGGTCAAATGTGCCGCAGGTATGTCCCGTTGTGTACTGTACAGAGGTCAAATATGCCGCAGGTATGTCCTGCTGTGTACTGTACAGGGGCCAAATGTGCCGCAGGTATGTCCTGTGTGTGTACTGTACAGGGGCCAAATGTGCCGCAGGTATGTCCTGTTGTGTGTACTGTACAGGGGTCAAATGTGCCGCAGGTATGTCCCGTTGTGTACTGTACAGGGGTCAAATATGCCGCAGGTATGTCCCGTTGTGTACTGTACAGGGGTCAAATATGCCGCAGGTATGTCCTGCTGTGTGTACTGTACAGGGGTCAAATATGCAGCAGGTATGTCCTGCTGTGTGTACTGTACAGGGGCCAAATGTGCCGCAGGTATGTCCTGTTGTGTGTACTGTACAGGGGTCAAATGTGCCGCAGGTATGTCCCGTTGTGTACTGTACAGGGGTCAAATATGCCGCAGGTATGTCCCTTGTGTACTGTACAGGGTCAAATATGCCGCAGGTATGTCCTGCTGTGTGTACTGTACAGGGGTCAAATGTGCCGCAGGTATGTCCTGTTGTGTGTACTTTCAAGCAGTTTCTGAACTCATGAAGTACTGCAGGTGCAATAATAACTACAGGTACATATGCACTTCACAAAACATTACATGTGAAGTGTTGCCATACATCAAACAATACTGTACCTTCTTCATCTCATCATATTTAAGAAAATAGTTCCAATAAAAAGATAGAACGTTATATTTTGTTCCATATATTTGCAGCATCCAATGTACATGATGGCTTCAATCGTGTATCTGGTGTTCGGCCTGGCACTCACATCTATGTGCATCAACGTTGTTCAGGTAAGAATTTATGTTGTCATCTCATTTCTAATTTCCATTTTAAATTGGATTAAAACCTACTAAGTTTTATAGCACAGTAGCATATACACTCTATCTGTGAACGAACCATGGATACTTTACTACCAAACACAAAGCCTAAGACTTAAATACACAAAACTAATCTCAATATGCATGGGTGCAAGGACTTCAAAATTGCATTACTTGGCTGTAGTCTGGTACAAATGGTGCATGGCTTACCAACAGAATGACCAACAAACATATCACATTGCAGAAGGCAGTTTTATAAGATATAATGTAAAGGTAAAGGTCACCCTAGAACAGGCCATGAAGGCCCAGAGGGGGAGTAGAGGTATAGTTCTATTCTTTCTATAACCTCGGCGCTAGATGAGGGTGGGTGGTCAACACCACGCCCCGGCCGCTTTACCCCCGGGAATGACCCGGTACCCATTGTACACGAGGCTGGGTAGGCCCCAGGGCCAGTCTGGACTGGTGCGGAAAATCTCGTCCCCACCGGGATTCAATCCATGGACCGTCCAGCCTGTAGCGAGTCGCTATACCCACTGAGCTTTCCCGGCCCACGGAGTAGAGGTATAGCTCTACTCTTTCTTTAACCTGGCACTAGATGGGGAGGGTGATCAACCGACTGAGCTATCCCGGCCCACAAGATATAAAGTAATCAACTAATTCTAACTTTTATTTGTACGCTGATGGCTTAGCAAGATGCTTGGGCGGACAGCCTGAGGCATCGCATGGTAAAGGTGCTGCAAATGGGTGCCACATTGCTGCATCAAAATACTTGAAAAGGTTTAGATAAAAATGCCCAGTGAGAGGGAAAGGGGGGCAGAGAACAAATACCCAGAAGTATAACCACAGAGAGGCAAGTAAAAATGTACGCTTTGCACACACACACACACGCACAAGCGCAACAAAGGATGTGATCAATCAGACGTGTACAAGTTTTGTTATACACATGTAAAATATACTAACTACATTCTAAATCATTTCTACACGCAGGAGAAACTGTCGGACAGTTTCCGACAAGCCAGCGCCAAGATTGGTGCTACAATTGGGCTGCGAGTAAGTGAAGAAGACGGCACAATAACGCCTATACCACCGGTACAGATCGAGATTCCAGAGGTTCATGGCACCATCACCAAATCACAGTCAACATGAATAAGCAAAATTCTTTGTGAATATGAATGAAATTGCACAGTAGGGATCATTATGTCATACAGTCTGATAACTGTGTCATATGTCATACAGTCTGATAACTGTGTCATATGTCATACAGTCTGATAACTGTGTCATATGTCATACAGTCTGATAACTGTGTCATATGTCATACAGTCTGATAACTGTGTCATATGTCATACAGTCTGATAACTGTGTCATATGTCATACAGTCTGATAACTGTGTCACAATCAACATGTGCTGATCTATACAGATTATAAAACCTGATATTTTGAGGCTTAGCATCTCTTTGTCTGCCTGCCATTGAAGATATGTTAATGTTAATGGACACAAAAAATTAAAAAAAAAAACACCAAATGATACTTATAATATTATTTAACCCTTTAAAGCCCAGTGGTTACTATATGTACCACCAGGTTTAACATTCACAAATTCTACGTTCTGCCCACACAGTGTATTTATGTGTTTTGTGTGGATCTCAGAACAAACAGCGATTATTTCACTGTACAACATTAACTGACTGGTTTGTATAACTGAGACGGAGTGTGTTTACTGCGCGGTACGGACTGTATTTATGTGTTTTGTGTGGATCTCAGAACAAACAGCGATTATTTCACTGTACAACATTAACTGACTGGTTTGTATAACTGAGACGGAGTGTGTTTACTGCGCGGTACGGACTGTATTTATGTGTTTTGTGTGGATCTCAGAACAAACAGCGATTATTTCACTGTACAACATTAACTGACTGGTTTGTATAACTGAGACGGGGTGTGGTTTACTGCGCGGTACGGACTGTATTTATGTGTTTTGTGTGGATCTCAGAACAAACAGCGATTATTTCACTGTACAACATTAACTGACTGGTTTGTATAACTGAGACGGAGTGTGTTTACTGCGCGGTACGAACTGTATTTATGTGTTTTGTGTGGATCTCAGAACAAACAGCGATTATTTCACTGTACAACATTAACTGACTGGTTTGTATAACTGAGACGGAGTGTGTTTACTGCGCGGTACGAACTGTATTTATGTGTTTTGTGTGGATCTCAGAACAAACAGCGATTATTTCACTGTACAACATTAACTGACTGGTTTGTATAACTGAGACGGAGTGTGTTTACAGCGCGGTACGAACTGTATTTATGTGTTTTGTGTGGATCTCAGAACAAACAGCGATTATTTCACTGTACAACATTAACTGACTGGTTTGTATAACTGAGACGGAGTGTGTTTACTGTGCGGTACGGACTGTATTTATGTGTTTTGTGTGGATCTCAGAACAAACAGCGATTATTTCACTGTACAACATTAACTGACTGGTTTGTATAACTGAGACGGAGTGTGTTTACTGTGCGGTACGGACTGTATTTATGTGTTTTGTGTGGATCTCAGAACAAACAGCGATTATTTCACTGTACAACATTAACTGACTGGTTTGTATAACTGAGACGGAGTGTGTTTACTGTGCGGTACGGACTGTATTTATGTGTTTTGTGTGGATCTCAGAACACACAGCCATTATTTCATTGTACAACATTAACTGACTGGTTTGTATAACTGAGACGGAGTGTGTTTACTGCGCGGTACGGACTGTATTTATGTGTTTTGTGTGGATCTCAGAACAAACAGCGATTATTTCACTGTACAACATTAACTGACTGGTTTGTGTAACTGAGACGGAGGTGTTTTACTGCGTGGTACAAACTGGGTCTTTATGTATAATTCAAGTTAAGCTACGTCTTTAAAGGACTGACTAAAATTTTAAATTCTGTGATTCACTATAAAGGCGTTCTTACAAAGATTCAAGTCTTCTGGTACGTGGCACTGTATTGTTGTGCGGGCAGTTCCAAACATTTCAAAGGCCCTTATTTTCTTTATCTTCAGGGTCAAACACTCTTCTTGAACTGCTTGACGTGCAGATGAACGCATTATATCCTTTGAAATGTTGGTAACTACCTGCGCAACCACACAGTGTCACATACCAGAAGACTTTAATCTTCAGCAGCATTGCCATGAGAACCTCAGAACACGCAGCCAGTTTTACACGTCAGATACAACCCAAAGCACGCGCATTGTGTTCGTAAGAGTGCAGCTGGGTAAAACAGTTCAGCTGTCTGTTTTTGGCATAAAAGCTGAACACAGAGCCAACAGTATGCCACAATACAGAGTGGCTACAAAATGGTAGACCGTTTGGATAGTTTTTTTATTTATTGAGACTCGACTGACATTTGACACAAAGCAGTCTTCCAACAGTGAAGTTTTTTCCTGCATATGTGTGAGTTCGTAAGTCCATAGAGGAACTCGAAGACAGAATCACGTAAACTGTAATCACAGTCCACCAGGATATTGTATGAACTGGCCTGCAGGTACGACATGTACTGTGTGACTGAAGGAGTCACAGTGGGCACCTATGACCACACGAGAAAAAACTTGAACACTAGAAGACAGTCTGTAGTAAATTAGGTGTCTGTACGTATTACTGTCCGTCAAATTGTCATGCCACTAGCAGACAACATTAAGAAGTTGCACATATGTGGGAAGAAAGAAACTTGAATACTGGCACAAGATAATGCAGTAAAAAAGGTTTGTGTGTTGCACGCCGTCCAAATGATCTGCTAATTTGTAGCCACCCTGTATTAACTGATTAAGGAACTCAAACTACCTCACAAAGCCTCAACTTTTACTACCATAAATAATACCTAACATCTAGTCATTAAGCTTCAATTCTTTAACCAACAAATCCATCTTTAATTCTCTCACTTCTATCCACCCTACACATGTTTCGACTGTATTTTGGTCACCATCAGGAGTATACCGATATAGTCACTTCACTGTTCACTCATTCATTAGGTGTTAACGTACAACATTATGCTGTTTACAATAATTGGCAGTCACCAAGTCACTGAGTGAACAGTGAAGTGACTATATCGGTATACCGCTGATGATGACCAAAATACAGTCGAAACATGTGTAGGGTGGATAGAAGTGAGAGAATTAAAGATGGATTTGTTGGTTAAAGAATTGAAGCTTATAGCTAAGATGCACGGTGAACATAACGTAAAAAATCTAGTCATTAATGACATGTCAACTCATTACGTAATGTGACAATTACATGTCAACTCATTATGTAATGTAACAATGACATGTCAACTCATTACATAATGTAACAATTACATGTCAACCCATTACATAATGTAACAATGACATGCCAACTCATTATGTAATGTAACAATTACATGTCAACTCAGTACATAATGTAACAATGACATGTCAACTCATTATGTAATGTAAAAATTACATGTCAACTCAGTACATAATGTAACAATGACATGTCAACTCATTATGTAATGTAACAATTACATGTCAACTCAGTACATAATGTAACAATAACATGTCAACTCATTATGTAATGTAAAAATTACATGTCAACTCAGTACATAATGTAACAATTACATGTCAACTCATTATGTAATGTAACAATTACATGTCAACTCAGTACATAATGTAACAATTACATGTCAACTCATTATGTAATGTAACAATTACATGTCAACTCAGTACATAATGTAACAATGACATGTCAACTCATTATGTAATGTAAAAATTACATGTCAACTCAGTACATAATGTAACAATGACATGTCAACTCATTATGTAATGTAACAATGACACGTCAACTCAGTACATAATGTAACAAATCATGCACCCCAGAGGAATGACCAGCACAAACCACTATATTGTATTTACCTGAACAGAAGGTAAGATTTTCTTTTAATTTGTCATCTGAAAAATGTGGCGGTTGCCTTATAATTGTGCACAAAATTGAACAAGTTCTGTACAGACATTATGCAGAACGATGAGGATCAGGAAGCAAGCAGAGTTCTGTTACGCAGTATTTGGGTAAATACAGTAAATGCTGACGTGGTGAAGAACGAGGAGATACTGGCCTTTCATTTTCAAATACGAAACCTTTGCTTTACACTGCAATACTTCAGTATAGCAACCTACAGAACAAGAAGACTTATACAGAAGTTTCTGCTGCAACCAATATTCTTGCGTTCTCTCATTCACATATGTTCAGTTCAGAAGGTTGACACACTGCAAAGTGGTTATGCCAGGACTTGACAAATCCCGAACGCCAAGGTCAGACCATGAACTAGAGAACTCCAAAAAAGCATGGCAGTTATGGTCATTCAACTACGTTGCATGCAGACCTGCCCACAAACATGGCCTTACTTATCACTTTGTTACAAAAAGTTCCTTTGTGTTCAACTATCACCTCAGTATGTAACACTGAGGAGCATCAGGCGTACTGCATGCAACAAACAGGAAAATACTGGCAGACTTCAGGTTCTCACATTCGTCTTGCTAAACATTCAAGTCTTCTGGATGTTATGCTGATTGGTGAACACGTATTTATCTTATACAGGGCATACACAAGAATGTGCGGTTTCATAAAATGTCTATTGAACCACATTCATTTGTGTATACCTGATATATAAGATGACTCTGCATATACGATAACCCCCTTTCAAAATCTTTGAATTCCAGGCAAATACCTATACAGAACGTGTTCAAATCTGTACACATTATAGGACAACCTCCATTTTTCAGATGATGAATTATAACAAAATTCTTTCTTATGTTTGGGTCCGTCTTAGACTGCCTGATACTTCAAAACATCAGGAGCCATCTACGCAACAATAAATCACAACATCCCAGAAGACTGCAATGTGCAGGAAAATCTTGTTTAATCTCATGTCAAAAAAGAGACCCACATTTGCTTCACACAGAGCACCTGTAAAAGGAACAAGTGACGCGCAACACCAGCAGCACGGCACATCTCGTCTGTCCGAAGTGTAAGTCACAGACCTCACTAACCTGTTATCTCTGACCTCACTAACCTGTTATCTGTGACCTCACTCACCTGTTATCTGTGACTGTTCCTTCCCACACACCTTATTCGTCTACCATGAAGATGGAAGCAGCAGGTTCTTCTAAAACGTCGGTACACTTCTACCAGACTACACGGCGTCACATCCTAGAAGCCAATAATCTTCATAGTCACTGCCATTAGAAATTTAAATCTTGGCAGAGACAGACGGAGAGCCAGTTGCTACACAGCCCACATAAAGTGGACACATAGAAAGAAGCAGAACATAATAGAAACATAGGCCTACTAGACGACGCATCGCACGATTCCGAAAGATGTCAACCACGCAGCTTTAACAGATTCTCCTAATTTACTCCCTAAATCATCTTCCCTTTCAACATAATGTTCAAACTACCAACTAATGACTTTAAAAAAAGTGTTTCTTGTAAATGTAACAGTTTTAAATATTTAATATTTAGGGCACACCAGTTACGTCATCCCATTTGGCACTTACACATCGACATATTCATCCACAAATAACTATGACATTCAAACAAGCAATAAACATACAATATGACACATTTCTATACAGTTCTCATGTTACATACACCAACATAAATCATAAAGCTACATGCTTCCTAACACTGTCCACGCAACGTTCAAGTAAGACGCTACGACGTCAGTAATGTTGACACTTTTATCTTGCCATCGCCAGATGACGCAGTGACGCACGTTGCACACTGGTTTGCTATTGCCCAATCAACTGCCAACACTGGACTCCGGTGTCCCCCAAGTTCCAACATACAGTTCAAACCACTTCCACAGACCTGTAAGAACACCTATCACTGACACAGTGCACAGACCATGGGGCACGGGGCACATATGGGTGAGAGGAGAAATGTATACAGAGCTTTGGTGGGGAAACTTGAAATAAAGACAGCACTTGGAAGACTTGCATAGATGGGATGAGAATATTAAAATGGCTCTTACAGAACTAGACTTCGACGGCATGCATTGGATTCATCTGGCTCAGGATAGGGACAAGTGGCAGGCTGTTGTGAGCAACTCCATCTCCACCATCAGGGTTCTGATATCAGAACCCTGAACCCTGATGATGCAGACAAAAAGTCAGTCTCTGAAACATCAGTTGATTTGAACCACTTAATGTGGCTTTCAGCCTGAGAGACTTCACTGCAGTTACACATGTTCTGTGTACATATTGCACTGAAATGTGAAGACTGAAAAATGGGGGGGGGGGGCCATCTTATATGCACGGTTATCACATATTTGGTAAATACAGCACACAGCCCGTGTGACATTTTAAACTGCAAACCTCCACATTACAAGTCACGCACAAAACACGTTCTCAATAATATGCTAACACATGCACGTACCTGATATATATTACCTCCAGTCAGACCACATGTCAATACATAAGAACCTGGGGGGTCAAAAGAGAACAGCTGCCCATAGGGTACTGCCAAATTCTGCAGAGGTGGGCAGTTCCATACAGAAGCCTCCCACATCGCTTGCCCACTCTGGTTTAAACTTCGTTGGCACAGCTGGAACAGTAAGACGGTACAACCGCTGTCATCACGTTCCGCAGTACTGCAGATACGGAAGTACAGCAGGCTTTAAAATACAGCTCACTACGTCTCTGCCAGAAGATTATTTGATAAGCTGGCAAGTAGAAGTTAATTTCAAAGAAAAACCTTCTTCGATGTGATGCCATGTGTGAGGGGTGGCTATTAAATAACGAGACTAGTTACTATCAATTTTTTAATGATGACCCTGTACTTTATCAACTTATAAATTATGAAGAAACTCACAACATAAGGATAGCTAATAAATCCTTTGAAAATATGGCAACGTTCAGATACTTTGGAAAGACAATAACAAATCAAAACTGCATTCAAGTAAAAATTACAAGCAGATCAAACTCAAAGAATGCCTACTACCATTTGGTCCAAAATCTTTTGTCTTACTGTCTGACATCTAAAAACACACACATGAAACTATACAGAACTACAACTTTTCCTTTGTTTATGTGGGTGTGAAACTTTGTCTCTTAAACTAAGAGAAGATGGGCTAAGGATGTTCAAGAATAGGGCACGAGGGAGATATTTGGGCCTAAGAGGGAGAAAGTAGCAGGAGAATTGAGAAAATTGCATAATGAGAAACTTCATGATTGGTACTGCCCACTGAATATTATTAGGGTAATCATATCAAGGGGATGAGATGGGCAGGACGTGCGGCACATATGGGGAGAGAAGAATGCATAGTGTTTTGCTGTGGAAAACTTAGAAAAAGTGACCACTTGAAAGACCTAGGTGTAAATGAGAAGATAATATTAAAATGATCATAAATAATTAAGATGGAGAAGCATGGCCTGAATTAATCTGGCTCAGGATAGGGTCAAGTGTTAACGAACCTTTGGGATCAACAAAATATGGCATATTTCTTGTCAAGCTGCAGAAGTATTAGTTTCTGAAGAAGGATTCTGCTTCCTGGAGTTAGTTACTGCGACAGTCAATCAGATAAACTACGAAGCAACTTGCCTTCCCGTCTGATCCCAAAGTGTAGCAGACTGTGAAGTCGGCAGTCAACTGAATGGTAAGTATTTCTCCCTGATGTGCTGTCCACGAGTCAATACAGTCACTACGACGTAAGTCAAATATCCTAACGACGCCATCGCTGCATCCCACAACCAGCAACTGTCCATTGTGATTGAACGTACAGCAGGTGCCGACGGTAGAGCTTTGCGCGCAGCCAAGCGTCAGGGTGCGCTGTACAGAAAACAGTAGGAGTCAAGAAAACAGACTGCAATTATGCAAGCATCAGACAAGGCCCAGTCATACGACACACTGTGTTCACACGCTAATGCACAGTATCCCCCCACTGCACTGAAATATATAGATACATATGTACATATATATATATATGTATGTATGTATGTATGTATATACATATATATATACTTTTATTTAACAATCATGTGACATCACAAACATTAATGCAATTGTGAAAAAGAATTCAGAAACACTCAAAAGTAATTTTCACGTTACTATCACCGTGCATCTTCACTAATTAAACAAATTTTACACCAACCGATGCACTATTAAAACCACCTTTATTGTAGCTTTTGTAACTATATACCCCTACATATGTTTCGATCCTCAGATCATCGTCAGGGGGTTTCCTTTTTGAAAGCCACTAACACTTCAATTACATAATTTGCAGGACAGAAGAGCACTTGTGTCTTAATATTGTATAAATTGTCTTGGTTTAAAATTATAACACATTAAAACTTATGTTTTAACTTTTTAACTTATAAAACATAAGTTTTAATATGTTATAATTTTAAACCAAGACATCCCACAAGATTTAAATCTTGACTAATTTCACAGACTAAACCTGTACAAATACACAGTGTTTTATGGGGAAAAAAATTAAAAATATGTTTGCACCTAAGTCACCACAAAGAAAATCAGCAGATAAAGAGAACCCTCACCTACAGGTGTGCCAATTTTCGTAACTCCAGAAGTATTAATTCTTTTAGGATGTGATGCTGCTTCACTGGATGGACGTTTTGACTTCTCAAGACGAAACCATTACACTGTCTTGAAATGTCAGGAACCAAATACCCCATGACACAATACCACATCCCGGAAGAACCGTTACCACATCCACATCACCGCAAAAAACCACAAAACTCCCATAACTGTGATGTTTGTGGTTGCTTAAAAATGCATCTGAACTCAATAAACTAATACAGTGAAACTCGCTTAAGACGTCCCCTGTTAAGACGTTTTCCCGCCTAAGACAACAGGATAAAAGAGCACCAAAATTCTCCCATTTGTGTAACATTATACGTGCCACTTTTAATACGACTGCGCATAAGAAAATTTCACGCCCAAGAAGTAACAAAAGTTCACAATGAAACAATTTTTTTACCAGTTTAATACATTTTCTGTATCAAAATCTTAAACAATTTCCTGGAGTTTCTATTCGTTCTGTTTCCAAAATAAGTGTTCAAATGGTGCGGCCAGTTCATACAGGTTAATCTCCAAGGTCATTTCCGCAAGTTTCACGCAGCAGAATGACGCGCAACCTCATGGCGCATGGGGTGTTGCATTTCTCCCGCGATGCAGAGACTGCAGTCAGTCAGTCCTCACTACTGACGCTCTTCCATCACGACGACCAAAAAATTGCACTGGGGGGCCATAAGCCTATCCTAGCTGTTCCGTGAAAATTGAAGAAGTTTAGGCATGCTAGCCGACGCCACTCAGGGTTCCACCTTGCTGGCGCAGAGTTCTACTGTGAGGAGCGGAAGCCATGTGGAGGTGGCAGCCACGTCGCTGGAGGGCCAGCAATCTGATGCCAGATGTGTGGGTGCTCACATGCAGCAACTTGTTTAAACGTACCTTATCGGCGGTAAAATAAATGCGTCGTGGTGTAGCGCGATTGTGAAAAATGTGTGGTGACTGTGTGCAGATAAGTTACATCAGCAATTCCACAATATAAATTCAAGACACTGCAGAGTTTGTGAAAGTGACTGGAACTACTGGCCACCCGTTATCGTCTACCTACTAGCAAATGAAAAGTCGGTGACAATATAGTTAAAGATGTAAATAAAACTGTGAATGAAAGGTTACAGACAAAATGGTTAGATTGTCAGGTACAGGTGAGAATGTGTTAAGACAGCTGCAAGTTATACGAATTCAGCATACATATGTAATAAGTTCACAAAAAGAATAAAAAACATGTATATAACTTTTCGGTCCTACCCTTGTAAGACATTTCCTGCTTAAGAAGTCAGATTTTCTTGGAATTTTCAAAAATGTCTTAAGAGAGTTTCACTGTACGACACATATAGCAAACCCCCCACCGCACACAACATGCAACTCACTTCTAGCCTCTTGGTTTTAATGTCATACAGCAGCAACTTGCCCGCAGACTGAGTCGGGACTGCCACTGAACAAATAAATGTTGCCTCCACAGGACTGCAGCGGATCGTCGTAATCCTGCAAACAGGAAATGTCAAGTGTTATTTAATGATGCTGTCAACTGCTGACATTGTATAGCATCAGTGAGAGATGAATGAATGACTATAGAGCATCTGTGGAATGCTACTGACAGCGGGAAACCAAAGTGACTGGAGAAAAATGTGTCACTTTGTCCACAACAAATCTCACATGGACTGACCTGGGATCAAACCAGGGCTTCTGTGGTGAGAGGTCAGCAACTAACGACCTCAGCCGTGACATGACCTGTGAAGCTTACAAAAAATTGGAAGTTCTTTTCTATGTAATCCTCCCCGATTTCCAAAAAGAGCATTGCATTTTGGATAGTTCCCTGGCTTCACCCACTTGTCCTTCTGGTAAGAGCAACATGTAGATGAATATGAGTACGGAGAATTGTTGGAATGATAATGAAAGAGAAAACCGAAGTACTCGGAGACGAACCATCACTGTGCCACTTTGTCCACCAAAAATCCCACATGGACTGGCCTGGAATTGAATCTCTCTTCCATAGCAAAGAATATCAAGAAATGTTTAATGAAATTAGATGAACATGTAATGAAAGGATGATGGGGTCACAGCATCTCTTCAGGTCTGTCCTATGTATGTTTCTCATCCACAACTTCGTGATGGATTTCAATGAAATTTGGTACTGGCTGTCTATATGACAAATTCTCAAGCAAAATGTCTGTATCAGCTGGATACAACTTCTGTTTTACATAAAGTTTAAATTTAAACTTCATAAAATTAGTTGAAACCAGTTCTTTATACAAAAAAACAAGTAAGGAAACATGTGCATCGCACAACAGTTCTACTGACTGTCCTCTATTACTGTCTCTTAGACTTCTCTAGTTATTAGATGGCATATGGTTACTTTTACACCAGTTTCAACATACCGTATATTCTCGAATCTAATGCGCACCCTTTTTACAGTTTTAGAGGGCTAAAAAATCAGATGCGTATTAGATTCGCGTGCGGATTAGATTCGCGGTCTAGAGCTGGATTTTGGAAAAATGATTGAGCTGCTGTACGTGCCGTAAGAACAATACAATACAATAATCTATTATTTTATTATTTATTACTATAATAATATAATAATTGGGTCCAGTGAATTTCCTTCGTGACGCCTCACACCCGCTGATCGCTGCCTTGTGTTTCCGCCATAGTCGAACGTTGCTTTCATTAACTCCAAAAATTGCAACGGCTTTGCGGTTTCCATTCTCCTCTGCGCACCGAATAACTTCACGTTTGAACTTTGCCGTATATGAGAGTCGTTTAGATTTCAGGTGTCCCTCTTCCATAACTACGGTACATGACAAATTGGAACAAGCACCTCCCACGTTTCAACAACTAAAGATCAGCTGGCTTCAGACGAGATTGCGCACGTCTGTTGAGAAAGGCCCCGCCTCTATCGGTATGACTCATCGGCCCAGGCGTAGCGTCGGATTTTAACGCATTGGTAACATCCAATATTATTCAATCAGTCGCCCCGTGGGCAAGGGGTGGTTGAAGGAAAGGTGCGTATTAGAATCGCGAACTAACTTTTTTTCGTTTAAGAAGTCGCCAAAAACTAGGTGCGCATTAGATTCGGATGCGCATTAGATTCGAGAATATACGGTACTTCACTTTTGCAGGGGCAGACGTAGACACACGAGCCCTAGCTAAAGCACCATCAAATTAAAACAATTTTAGCTGTTTTTTAATTTCATACTTTCCCTCAAATCTGATATCCCACTTAACTTGGTGCCCTAGGCAGCTGCATAAACATGCAGTCCCTACATTTATGCTAATAAGATTTACACAGAAATGCAAGTAGGTCTGCATGTGATTGTCCATTACTGTTGCCAAATTTTTACCAAAATCAGGATTTAACCATAAATTTTTGGTACGACTCCCCAGTATCAAAATTCATGAGAATCCGTTCAGTCTTTTTGGAATTGTTACATGTGGACACACACAACAAAATTTCAAGTTCTCAGACTACCACAGCAGTTGTTGTTCAAATGATGGGTTGTCTTTTGGGATTTACACCACAGTGTGCTTCGTTCTTTCTCATGTTTTGGAGAAACAAACTGCCTACATCTTCAGGGTGACTGAACTCGTCAAGGTGGACGCGTAAAGTGATGTGCTGAAAGATGTGTCAGTTATATAGGAATGCTTGAGGCAGTTTGGTCAATCACAGCTACAGGAGGTTCTGTGACAAGTCCTATCCCAAAGATGCAAGTCTTCTCCGATGTGACACTGTATCAGTGGGTAACTGGTTCCTGACATTCTGAACAATCAATGGGGCCTTCATCTTCAGGATGCAGCAACAATGCTGCAAGCACCTCAAATCTCACAAATCCTGACCCCTTTTCCCCATTCTGTAGCTGTGATTGGCCAAATTCCCGCAACTTTCCTATACAACTGACACATCCGCTTCCACCACATCTCTTCAGCATCCACCTGGACCAAATCAGTCACCCTGAAGATGGAGGCAGCATTTTCCTCTGAAACATCTGAACAAAGCTAATACATGGTGTAAAATCCCACAAGATGACCATCATCTGAATGACAAAAATGACAGGCATAATTCTAAGTTGTGAATGCTCTAAAATTCACACATAACAAGAAGTACCTGTGTATTGTGTTTCTTTGAATCATTTTTCACACAGTTAACATTTAAAAATATAAGCAATATAGGAATCAAACCTTCCAGACTGTATGAGCGTAAGTCACAACAACATTTTAGACAGCAAATTTAGGGAAGAAATATGTCATGTGCCTTCAAACCATAAGACACAGCAGAATTTTTTTATCTTCCACATAAAAAGTGCATCTTATGCTCTGGTAAACACTGTACACATAACCACACAACAAAAGTTCTGTGACAATTTCCATCTAGAAGAATTGACCTCAGACCTGGCATCCTTTAACGGGCTTGCCGCATCAGCACCAAGCTCCCACACGATACGGTTGTCTCGAGTGTCATACAGACGCACCAACCCCTGCTTATTGCCACTTATAAAGTAGCGCTCATTCTTTGTTACCCAATCCAAAGACATGACTGTGGATTTGGATGTGAAAGTTGCCAACGTTCTGAAACAAATATATATGAAAGCATGATTTCTGCAATTCTCACAGCAGTGTTGCTGAAGATTCCGAGTCTTCTGGGATGTTACAATGTGTCACTGAGTAAACACACAGTTCCTCGCATTTCTAAGTATCACAGTGCCCTAATCTTCAAGGTAAAGCAGCCCAAGACATGACCCTGTGTAAAATCCCAGAAGACTTGAAACTTCACGATATCTAAAATCGTGATCCGACAAATGTACACTCTATTATCTGTTATTTAATACAGTTTATATTAAAAATAGTACAACATGTTTTGAACTCTGTTAGTTCATCTTCAGGGACTCAATTGTTTATTACACCAGCTATAGACGTATGGTACTCATTAAAATATATAATAATAATAATAATAATTCTTGGCTCAACAGCCCTGTATGGGCCTGGGCCTCCTCTTGCCTCCTCTTGTCGAGGTTACTAAGTCATGCGCATTCATGGCAGCTGGTGACCGGCCAGCTAGCCGCGCTTAGTTTTCTATCGATCCTGATGTGCACGCCAGAGCCATCTGGCAGGCAGTCAGGAGACTTGGATGAGAAATGGAGGCAATTTGGCTTACGCAACATTTTTATTCATGCCCGTAAGGTTCTTTTACATGCCGTAAATCTACGACATGGGACCGACGGCTTTACTTCCCCTCCGAAGGAAGTGGTGCTCCGGATTTTTATCATCCTTAAAAATCCATCGACCTCGGTCGGGATCGAACCCGCGAACCTTGGGTCCAGTGGCGAGCACGCTAACCACTAGTCCACCGAGGTCGACCATTAAAATATATAAGTTAGTAAATAAAATGTCGTTAACTGTGTTGAGTTTGTGGTCACTGTATCAGCTACTTCGTGTTCACCATTTGTTTGTTAGTACACCACTAACAAACAAATGGTGGACACTGAGCAGCAAGGTAGACAGATCCTCCAAAATGTTGGTACCTACGTGCCGCACTCCATGGCGTCACATCCCAACAAACTGTAACCTTGAGTGTAAGGCAACACAAAGCGAACAGCACGGCAACAATTAACGATCACATAAATAGCACGTTCTCATCTCGCACACACAATTACATAACTAGCTAAACAACCAACCCACCAATTCCACGGAACAGAGACCTTCCTGAGAAGCTAACGGTTCCCCAGCTTGTCAAGAAATCCCCTGAATTTTGTGGAAAACAAAGGTTCATTACAGTGTTCACAACAGCCTGCCATTTATCCCTATACTGAGCAAGATAAATCCAGGCCACACCCTCCTATCCTATTGCTTTAAAATCAATTTTAATACTGGCCTCCCATCTCCACCTAGGTCTTCCAAGTGGTCTCTTTCCTTCAGGTTTCCCAACCAAAACCCTGTATAATGCACCTCACCACCCCTCCATATGTGCCACATGCCCCACCCATTTCACCCTCCTTGATTTAATCATCCAACTAACACTGGATGAAGAGTACAAATCATGACGCTACTCATTATGCAATTTTCTGAAGTGTTTTGTCACTTCCTCCCCTCAGGCCCAAACACATTCCTCAATTTTTAAGGTTCTTTTCACTCAACGATTTTTGTGTATTTTAATGATGGCTCTGAATCCACACAGGTCACACAGCATCAAACGGTACGATGACTGTGAGCAATGAGGTGAAACAATGTGCCTGTGTGTACGCACAGTCACAGATCTGCCTGTATCACTGATATAAATGCACCTGTGTGTACGCACAGTCACAGATCTGCCTGTAGCACTGACATACAATCACCTGTGTGTACGCACAGTCACAGATCTGCCTGTAGCACTGATATATAATTACCTGTGTGTACGCACAGTCACAGATCTGCCTGTAGCACTGATATAAATGCACCTGTGTGTACGCACAGTAACAAATCTGCCTGTAGCACTGATATATAATCACCTGTGTGTACGCACAGTCACAGATCTGCCTGTAGCACTGCTATACAGTAAAACCCCTATTTAATGAATTGCTGGGGGATTAGAATATATTTCACTAAATCGAGGTTTTCATTAAATGGAGGTTACATTGTTTATTGTTTATATGGAGCTATTGTCGGGACATGAAAATATCATCACTAAATCTGGGATTTCACTAAATGCGGGAACATTAAATTGGGGTTTTACTGTATATCACAAGAAACCTCAAGCAGGATGTTTAGTCTGTGGGCCAAGATCTGAACCCAGGACCTCCCAAAGGTAAAGTACAATTCTACATCACTCAACAGCACTACAGAGATCATGAGACTGTACGAAGCTGCTACTCACTTCGGCGTGGGTGTGACAGTCCACAGTTTCACAACGCCATCAACATCAGCACTGACAGCTGTTGACCCGGAAGAGTTGAAACGACAGTGGCACACTGCTGCACGATGTTCCAGGTACTGCTCCTGCAGGACAAACATTTGACTCATCTTAGGTATGTAACAAATTAGGAAATCTCTGCACAGTGTAACATTTCTTGCACGTTCACTCTCTTATTGTCCCTGTTAAGTTTTCTTCATACCTCATCAACTGTTTCTTCAGCTTCAGTTCATACCTCACAGAGAACAGAGCAAGTCTCAATTTTTATTTTGAGATTGTTACATCTTTCCTCAGTCTTTTTGCATCTAACAACTAATCACATAAATGTATGTAGGTCTTCACGTAAAGAATCTATTATTTTGTCTGATTTTATCCAACCTTCAATTTCCTTGACAGATTTTAGTTAAAATCATCAACATACAATTTCACAAAACTCCATCCACTAGAAGCCAATTTTTTCCATGTGGAGCGACAGACAGACAGACAGACAGACACAGACAGACACACAGGCAGGCATGATGAAGCCAAGTAACTTTTTGCAAATTGACAAACACACCTAAAAATGTAACTGTCCTGTTTTCTACCATAGATTTCAGAGAAGAAATTCTCTCTATACTCTTGCCAACACATGTGGTGGCCACAGCTGGTAAAATGATGTGCAAGTATTGTGGTACAGTTCTTGTATTCAATTCAAATCCACGTTCAATTACATGAGTAAACTTCAGCGTCATAATAAATGCATATCTTCTGAGGTATGCACTGTGTGTTGCATACATCTGTTATATTACGGATGTTCCTTACATTATATATACAGGGTATACACAAAAGAATGGTGCGGTTTATATGTATATATACATATAAAACGCACCATTCTTTTGTGTATACCTGTATATATTATAGTAACTGAGGCAGACATTACATTGATGCAGTACCTTCTGTACTTTGTCCGTATCATCGGACCTTATCACTTGCTTATTAGTACTTTCTCTGCATACGCCTCTTTGTATTCGCTTTGCCCAGTGTTTGTAACTGCTTATCTGTTATTCTTCCTGGAATTATGGAGCCCACCGTGTGACTCCTTGCAGACGCACAGTCACATGTGGACGAGTAAACGACTACTCCTACGCACAGATCACACACAAGCCTGTCTGATAAAACATCTGACGCCTGAAAGGGCGCATTCCCGATCCTGCCGTTGATCCAGACAGTCTGTATAAGTTGCTGCGAGGCCTTCCCGGCCTGTTTTCTGTAAATACGGCCTATTGTAATTAAAGTGCCTGGAACCTGGTACAACGAGTTTGTTTCAAGCATCCCTCACAACCTATACGAACCCTATTCCGGTGGAGCAACATCCATGATACGCCCCACCGGCCTTCTCCGAAATTTCGGGGATACAACATGTGTGAACTGGTTGAATATATTTACCATTTACCAATCCACACGGCATCATATTTCATTAAACTTGAACCTTCACCAACTTTTTTTTTTTCGTGAAGGGCCCCGCAGCAGAAGCTACGGATGCACCGCAGCCTTAAGGCTTATTGTGCAACACTGTCATGCAGATGAAGAGGAGGATGATCAGTTTTCCAAGTAATGGAGCACCAGTGGAATGAAATTTACAGGGGAAAACCGAAGTACTCGAGGAAAAACCTGTCCCAGTGCCACTTTGTCCACCACAAATCCCACATGGACTGGCCCGGGATTGAACCTGGGCCTCGGCGGTGAGAGGCTGGCGACTAACCGCCTGAGCCATGGCACGGCCTTCACCAATCTTGCTGGAAATGCCTCAAATCTTGCCATTACTTCCTTTAAAGTTGTAGCTACTACACATTGTGACATTGATGAGGGCAGCAACTATATGTACCTGGGTACAAGACTGACGTCACACAGCATCCTCCATATGCAACAACTGCACATGTCATCACTATCATCACAGGCTATCACAAAGCCAGATCATCAGACCTTAAAGCTGATGACAGAAAGTGAGCCCTTGGTGTTGTCATCCTGTTCACAGTTAGTTTTAAACCTAAGATCGTCTAGTCAGAGCCACATGCAAATAAATGTACATGGTGCAGCTCATCTGATTCATGCATGTCTCAGTATATATACAACTCACAAAGTATCAGCATTGTCATAAAATCATGAAATTTTTGTGGGTCCCTCCAAACATCAGGCAAAGAAGATTCAAGTCTTCAGGATATTACAGCATGTCGACCGATCTTCTTCGACTGCTTGACCTTGGAGATGAAGGCATTATAATCATACAAAAGGTCGGAAACTACCTGCCCAGTGATACAGCGTCACATACACTTCCTGTCCAGTGATACAGCATCACATACACTTCCTGCCCAGTGATACAGCGTCACATACACTTCCTGCCCAGTGATACAGCATCACATACACTACCTGCCCAGTGATACAGCGTCACATACACTTCCTGCCCAGTGATACAGCATCACATACACTTCCTGCCCAGTGATACAGCGTCACATACACTTCCTGCCCAGTGATACAGCATCACATACACTACCTGCCCAGTGATACAGCATCACATACACTTCCTGCCCAGTGATACAGTGTCACATACACTTCCTGCCCAGTGATACAGCATCACATACACTTCCTGCCCAGTGATACAGCGTCACATACACTTCCTGCCCAGTGATACAGCATCACATACACTACCTGCCCAGTGATACAGCATCACATACACTTCCTGCCCAGTGATACAGTGTCACATACACTTCCTGCCCAGTGATACAGCGTCACATACACTTCCTGCCCAGTGATACAGCGTCACATACACTTCCTGCCCAGTGATACAGCGTCACATACACTTCCTGCCCAGTGATACAGTGTCACATACACTTCCTGCCCAGTGATACAGCGTCACATACACTTCCTGCCCAGTGATACAGTGTCACATACACTTCCTGCCCAGTGATACAGCGTCACATACACTTCCTGCCCAGTGATACAGCGTCACATACACTTCCTGCCCAGTGATACAGTGTCACATACACTTCCTGCCCAGTGATACAGCGTCACATACACTTCCTGCCCAGTGATACAGTGTCACATACACTTCCTGCCCAGTGATACAGCGTCACATACACTTCCTGCCCAGTGATACAGTGTCACATACACTTCCTGCCCAGTGATACAGCGTCACATACACTTCCTGCCCAGTGATACAGCGTCACATACACTTCCTGCCCAGTGATACAGCGTCACATACACTTCCCCACACTATGCAGGGAACACCAAAAAGGTGACACAAAAATAACAAAGACGTTAAGAAATATGACACAGAAAAGAACATGGGAAGGAAGAGGTGGAGGAGAAGGAAGAGGAGGAGGAGGAGGAGGAGGAGGAGGAGGAGGAGGAGGAGGAGGAGGAGGAGGAGGAAGAGGAGGAGGAGACAGATGAGGAAGAGGAGGAGAGAAGGAGAAGAGGAGGAAGAGGAGAGAGAGGAAGAGGAGGAGGAGAATAGGATGAAGATGATGGGGAGGAAGGGGAGGGGGAGGACGAGGAAGAAGGGGAGGAGAATAGGAGGAAGAGGAGTAAGAGAAGGAGAAGAGGAGGAAAAGGAGGAGATGAGGAGTAAGAGAAGGAGAAGGAAGAGGAGGAGAAGAAGAAGAAATCTTAATCACTAAATTGCCCCCTCAGTGGTACCTGTACCTTGATGAAGGCATATATATGTACTTTCGTGGATGAGTGGGCTCACATGCATCAGTGAAATCAAAAGCTATGCTAGCGGCAACCCAGCGGCTGGTAGGGCCACCCATGCCAGACAGGCTTTGAGCCAGTTGCCACAGAGGGGTATCTCCCATCCCCTCACCCCCCAAAAAAACCTCAAATTATGTTGGCCAGACAGAACCAAACGAGACCACCTAGCAAGCACATGAATATTCAACTGGAAACGTGGAATGTATAGACGGACCCCAACTTACGTAGCTCCGACATACGTAGATCTGGACTTACATACAAAAAACTTCTTGTGCCACTACCACCACTACTACCACTACCACCACTCCAACCACCACCACACCCACCCCTGCCTCTGCCTCAATTGAATACGACAGTGACTCCAGTATCGATTATTAATTGTTATAATGTTTTTGTTAATTGTTATTAAAATTATTATTAATTATTATTATATTAATTATTATTATTGTGTATAAGGTATATAATAAAACATGGCTCAGAGTTCCGTAAAAATCGACTTACGCATAGGGTTGCAGAACGATCCACTTACATAACTCGGGGACTTTCTGTATTTCCATTATAACAAGAGTATGTTCCACTTATTCAGTGATTTCAAAGCAGCCTACAGTAGTGTCACGAGAAAAACTGCTAGTAATGCAGGAGGCTGTAATTCACAAAATCCTCAGGATCAAAGGCTGGAAGGACAAAATTAAACCGTTATGACCAGTTTACCTGACTAAGCAGCAAGAATGCTCCAGTGTTGCTTAGCGCTGACCCAGCCTGACAACTGACTGGTTGCTGCTGTTGAAGCTGCTTGCCCCGCCTATCGGCTGTCTCAATGCACGGTTCGTGAACAGGTCTGGTCGTCGGTTGGTCCGCAGAGCTCTGACGTGCGCTCGCCACCTTCCCGGTGCCCTGCCCCTGCCGCTGCTTTATGCTGCTGTGTTTCCTCGACTGTTGCTGCTCCTCTGCGCCACTAGCACTCACCAGCTTCACCTTACCAGCACCTGCCGTCAAACTGCTTCTTCTTAACCAACTCCATGGGGCAAAGTTCTTCTTCAGAAGCTAACAGTTCATCAGCTAGTCAATAAATTGCCCACAATTATGGAACCTGAAGGGTCATTACTGTTTTTACAACAGCCCACAATATATCACTTGATATTTTAACTCATTATTCTTTGATGTTGTTTGTTTTGAAAAATATGGACAATTATCAAACAAACTCATCCATTCATAGGATTAATACAAGGTGTAAAAATCAATTACACAGGCCTGTCGCAAATCTGTCGAGTTTTCAAAAGGGAGTCTTTTATTCTGGGTTATGGATTTTTAATAGTTTACCATCTATAATTTTAGAATGTCAAAACACTAAATCACACTTCAGGGCAGCACTGAGGAAATATCTTGTAGCTCATTGTTTTTACTCACTTAATTAATTTTTTACACACAGTCAAAAAAATTAATTACAATAGTGATTATCATTCTGTATTGTAAATTATGATGACGAAATACCAATTTGTGTCTTCGATATGCTTTGATGCTGTGTTATATTGTGTTTCATGTTTTATCCTTTGTTTAATTATTCTATATTTTGTACTGTATTGGTTTATTATTGTCTGTCATGTGTGTTGGTGTCTTTCGTTTGTTTGTGCTTTTGTAGTGTGAGTCTGTATTATTGACATGTTTCATATTCTGCCGTATTAACGGGCTTTGGATCTGTGAAACGTATAGGCATGTATGTATGTATGTATGTATGTATGTACGTATCACTATTCTGAGCCAGATTAATCCAGTGCAGGCCCTCCCACCCTATTCCTTCAAGTTCCATATTAACAAATCTCAGTGACAGGATTTGATATACACCAATACAACGTGTCAGCATTACCTGAACCGGTCTGATGTGACGACACCTTCCGGCCAAGCATCGGACTGGTCGGTAGCCCACTGCTAATATTACGAATCAGGCTCTTCAGCGTCTTAGCCTGACTTTCACCTCCAGTTGAACCAGACTCTCTACAAAAATCAACAAAATTACAATTGCTGATATGGGCACACTGCAGAAAGAAACAGTGCAACACCTGAGTGACAAACTGACGAGCACAGACACACAGCTTCAAGG
The DNA here is from genome assembly GCA_021186555.1 of Reticulitermes speratus. NCBI lineage: Eukaryota > Metazoa > Arthropoda > Insecta > Blattodea > Rhinotermitidae > Reticulitermes > Reticulitermes speratus. The sequence goes on along the minus strand of JAJKFL010000009.1, from coordinate 43,198,188 downwards.
GAAAGAGCCGTAACTTTCATACAAAATACTAATCTTGTACAATAGAGGTTCTAATAAGAAACGGTGTGTTGAACAGTTCTATAAATGAAGATTCGAGTCTTTTGAGATGTTAAACTGTGTCAAATGGGAAACAGTTACCAGTGTTCTGACGCATCATAGGCCCTTCATCTTCAGGATCAAGTAATCCAAAGAAAAACAGTGACAAGCAGTCCAAGAGGAGCTTTGTTCTCTGAACTACTTTATCCAGAATACTTGTATCTACAGCAACACTTGCCACAAGAACCTCAAACCTCGCAGTTCTGTAACTGTGCAGAGAAATGTTCAATCAGGGGTGGATAACTAACAATGTTTGTGTGTTTGTTTGTTCGCTCACTTTCAACCATGAAGCTGGAGGCAGCATGTTCCTCCAAAACATTTTCCATATCACAAGACGCACCAATATTTTAGAGAGCAAATTTAGTGGAAAAGTGTTTAATTCACCTTCAGATAATAAGATGCAGGATAATTTTTTATGGCATTTTTCAGGAGAAAAGGCACACCTTGTGATATGGACAATAGGCAGCTGTCATCTATCACACTACATAACGTCACAGTCCACAGTCACAAACTGTTCGATAAATGTTTGTAATAAGTGGACTGTATTATATTGTATTTGCATAAGTAACTTAACGTAACTGTGCACAACTTCTCACTCGACTCTCCATCACATCACTCACTTCCTTTGTCTATCTTAGTGTGTTGCAAGACTGAACTACAAAACTCAACCGTGTCTTTCAAGCGCTGTGCACCGACTGACGCCACGCTACCAAGCGTCTCCCTTCTACCACACACGCCTTTGTCCTCTATATTTATAGTCCAACAAATGTACATTTTATTCACTATTAATTGTGTAACACGGTCCTACATGTTTCAAACCTTATTGTGGCTCATCTTCAGGGACTCAATATTTTATATTACACATTTTACATCAATTGGTACAATTGTTTAAATATTAAAAACTGAATAATATAAATTTTTACAGTATTGTTTATACACTGGTTAAAATAATAAAAGGTGGATAAATGTAGCTGCTGTTACGTTGTTATAAATCAAGTCTTATACAGGTTAAAATGTTAAAAGCTGAATAATTTGTGTTGTTATGATATCGTGTTTGTCGGAGTTGGTTGACTATTAGGTGGTGAGAACTGTACATGTAGGACTGTGTTACACAATTAATAGTGAATAAATTGTACATTTGTCGGACTATAAATATAGAAAAGAAAATGTATGGAATGAATAATATTAAGCCTTTGTCCTCCTTCGCACCCTGAGAAGAATGACGCAACATGGAGCAATCGTCTTTGTCCTATCCCACGCTCCCTGCAAGACATGCAATACATGCCAACATGTCACTACCGCTTGAGTCATCATTCCTAGAACCATAACAAATTCCCCAACACAAACATTTATACTTATTGCACACCACTCACAGGGCAATAACATAGAAGTCATCCATGAGCTCGGCAGGTTGAGGGACTTCAGGAGCAGTCACATCAGCCACAGTCGTCACATTATTGCGAGCACTTTCCAGCAGAGTAACCACACGCAGCCGCAATGCTTCATTCTCTTCTTGCAGACGTTTCATCCTCTGAGCATCCTCCTCAAAGCTGATGAGCACAGGCTGCGGCATGCACTACACAACACGTCGGTAAAGACACAGGTAAAGTTGTCCCTGTACAAGCCATGGAGGTATATGTGGGGAGTAAAGATACAGCTCCATTCATTCTTAATCTTGGGAAATGGCCACCTTCCCTCCCCCAGTCGCTTTACCCCTTGGGAAAGTGCCCCCATTAGACCCTGAGTAGGAGACTGGGTGAGCCCCAGAGATGGTCAGGATGTTTCGGAGAAGAGGAAAACTTCTTGCTCCTGCCAGGAATCAAACCCCCAAGTGTCGAGCCCAAGGCCCAGTTACTATATTGACTGAGCTAGCTCAGATCCACACAACAAATCAGTCCACAGCTCAACCCCCTGCACACTAAACAATGTCAAAGTACTTCTCTGTCCAACGCTCCCCGATATCCAAAAGAGCATTGCTTGTATGAAGGTTCCCAGGCTTCAGTCATTTGTCCTTCTGACAAGAGCAGTATTAAGATGAACATTAGTATGGAGCATTGTGGCATGTATACTTGTGCAATGTGCTTTAATTCCACAGAAAATAAACCTTACTGAGAAATTTGGTTACCACTTAGATCATCAAGAAAGTCCCCACCTTCAACACCACATTCACAAAGGCTGTAAACAGCCAGTTCAATCAAGTTCTTACTCCCATTTGTTAAAATGAGCTCACACTGAAGTTGAAAGAAGAATTGAGACAGAAGAGATAAAATGTTTAATGTCAGCTGAGGGTTATACATTTTTTTTTTTCCTATAGCTCGACAGCCCTATATGGGCCAGGGCCTCCTCGTTTCGTCGAGGTTTCATGGTCACACACATTTGAGACACACCACAGTCGGTAGGACTCCTCTAGACGAGGGACCAGCCCGTCTCAGAGACCTTTACCTGACAACACACAACACTCACAACAGACAGACATCCATGCCCCCGGTGGGATTCGAACCCACAATCCTAGTAAGCGAGCGGCGGAAGACCCACGCCTTAGACCGCGCGGCCACTGCGATTGGCGAGGGTTATACATTATATGACCATAAAACAAATGAACAACTAAGAGATCAGCTAAATGTATATAATTCAAATAAAATGATCATGGATTACAGACGCAAGTGAAGACAACATTTAGTAACAATTAATGACGCACACATTCCCGTGTCAGTGTATGAACACACACAACAAATGGAGATGCCCAACACCCATAAAGATAGAACAAGCCTGGAATGGCTTTATACCATATTGCAATGATGACAATGATGACAATAATGACACAGTTTATATCATCACCCCATCTAGGTCTCCCAAGAGACCCCTCCTCTCACACCTCCCAATTAAAATTCTGTACACATTTCTGATTTCTCCATGAATGCTAGTCCCACTCAACTTACAAGAATCAGGACACAGTGAATGTGTCACAAAATGTGGTTATTACAGCAACACAGTTGTAACACGTACAACAACCGTAATGTTACTATTTTGAGGGACACTTATAAAACGTACCTGGAAAATAGTAGCTAAGAAATTGTGCAATGAAACCAACAGAGTATCCTGCCACTGCCGTGTAAAATGCACCTGGAAAATTGGATTTTCTTCCGGATTCTTCATCCATGGTAGCACTATAACAAACAGGAATTCAAATTTGCAAACTAAAAATTAGAAGTACAATTTTACTAGGAAAGGTCTAAGGTTTACACGATCTATCAAGACTCATGTTGCAGTCTCCTGCGTTACACCATGCATACCAACCATCTGGAAGAACGCGCTACCATCATCTGCAGGGTAGCAGATCGTGAAGAAAGAGGCAATATGCTCCACCTAAGCACTGCTAAGCACCTACGAGATCACTCAGCATCATAGGTAAAGGTAAAGTTCACCCTAGAACAGGCCATGAAGGCCCAGAGGGGGAGTAGAGGTATAGCTCTACTCTTTCTTTAACCTTGGCGCTAGATGGGGGTGGGTGGTCAACGTCACGCCCCAGCTGCTTTACCCCCGGGAATGACCCGGTACCCACTGTACAGGAGGCTGGGTAGGCCCCAGGGCCGGTCTGGACGGGTGCTGAAAATCTCGTCCCCACCGGGATCATAACACTGAATAACACAATATGGTAGCTCAAAGACGTGACACAAACACATCAAAAACTGTGTTACTGTTCTTAGTGTACATGTTGCAGTGTGTTACACTGCTTTCACAGCTAAATGTACCCTGCAGAGATATCAAAATTTGTACTTTGAAGCCAGCAGTGGTCAGCTCGACAAGCTTAGACAAGGGCCACACTTAGAAGACACCTTACGCAACAGCCATGCATTACTACAATAAAACATTTTTTTTTCCTCATTTGATGGCTTCTTATTTCTGTTCATCCAGTAACAATAGGTTAGTTTGTTAGTTATACGTGTTTCTTCTTTCAAAAATCTGTTTAAAATTCCATTCATGGACAGCCTCAAGTGCAAGCAAACTACCTGAATATTAGAATATTATTTTCTTTACAGACGATTTGTGCGAGCCACATCAGTGACGTGAACAAACCACATTATGTTTAAAGTCCGACACATGTACAATACATTCACATTAATCGTGCACTTTCACCATCCTACATGTTTCGAACTCCTAACCTGAGTTCATCTTCAGGGACACATTATTTAAAATCGCACACTAGTTACACCAACTGGTACAATTATTTACATGAGTTCTTTACAGTTGTTCAGATAAACTGTTTAAAACAAATGAAAGTTAAAAAGTTAAAAATTGTGGTTGTCGGTTGTTAAAAATTGTGTAAAAGTTGAACAATCTATGTTGTTTTGATATCCTGTTTATCGGAGTAAGTTGCCTGTTGGGTGGTGAGAACAACATAGATTGTTCAACTTTTACACAATTTTTAACAACCGACAACCACAATTAATGTGAATGTATTGTACATGTGTCGGACTTCAAACATAAAGTTAAAATGCACGGAATGAATAATATTAAACCACATTATGTTTGTGAGACATGTTGTGGCCACCCCTGCCTAACATTTTGCATTTCTTTTAAGCGTCTGAGTTAACAACACTCTCAGTTATTAATATTACAGAGTATTGGTGACAGATGGCCGATCCCAGTGGCCACGTGGTCTAAGGCGTGGGTCTGGGCCCAGTGCAACCAACTGCACTGTGATTGGCAACAGTGCTGCAGCTGGGAGGGTTTTGTGTGTGTGTGTGTGTGGTGAAGGGCCCCACAGCAGATGCTATGGATGCACCGCAGCCTGGAGGTTTATTGTGCAACCCTGTGATGAAGATGAATTATTTTTTTTTCGTTTTTCTTTGTAATGGAGCATCGGTGGAATGAAATTGACAGGGGAAAACCGAAGTACTTGGGAAAAAAACCTGTCCCAGTGCCACTTTGTCCAACACAAATCCCATATGGACTGACCCGGGATCAAACGCTAACATGCTCAAGTATGATTATGGTAACTTACTGAACCACTCTTTCCATTCTGGCTGACCAATTAGTTCAGGTGTAAATCTGGCAAAAAATTCTGTTACCTTATCAGTCTTTCCACTGATAACAGCATTTACCAGATAAAACTTCAGAACAGCATTTTCCAGTTTGCGAACAGCTGCCAAAAAATAAAAGTGCACTAATCAGACAACGAATAATGCAACATTTCAGTATGGGAACGAGGTCTATAAAACAGATAGAATAAAAATAATGTAACCGAAACCTAATAATACATACCTGGAGTGAAATTATGTTCCAATTTAGAAAACATTCTCTGGTCCAAGTGTGTCCACAGTTCTTTCAAAGAATTAAGGTCATATGCATAAATGAACTGCATTACTTGCTCCACTATCTTATCGACCTGAAAAAAATGTATAAAAGTCCTCAAGGAACAAATCTCTAAATACGGTAACAACGAATACGTGCACCTCACTTTGGTTTATATTAAGTTACTAAACCCAGCACAAACTACACTAACCTAACTCGCCTAACCTGTAACTTAAAAAACTCCGTTTTACTTACTTGTAACGTTACTACCCAAAAAAGGAACAATTCCCAGTTAAATGAGTTGTTAACGCACTGAGAAGTCGTACCGGCACATACGTTAAACTATCAATCATAAAATAATGGAAGAGCTACAAATATATTCACTTACTCTGAAACTTCTATCTTTATCCACTTTCAGTTCAGAATCGAAGGCTTTTACAGTCCCACTAAACCCTCTGTAAAGCAAATACTCTCTAATTAACTCGTCCACATGCTGAACATGCGACATTTTTTTCGAAGAACTTTAAACTTAAATATTACTTTCAGCAATCTCGCACCCTAGCCCGCTGTGACAGTCACACAATTCAAAACAAGAATGATGGCGAAACAGCAATAACAGCAACACTCTATCTGAAACTATCTGTAACCACTGGCAGATTCTGACTCAAGTTGGGCGCATTTTGTTGTTCTAAGAGTGTGCTCTGCAGAGGGTTAGCTTCTACAAACTGTTGTTGCAAATTTTAGGTTTCAAAACTTTTCTAGCAAGAACTATGTGGCTATTCCTTTGATAACTGTATTGTAGCCGCGCCAGACTTATATTTCACGGACGTTTATTCAGTAGTTTAGGAATGAAACCTGATCACGCAGACATAATGTTATTATGCCTTCATTTCAAACATTTTTATGAAAATTGCATAAAGAGCCCATGCAAATAGCTTAAGCTTCCTTTGTTCTTATCTGCTTATTCCCACGGTTTGAAATTGTCCAAGAGAATTAAACAAGTAGGTTTACATGACAGGAAACTGGTGGCACCCCAACATGGAAGTGAATTATGTCAGACAGTCCAGTGACAACATACCTGTGAAAGCAGAATCTGCATATGATAACACAACTGCCAATTCAAAAGAAAAAGGCAGGACATGAAATACAGAGAAGACATGATGAAAGGTGTGTGTACTTTTGCTGGGGGACAGAAGGTGAGTGTATCCTGAAAGGTTACTGGAATGACGGAAGGAAGTGAGAGAGGCTTGCTATTAATTGTCATGTTATGAACCACTATATTTGATTTTAATTATCCTGTCCAAATCAATGCCAATACTGGTATTTTCAGGATTAATTAAAATTAGGGAATTAAGTAAAAAATATGTTTATTTCATCCTCTCTCATTCCCTCATTTTAATTAACATTTCATTATCTATATGTTTATGAAAAAAGTATACCATTACAGTACACTGTTCCATATTGCCAGAAGAAATGCTGTGTGTATTTTAACATGGAGATGCTGATATCCTGCTACACAAGTTGATTATAAATAATTCAGCTTTCTTACATTCAGATCAGCGACACAGTAGGCAGATTTTGTAGAATCACTGCATAAGTGGCAAATTTTCTAAATATACTGGTACTACACTCAGGCCAAGGAAATAAGTCTCATTGTTTTTCATCATGGTGGTGCTGTAGGCTTCGCCCACCTTTCTCCCTATTCTTTGTTTCTCTCCTGCCCAATGTGCTGTCACTAGTGACAATTAATAATGTGTGTGTGAACCGAATAATTGGAAACATGAATGGAATGTAGAAAAGTATGCCGGAATGGGAAGTGTGATGGCATGATGGAGATGAGGAAGTCAATCCATGGGACTTCTTTACTTGGCCTTAGTATAGACATGCAATTCACTCCCAACCCTGATTTCAGGCTTCTGCCATGATGTTGATGAAATCTGCGGTCTTCTGGGGTATTACGCGGCGTCGTGTGGTAATTGTTTACCGACGTTTTGGGACAACGTATTGGTCCCATCCTCACGGGTCAAGAGTCCGATTAGGGACCGATATGTTGTCCTGAAATACCCCAGAAGATTGCAGATTTCACTCCCAACCCTACCTCAGAAAGTTCTAACCATTACTCTCAATGATATTTTCTTTAATATTACACAGAGATGCACAACAACAAATTTCAGTTTCCTTAATTCAGATATGTACATACATATTTTTACACACATTCTTACTTAGAACCACATGTGCTCACATATGCTGTGTCACACAGACGAAGTCAGAAGTACACTCTGTAATTAAAACATGCAAAATTTCATGCATTGTTTCATGTCGCTATTTATAATTTTCTTCAATCAAAGTCATTTATAATTCTTTTTATACATATGCAACTTTAAAATAACAGCACACACATCACACAATTCTAATGTTCATGTAAACTTTACACATTTGATCACATTTAAATTTCATACTGAAAAGAACGACTCAGATCACCTAATGCAATATTATACAATCACGCTTGATGGCATACACGCACATTCAGCTTCCTTACTTTACAGATAAATAACAATAATACACAGATTTACAATAAAATGTCTCTACAAACATAAGCTTAATGTTTTTCTGCGTAAGTTTATTGTCAGAATTTATTGTCCATTTATTATTGTCAGAAAGCATTCTTTGTGTTCCCTTTAGTTAATGTAATATAACTTCTCTAGCCACCATAATTTATAACTGTTGCACAATTGGCAGTAACATGTGTAATAATGCACTTCCAACCCAAAATTGTTTGCTTTGTATGGATTGACATTCTTGTAATGAAAATTACACATTCAACTATCTGTTGCCATTTTACATTTGTTAAAGACGTCTTCATGATTTCAGATAATGAAAGGGAGGTTTAATAGTACCATTGCTAAGGACACAGCATAAATTTGTCACTTAAAATTTACTTACGAATTAATTACTGAATGACAAAATACCACACACATCATTCTTGATATGGGACATCCCATTATGTCGTGGTACAAATATGTAGGAAAGAAAAGGCAGTCAAACACAACTACTTTACTTTCATACATTTACACAAAGCCATCCAAAGACTGCAGCAACAAATATAGACAGAGCAAATTCATGTAAGTCATAAAGTCATTAAAATATATACTGAGTAGGCTAACCTGCCCCAAATGGCAGAAAATTATTGTTATTAAATGGTTGTGCTTGACTGCCTTATTACCTAAGTATTTGTACTATTCGTGAATTCCAGAGAATATTTTATCAACATGTCCTGTCTCTTGTATTCCCATCGGTCAAGGTTTTCATTTGAATTCTAAGTATCGCCTGACTTCTTCAAGGTACAATTACATAATTAAGAGTGTGCATTACTCTTGAACTACTACTTCCTACACAAATACTTTTTGGCCAGCAAGTTCTTATTCACTACTCAAAGTCTGGTTCAGTTTCCTGTATTAATTCCTTTATGATATAGAATTATTCTAGCTATATAAATATGTCATTTTCAATGTATCACCTCAATTCTCATTTTTCCGCCCCTTAAATTATATTTTCTTAAGTCTTAGATTCAGCTCCCTCATAAAATAAATGCTTGTATTATGCATATGGTAATCAAAACTTATAATATTTCATGAGAACTTGTGAACAACAAGTACCCAAAGGCATAGATAAATAAACAAATTGAGATGCCATAATTGTAACGAAATCAGTTGCTGCATGAAAGTTACAATATGCTGATGCTGCAGAGTCATTCATGTGGCAGGGATTATTTCGTAACATCGCCTTCGTTTACAGTCTTTCCTGCTACTCAGTACTTCTTTTTCAAGAAACCAATGCTTGCAGCAAAGCATGAGGAGAATCCAGTTACTTGGAGATGTCTAGACCAGAACACGTAGCACAAGATGACACGAGAGTAACTGTGTAGAGACTGTGTACAGACTGTGTAAAGACTGAGCATATGTTGAGGACATCGGCACATGAACCTTATACAGGTGCTGACAAATTGAGAACAGTGAGTAAACCATTTGGTATTCTGAGAAAGATGGTGCATCATGAGCTTTCTTTGTCTTTTTAAGTCTGTTCTCTAACAACACTGTCAATTGGTAAGATTATACAGCATCTGTGACAGATGAAAGAATGAGTATGGAGCATTGGTGGTATGATACTGACAGGGGAAACTGAAGTACTGGAGAGAAACATTATACAGCGTCAGTGGTAGATGTATGAATGAGTATGGAGCATTGGTGGAATGATATGACAAGGGGAAAACTGAAGTACTGGGAGAGAAACATTATACAGCGTTGGTGGTAGATGTATGAATGAGTATGGAGCATTGGTGGAATGATACTGACAGGGGAAACTGAAGTACTGGGAGAGAAAACATTATACAGCGTTGGTGGTAGATGTATGAATGAGTATGGAGCATTGGTGGAATGATACTGACAGGGGAAAACTGAAGTACTGGGAGAAAAACATTATACAGCGTTGGTTGTAGATGTATGAATGAGTATGGAGCATTGGTGGAATGATACTGACAGGGGAAAACTGAAGTACTGGGAGAAAAACATTATACAGCGTTGGTTGTAGATGTATGAATGAGTATGGATCGTTGGTGGAATGATACTGACAGGGGAAACTGAAGTACTGGGAGAGAAACATTATACAGCGTTGGTGGTAGATGTATGAATGAGTATGGAGCATTGGTGGAATGATACTGACAGGGGAAAACTGAAGTACTGGGAGAAAAACATTATACAGCGTTGGTTGTAGATGTATGAATGAGTATGGATCGTTGGTGGAATGATACTGACAGGGGAAACTGAAGTACTGGGAGAGAAACATTATACAGCGTTGGTGGTAGATGTATGAATGAGTATGGAGCATTGGTGGAATGATACTGACAGGGTACAACCGAAGTACTGGGAGAAAAACATTATACAGTGTTGGTGGTAGATGAAGGAATGAGTATGGAGCATTGGTGGAATGATACTGACAGGGAAAACTGAAGTACTGGGAGAAAAACATTATACAGCGTTGGTGGTAGATGTATGAATGAGTATGGAGCATTGGTGGAATGATACTGACAGGGGAAACTGAAGTACTGGGAGAGAAACATTATACAGCGTTGGTGGTAGATGTATGAATGAGTATGGAGCATTGGTGGAATGATACTGACAGGGAAAACTGAAGTACTGGGAGAAAAACCCGTCACATTGCCACTGTGTCCACCACAAATGCCACATGGACTGGCCTAAGATTGCACATGACCTCCACGGTAACAGAACAGTGGCTAATCCCCTGGGCCATGGCATGGCCCTGATGAGTTTTCAACACGTAAGGTAAGGGTGAAGGTGTCTTACGCATGCCACAAAGGCATATGGGGGAAATGGAGATGTAGCTCCTCTCATTCTTAACCTTGGCATCAGATGAAGGTGAGTGGTCAGCTTCACGTCCCGGCCGCTTTAGCCCCGGTGAAAGAGCCACTGGTACCAATTGAATAGGAGACTGGATGAGCCCAAGAGCTGCTTATGAAATTTTTCTAATTTGACTGGAACACAGGAGGTACTGCACCAACTTTCATTCAGGGTTCAAATTCGGGGTTACCCTTACATTTTTAAATTTCTGTTTATCCTTCTAGAATAATATTATGTGATCTAGTGATTATATTCTGAACAAGTTGGCAGTATAGTCAGCATAGTGACTAGGCTACTGGCTGGGTGATCCAAGGTTTGATCTCTGGCAGGGGCAAGGGGGTTCCCTTATCCTAAAGTCCAGATTGGCTCTGGGGCCCACCCAGTTCTATTCAATGGATACTAAGGTTGTTTCCCCGGGGGTAAAACGGCCGGGGCGTGAAGATAACCACTCACCCCCACCTAGTGCTGAGCTTAAGAATGGGTGGAGCACTTTCTCCACTCCCCCATATGCCTTCATGGCATGCAGAGGGACAACTTTACTTTACAGGTTAGGAAATGAAACATGACTGAAAGAAAATAAACACATCTTCTGAAGCTCTTCTTGAAGGATGATGGCACTGTGAGGAGACGGAAAACGAGTTGACATTTACAGTTTGTGAAGTGACCCACTTTCATCTTCAAAATAACTGGTTTCACCATATACAGAATATCCAGATTAAAGCAGAACCCCCCCCCCCCTATAGATCTACAAACCCGCTCAAAGAGCGTGTATTAACAATTTTACTATACAGGGCATATCTTGCTGTAGAGTGCACAGCATTTCTGCACAGTGACCATCGACGCTGCCCTTCGTGCAATGCTCCGTGCCACTACAAGAAGTGGGAAAACTGCACCCTAGAAACTGGGAGTCATTATTACATCAGTGGTTCTGAATTATGAATGCTTGTTATGCCCGGGTGGTTCAGGAGGCCTCGTAATAAACACGTGATGTAATTCTTACACTGTCGCATGCAGGGTACAAAGGCACACAGCAACATCTTGACAACTGAAATTAATAAATAAAGTTACACGATGGCTGTATGTCTCACGTTGCTTATAACAGGGTTTGATAAATTGCAGGAGTCAGGTTGCCACGGTGCATATATAATTTGCCGTGGCACCTAGCATTTCAGACACATATATTGTGAATTAATTAATGTCTGTGTTTTTTTAATCCCTCTACAACCAGCACTTTTTTATCAAACAGATTTCTCATCGCCACCAAGCAGACCCTTTGCTGCAATGGGGCACGAGACAGAACGAAAGGGTACGGTAGCAAGACTGAAGGGGTACCTGGTTTGTTGTACTTCACAGAAATTTTGTTCGTATTTTAATGATGAGAAAGGAGTTTTAATGTGAGAATTTTTATTTCAATGTACTTTAAGGATTCTTAGTTCTGCATTTATATTTTATATGTTTTGGGGTGTTTTTGATAAAAATTTTGTAAAACGTGATTTTTAGAAGAATATCTTCACTGCGTGATCTACTGGACACATTTGAAGGTTTCAGTTCTTAATCTTTACAACATAAATCTAAAGAAAAAATGTCTGGCTCCTAAATTTTTGAGCTGGTGCTCAGATTCAAAGAAAATATATCATAACCTGGTTTATACCACACAGCCTGAGGTAAAAATTAAACCGTCCTTGATAGGAGTATATAAAGTTTCACTTGAGGACAAGGAACGTGACCTTAAATGAGAACTGACTGAACTCCAGACTAAAATACTTATGCTGGTAAAGGTACAGTTGTCTGAGTGTATGCCATGAAAGCACACAGGGGGAGTAGTGGTACAGCTCCACTCATTCTTAAAACTGGGCACTATATGAATGTCAGTAGTTACTTTCATGCTGCAGCCACTTCACCCCATACCTGTACTACCTATGTTATCCTGGCCCTCAAAAAATGTTTGTATTGACACTATAAAACTGTAAACACAACTTCTCAGAAAGTTTCTCTGTGACCTTCACTGTTATGACCAAAGTCTAGCCTTTGTTGGCTAGTGTATGAAACTCAAGATGGCTTGCTTAAGCCTTTTGGAAACGCATGCAGCTTTTTAATGTGGGACTGAGCACTGCTGGGTAGACAGTGTCCTCAGTCGCTGTGCGGCAATGGCGATAAGAGCGGGTCTGTAGGTCGTGCGACTGGATCCCACTCCAAGGTATATGTCACGTGTATTTTTATACAACTATTTGCCCGCTTCTAAATTACACTCTTAGATGGCTTTAGTACATATATAATATGTTTATAGTAATGTCACAAAGAAGTTAATATTCCTGTATTCTCTAACACCGACCCTGATTACAGATCAATTAAATTCTACAATTTAGGAAGGTCCTGATTCTGTTTCTGCTAGGTTATGTATTAACCTTGCTGTTTAATTATTGTCAACCCTGAAGAATATCAAGGGTTTAACAGTATAAACAACTAATAAACATTGACTTGTGTATATATATATGTATATCTCTTAGAAGAACACGCAATCATGTTAAAACTTTGAGTTCCTGACTGACACATATATTTTATACACCGCATACACATGTAGTAAATATATTATTAAATCACTGATATTAAAAACTTTTACTTATAATATGAATGCAATAAAGTAATTATGTTAAGTTCTGTCATGTCTTAATGCTATATGTCACAGACTCATTATTGTCATACATTCACGAGCTGTTTGTCAGAAAGGCACTCAGTACTTTCAGCTTAACCTAACATAAAACAGTTCAACTAAGTCAGTAAAAATACACTGGTATATATTTTATCTTACAAAAAATTAAAATTCGCAATAAATAAGGATTATATCAACTAATTTTGCAACATTCGCTACAATATTTTGTACATGCTCTTCTTATTAAATTTATTGTCACAGTTCAATTTTATTACTATAAAATTAAATATGTTAAATTATTAAATTAAACTAACATGGTGAAATACATTTACTACCAAAATATTTCATATTGTACACTGTGGGTTACAACACTACCAACATCTGTCACATGGAGGCAAAGTGGGTACAGTAACAATTAACGAGTAACATAAACCTGTGCACATTTTGAGGTTCTCACAGCAGTAATGCTACAGATTCATATTTGAAAACCACTCACACAATAACACAGCATCACATCTCAGAAGACCTGAATCCTCTAAACTAGGGTTACTAGAAAATTTTGAGAAATTAATTAAAATCTAATGTGTCAATCCCTGCACATATCTGTCTTAGGTATATCAGATTAGCACCCTGAGGATAGCCAATTATACAAATGTTAACAAAACACTAAACATCTAAACTATGACCTACCATAAAAATTGGTCAATGAAATAGCTGTATTTTCTTCATTACAGTCCATCTTGTTTTAAATGTAGGTGTTCTTTTACATATGCATAAGAAATATAAGTGAAAGGAACTATACCCACTTGCACAGTGATAAATTTTGAAGTACTGAACCCATGTGTTGTCTGTAGAAGTTTCTAATTCTAACAATTATTGGGTTTTTATAAACATATTTGACTTAGACTGAAGTTATGAGAACTGTATGAAGACAAACTGCAGTTCTGTGGCAACGCTGGCTCTAAACTCAAAACTACCTTTAGGTTGTGCTTGGAAATTCATCTTACTTACATTGTAGTTCAGTGTGTCATCACGTGGACCACAGGCCAGTGTGTCATCAGGTGGACCACAGGCCAGTGTCATCAGGTGGACCACAGGCCAGTGTGTCATCAGGTGGACCACAGGCCAGTGTGTCATCATATGGAACACAGGCCAGTGTGTCATCACGTGGACCACAGGCCAGTGTCATCACGTGGACCACAGGCCAGTGTGTCATCAGGTGGACCACAGGCCAGTGTCATCAGGTGGACCACAGGCCAGTGTGTCATCATATGGAACACAGGCCAGTGTGTCATCATATGGACACAGGCCAGTGTGTCATCACGTGGACCACAGGCCTGTGTGTCATCATGTGGACCACAGGCCAGTGTGTCATCATGTGGACCACAGGCCAGTGTGTCATCATATGGAACACAGGCCAGTGTGTCATCACGTGGACCACAGGCCAGTGTGTCATCACGTGGACCACAGGCCAGTGTGTCATCATATGGAACACAGGCCAGTGTGTCATCACGTGGACCACAGGCCAGTGTGTCATCATGTGGACCACAGGCCAGTGTGTCATCACGTGGACCACAGGCCAGTGTGTCATCAGGTGGACCACAGGCCAGTGTGTCATCACGTGGACCACAGGCTAGTGTGTCATCAGGAAACTGTCATCATTTAGACCACACTTCACTGAGTCAAGTACATTTATAAGAACCCTCTCTATGCTATAAACATCTCCTCTGTTAATTCATACATTGTTTGAGTAACAAGTATACATGCATATTGTAAAGGGCAGTCGTACATGTACAAGATGGCTATACAAAGCACAATACATGTATTTGAAATCTGCTAACTAATAATCTCACCATGTAAATAACTAATTCTGATTTTTTCAATAGTTTTAAATGACACATCATTGATTTCTGCTTTCACGCTTTTATCAAATTCTCATGGCAGTTCTGTGAGTGTAGACAAGAGCAGCATTGGTGAGAATCTGGGATCTATGTCAGATCATCAGTTTAGCACACCTCCAACTAGTGCCATGGTGCCTTCACGACATGGCACAGGGACAACTTCACCTTTTTTGCCGTTTGTTTAACACTGCTGCAATCACATAAAAAAAAATGTTTCTGCATCCTCACTCTTTGAAATGTGCTTGAAATATATCAATTATGTTTCATTCACTCTTGTGAGTGCGGTAATGAACCTTCGGGTTCCATAAAACGCGGAGAATTTCTTGACTAGTTGACGACCTGTTAGCTTCTCAAGGAGGACTGTGCTACATGGAGTTAGTTAGTTAGTCAGTTATGTTTCATGTGTTGTCTGACCAAGTTTTAAACGAACAGATGGAAAATGTCTTGCATCAAACGGTTTAAAGAAACAGCATTTCTAAGTCTCAGACCATTTTGATGTGAGTAACAGGTAATAATGACCTGACTTTGTAAAAGCCTTGCAAATTAATTGCAGCTTTTATTAGAGTAATTAATTTGTATTCAATCTTAAGCACTACATCGTTATTAACTCATATGAAAAGGGATATGTGATATAAGATAATTAAACACTATTTTCCAAGTTAAGATATTCCTTTCATTTGGTATTTAAATTTATGACCTGCATTTATTATGTGAGATTTGGTGTTCCCAATGCTGTCAATATTAAAAATTACAGTCGATTGGGAAATGGCGCTGAGTAGTTTGGTAGACAGGTACCAGAATTTCACAGGAACCTGCTACCTCCCAATTGAGGCCTTGTTGAGCTCATTTGTTCCCACCAATTCACTGATAGGTCTGGTACCATTACACCCATCCCTAAAACATGTACTCTTATTCCCCATTTATTTCAAGCAGTTTTCTTCAAAATGTTGGTACCCTATACCAAACTATACGGTGTTACATTTTAGAAGACAATAATCTTAATGCACATGTATATTCAGGATTTAGGTCTTCAGGGATGTGATGCTGTGTCATTTTGTAAGTGGTTTCTGACGTTTCAAAGGATGACAGTGCCTTCGTCTTCAGGGACACTTTTATTTTTTTTTTGTGGTGAAGGGCCCCGCAGCAGATGCTATGGATGCACCGCAGCCTTAAGGCTTCTTGTGCAACCCTGTGATGAAGATAAAATATGATCAGTTTTTTCATTTTTCCAAGTAATGGAGCAACGGTGGAATGAAATTGACAGGGGAAAACCGATGTACTCGGGGAAAAACCTGTCCCAGTGTCACTTTGTCCATGACAAATCCCACATGGACTGACCCGGGATTGAACCCGGGCCTCCGCGGTGACAGGCAGGCGACTAACCGCCTGAGCCGTGGCACGGCCTTTTCAGGGACACATAATCCAAGAAGATTCTTTTTGAACTGCCTAATCCTGAAGATGAAGGAGTCCTTGAAATGTTGGTAACGACTCACAAAATGACACAGTGTCACATCCCTGAAGACCTGAATCCTCAGCAACAAGGTTGTGGGAACTCCAAGTCTTGCATGTGTACGTAGGTTCATAGGGTGCACTGTCCCACATCTTTAACTTGACGTATCGTCCATTGCGCTGACACTATCTTATATTAGCTGTTCTGAGTCTGATGCTGTGTTCTAAGCAATATGTGCCTTAGTGCAGCGTGACGATATTGTTCACATGCTACAATGAACGTGTGTGTTCCTTTAAACGGTTGAATTTTCACACCTGTTCGCAGACTATAAGTCGAAGGGCCATTTAAACTAAATTTTCCCAGCATAACGGACAGAATATCAAGCAAAAAACAGGAACACCTCAAATAATGAAAAAAAATTAATCTGGTCTGCAGGGTATGTCAGTACTTAGTATACAGCAGATAGCTCAGTCAGTATAGTGACTAGGCTACAGGCTGGACAACAGGAGAGTTGTGGTTTGATTCCAGACAGGAACAAGAGAATTTCCTCTTCTCCAGTGTCCAGACCAGCTCTGAAGCCCACACAGTCACATATTCAACAGGTGCTAAGGGCTCTTACCAGGTGGTGATGTGGCCAGGGCATGAAGCTGACCACTGACCTCTGTCTAGTGCCAAGGTTAAGAATGAGTGGAGATATTACCTCTGTGTCCCCATATGCCTTCATGCAGTGCACAGGCACAAAATTACTTTTACAGCTCTGATCATCAACATTGCCACTTTTGAGTACTATGCACAGAACATCTATTGAAGCAGAAGTTATTGTCATCACACCAACAACTCTTCACACTGACACAGTCACCCTAAACCATTCATTACAAATATGCACCACACACACGCACACACTTCTGTAAAAACTGTTCATCTACATTAAAATTATTGTCAAATGATGGCAGCCTCATTTAATAATTAATTCTTGTTGTGCCTCTGGGCATATTTAAGAAACTTCCAGGATTTCCTTTTATATGCATATTGTAACCTAATATCATACATTTTTTTTTTACATATTATTAACAGATTCATGGGTATCAACTATATGTCAAGTTGGGTCACTCCACAATTCATACTGATAAGTTGAGACATGGAACGTATTTCAGGAAGCAGAGCTGTCTGTACAACCCTCATTTCCTTCCTCCTTGTCCCACTTCCTCATCCCACACATCTCAAGTTATCCACTCCTCGCAAACTCACTGTACATACATTTTGAAATTAAACTATTATTAGATTTTGGTATGGCTGTTTCAAGGTCCAACACCTAACAAATAAAAATTTGTTTCTCTGAGATTTCAGGGAGTATAAAAATGACAATTTTCTGGAACTTGACACAGTGTAATTTGGTAGGTAGTTACCTATCTACCGAACTACACAGCATCACATCACAGCAGCCAGTAACCTTAAAACTTCCCTCCTCAGCGCCCTGACCAATGTCTATTGCATGACAATTCATAACAACTGCATACTTGCATATGCATGTTTGTACAACAACTAATGTAAGAGTTTGGTAAAAGGAGTAAAAACTGAAGTAACAGTGTGAGCATGTGTAGCGGATTCATCTGGCTTAGAATGGTGTCCAACAGCAGGCCGATTTGTACAAATAATGAACTTTAACTTTTCCATAAAGGACAGAGAATTCCTTAACCAGCTAAATCACTGTAAGCTTCTCCACAAAATTAGCTCATGTGTCTACCCTGTCTACCCTGTAGCTTGTTCTTATTTGGTGTGGTTCCATATGCTGCACAAAAAGAAGTTATATTCTGATCCATAGGCAAGTTTTAGAACTAAGAAGAAATCTCTGTCTTAGCAAGTAACTAAGCTTCTACTGAAGTTGGACTTAACACTATGTAATTGGGCGACAATTTCCCAGTTTTGAAGGAACACACTACTTTCATTTTCAGGGTCAAACAACCAAAAGAGATCAAGGAACTACCATCCTTCAACAATGTCAGGTACCGCTCACACAACAACACAGTGTAACATTCCAGAAGACCTGAAACTTCAGCAACATCGCCATGAGAACCTCAAACCTCACGTCAACCTCTTCTGTTCATAACTCAGCATTACTGTATGGCATAACTGTACACATTTCCTACATTCATATGGAAGCTATAAATGACCACTAAAAAGGATATACTAAAAGAGTTTGTAACATGAATAATCATGTTACCTGCTGCGGCAAAAAGGTTCTAGAGCAATGTCACTAAGGAATTTTAGTATGTATGGCCTGCTAAATAAATGTGTCCAATTTGGCTCTAATTCTGATCACCACTGCCACATCAATCTGTTAATTTCTAGAGTCTGATCACAACCTTACAGCACCTGTGTGTGCAGGCAGTTTGCTTACAGCGTGGCATAAAAGAGAAGTGAAGGTTGTAACAGGCAGTATAGAATAGTGCCCTCTCTGTAACTGCTGGTAACCCACTAACCTGGTACCGTTCTATTACCACCGCAAATTAGTTCTTCACACAGTGCCATGACTGAAATCAAACTCTACACTTTAGGGTCATGAAAGCCATCAGAGTACAATCCACCTTTTTCCTGAAGACAGGAGTAGAACCAGCTTCTGAAACATTAGCCAATAGGAAATGTGCATGGTACTCAGACTAAGATGAACCTGCACCAGAAACCATCAGAAGTTACAGTTTTGGTTACCTCATTACATTTTCTGTAACAAATCTAAATTCTTAGACATCTGACAAATTTGTACCATGACAAGTATGTTTAACTTGAGAAAATATAACTTACAAACAAATGTTCTCACGCAGTTGCAAGACTCCACGCAGCCAATGAACATACTTGCCCAAATATAAGACAAACCTCCAGATAAAATTACCCCTCTTCACAGTCATCAATTTTCCGTACAATACCTACCCAGAAAATTTTTTAACTTTGTGCGCAATTATAAGGCAACCTCCCATTTTTAAATTTATAAAATAAAAGAAAAAATTATTGTCTTGGAGTGAATACGGTATTTCTGCATAATCATGCCTAAGATCAGAACTGTAATGTGATGCCAATGAAGTATTTACACAGCAGTAAGCGCCTCCACAACTCACATCAGTTCACAAATATGGACTATGTAATGGAGTTTTTGCGCCTTATTGAGACGGCAACCAGGGCCAACCCAAAACATGTGGGCGCCCTGGGCAGGCTAATATTTTGGCACCCCTTACAACCCATATTCTGTACACTTTTTTTGTCCTAGGACAGGGCTGGTGGAAGTTTCTGAGGGTGCATGCTCAAATTGCAGATAATTTTAAAAGAAATTCTTTAATGTGTAGAACCCGATTTTACTAGCATCATATTTCCGATTTTTCCAGTGATGTCTTGGCACCCCTTATGGGTTGGCATCCCAGGCAGCTGCCCCACCCCTTACTCTGGCCCTGGTAGCAATGTTGCTGAATGCAGTAGCAGCAGTAATATTGTACTTATATTGTGTTTACATTAATAAAGACTTGTAAAAATCTACTTTTCTGATCACATACATAATAAAGTTGATACCCATAAATCTGTTTACACTTTTCAAAGAGTAGCAGTAGTATGTAGGAAAGGGAGCTTTCTGATTGGTTATAATGAAGCAAACAATTAATTACCTAGTGACAGATATTCACACATTACATAGGAGATTATTGTCAGTCAATGTGGATGGAAAATTGTAGAATTACTACAAGAAAATTTGTGATTTCTTAGAAAACATGGCTAACTGGAGTAAAGTTCTTGACCACAGAACGATATATGGTACCGCATGAATTGACTGATTAAAACTGCACCCTTAAATTTGTGTCACGCTGACCGATGCGTTACACTGAGCTGTTAACTGGTTGGGCTATGTAAAGCAGACACAGTGTTTTGCTTTCCTGTGCAGTAGGAAATAAGTCCTTTTGAACTTGTCAGATGTACTTAAAGTTTCTACAGACTCATTACTCTGATATGATCAATCAGCTACGAGTGAGACATTCAATTCATCAGGCTGTACGATATGTGTGTTCAGAACACCTCATTATATTACAGTTTCGAGATGATCCACAATTCAGACCATTCTGTCATTCTACATTTGCAGTTTTCTCCTTCCACCACAATGGCTCGGTACTTTGAATTTTGTTCCAACATTCAGAGCCAGAATTTTCTTTCTATTTCCCTCCTGTATGTCCTTTACTAAAGACACTGTCTTCTTACACTGTCTTCATCTTACGTTTTCAATTTAACAAATAATATTTTGAGGATCGAAGTCTTCTGGGATGTGATGCTGTGTCACTGGGTTAGTGTTTTCAAACACTTTAAAGGGCCATACTGTCTTCATCTTCAGGGGTCCAAGATGAAGACAGTCTTCTTGGACCCCCCAACCCTTGAATTTGAAGGCACTGTATTCGTTTGAAATGTCAGAAAACACCCAGTGACCCAGGATACTTGAATCCCCAACAATACTGGTGTGGCAATTTGATATGTCGAATAATATGTTACTTGATACTGCCGCCTGCTTCAGTTCCTCTGTGATCTGCTTCCTCAGACATCAAGTTCATGCACTCATGTCTTCCACTTCACTGTCTCTCACATCCTGTATCTGTAGTAAACATCTATTTCATGTACACAGTAATGTCTCTTTTCCGACTTCGTTTTAGTTAAAACATCTCGTGCATTAAATACATTGGTAGCAGAGCATGGGCAAGAAGATGTGAGCCGCCCTCCCTAAAACATTTGACACAGTGCGTGCCCCCCTACACAAATTTTATAAAATTATACACAAATGTAAAACGCTCACAGCAGAGATACAGAACATAAAACTGTTTGTGATATGTATCAGAATTCTCTTTGTAAGTCTAAGCCTCTGTTGTCTATTAGGAATGAAATTAAACAGAATTAAATACAGTTATGTAGAGGACAAATACAGCAAGAGCACCGACATGAAGCCAGCTGTCAGCATCTAGCAAAACGGCAGATGTCAGGTTGCAGTATTGGTGTTGACACAGCAATGAGGATCAAATATTCTCTGCCTTTTGCTACGGTATCATTCTGCATGGCCCCTTGAATCATACAGTTCTGCTGCCAATGTGTAATCTAAATCATGTTCAAGTGATTGGGTATTTTACACTGGAAGAAGTATTTAAAGGTGTCTATTTGTAGTTCCATTATCCAGTTGATATGTCGTGGATTTACGTGTTTTTACCTCTATAATTTCCCGTTTAATAATGTTTATATAGCATCATTTTTTTATCTCACCAGTATTATTTGTCACATCCTGTTGTTATTCCAATGTGTATGTGAGTGGGCAGCTGAGTGGCTTTGTGTTATACAGTGATGATATTGGTCAGATAAAATAATGTCCCTGTAATAAACTGCGTCCGTCTCTGCCTACCTACAGCATACTTAGCTCCCTCTACCATACATAAAGTTGCTACCCTACATTGCAAAATGTCTACACACAACCATTCACAAGTAACCATGATTGCATGATATTTTGCACCTGGTTTGATATGTTGGACCACAGTGACTAATTTTGACATCTTTCCATGTATTTGCTTGCAGTAACTTGCACATGAAATTCCAAGAAAATTATAAAGTTTACTTTAAAATAAAATTCTTTTTAAACATATTTACAAATATAACTAACATCATAATCTTATGACATTCATCCTTTCATGTCTTATTGTCAATTGATAACCTGGTTCATTGTTATTGTCATTATTTGAAGTGCATTTTCTCTGTTCATCCTTCAGAACAACAGTTCCATAGTAACCATACATCACAAAAATGCAAATATATTTATAAAAATTACCCATTGCTGAGTTCCAGCAACCACAGTGAACAAAATGAAACATCTTTCAACATAGAATGCAACTGTTTTCATCAGAAAAGAATTCTATAGTTTAATTTCCATTCCCAGTACCACGTTGTTGGGTGTTTTCTCTATCAATATGTGCTTTACAGAGGTCAATCCTTACCATGCAAGTGGCACATAGTAGTAGCTATGATAGCAGTGCCTGTAATCAGTGTGTACCGTCGGCCATTTAATCTCAACATTGCTACACGATATCATATCAACTAAGCCAGCCTTTCCCAGCTGTTGTCAGGAACTTCGAACACATCTGAGTGCCATCGTACTACCATCACGGTGCGTACTAGGGTTGACAGGTCCTACGTTTTTCCCATAAGCTTTACATTTTTTTGGTTCATTTTACTGTTTACGTTTTTAATTTGCCTGTACTAGGTTTCTGTTTTACATGTAAAGAGTTCCTTCAGTATGTAAAACAGGATAAACAATTATAAGTTTTAAAACTTTCGCGGCGACATGATTCAATTAGTCTTCTCGGGCGCACAGCCGCGTCAATTCGTTTGAATACAACGTTTCGGGGACTAGCTAGTTTTGCCTGAGGATGGGGACAGAGCTAGTCCCCGAAACGTTGTATTCAAACGAATTGACGCGGCTGTGTGCCCGAGAAGACTATATTGAAGGATAAACAATTGTTAAAAAGGGCAAAATGTCAAGATAAGTACAATTAAAATATCAGACAATTTGAATTTTCTTGTATTTTTTAAAACTAATTTTGTCGACAAAAATCTTCCTTTTTTTTTTTTTTTTAAGGAAAACTTGGCAACCCTAGTGCGTACTGACATGTCGAACGAGATGCTACAAAGAGAGCCGACGCTCATAGGAAGTTTCTTTGGTTCAGACAGCAAGCCAGCACAAGATATTGGCTGGTGGCCTTTTTTTCACCTGACAATAGCAGAACAACATTATATGCCACTTGGTCAGTGTGGCTCCACTGCAGATGTGAAACCAACCATTGTTTGTTGAGTTCACATTGACTATGCAAAGATGAGCTGACTGGACCTGGGCCAGCACTGGTTAATAAGACAGCCTGAGTGAACTAGAAGCTACAACTCCCCGGTTTAAACTGCGGGCACTCCTGTTTTGCCCGTAACAAATGTCATAACAACACAAAGTCTTACGACAATTCAGGAACACAGCAGTTCATCACATATGCACACTTCATGTAATTATATTACTACAGAAGGGCCATGCTATTAACCACAAATTTTGATGCCCCATGTGGGGGCATGGCTTGCCTGCCCTTAACACTGGCCCTGGGATAAAATTTGCTGATCCCCATGTTAGAACCCTACTAATAAATTCTGATATGTGCTGACTTCTATATATATGATAAAGCAGCAACTAATGACAAGGAGTTGAAAATATGAAGGCAGTGTAACCTACAATGACTACATTTTCATACTATAATAAGGTCCATGGGGACAAGTCCCATGGATTGACCACCCCCACAATTTTCTTCAGTGTTGCACTTGCATATGTTTGCCTACCATTGTCTAGCACAGCGGTATTCAACCTTTTTTTGTTCGCGTACCCCCACAAATAATTTCTCTTCAACTTTGTATCCCCAAAGTTGTTGGTGCATAATTCAAGTTATACACAGTCTATAATCTACATCTAAAATAAGTTAAATAAATTACATCCAAAATAATGTATTAAATAATAAGTTTTAAGTGAAAAAAGGAGAGTCAAGCTATTAAATAACAAATATATTATTGCCTATCATATAAAAATTAATAAAGAACAAAGGTATTTTAGCAAAGCAAAATTATATGCACTATGTGGAATAAAATGAAACTAGCCGCCCAGATAAGAATCGCATAAAGGAGAGAGAGAGAAATGGCGCTCCCAAATCGCATGTCCTTACGTCCGGTCTCTTGTGGCTAACCCTAAATCTGGCCCTGATTATTCAGTGTTTATCATGAAATAATATATTTATTTTTTTTAATTTTACGTACCCCCTAAGATGTCTTCGCTTACCCCGGGGCTACACGTACCCCAGGTTGAATACCACTGGTCTAGACACTTTGTTTACTGCAATGTTGATATGTTAATGTTCACTGATGACACTTGTTTTGGGGTGCAGGCAGAAAGAGAGAGTCCTGCTGTGGTGCCAACAAAGGCATTAGTCTTATAGCCTGCAAGACATACATATGTATGTATATATATATATAATGATATGATTATGTTGATGCATTTGTTCAATTCTCATATATGTAAAAAAAAATATTGAAGAGCCAATTAATAATAACACGATAATAGGCGTGTTTGGAAAAGTGAGGCGTGTCAACTACTTGGGTACCCTAATCACGGAAGAGAATACCATAACAGAGGAAATTAAGGCTAGAATGGCAGCTGGGAACAGAAGCTATTTTACACTGATGCACCTATTGAGGTCTAAAACTATCAGCAGGCACCGGAAAATAAGTTTATATCAAAGGATTATACGACCGGTCGTTACTTATGGAGCGGAGGCATGGACAATGACAAGAAGGAGGAGGAGATGCTGAGAAGGTGGGAAAGGAAGATACTTAGGGGAATATATGGAGCAGTGCGGGAGGGAGAGGAATGGAGAATAAGAACAAATGGCGAAATCACAACAGTTATATCAGAAGCCGGACATAGTGGGGGAAATAAAAAGGGCAAGAATGAGATGGGCAGGGCAAGTACAAAGAACGCCAGAAGAAAGAGTGGTAAAGAAAATTTTTACTGGACAACCAGGGGCAGCAGGAGGAAGGGAAGGCCCAGACTGAGATGGGTAGACGATCTGGACGAAGATCTGAAGAAAATAGGAATAAAATGATGGAGAAGGATGGCGGAGGATAGAGAGGGATGGAGGCAGGCTATTGCAGAGGTCCAGGCTGTAGCACCGCAGATGATGATGATGATATGTCTTTAAGAAAATTACAGGATGTTTATGGAACAGGTAAAAATAAAATAAACACATGTGAAAATTAAAATTAATATTACATAAAATGTAACAAAATTATACAAAATGCATAAAGAAGCATACAATACAAAATAAAATTTATAGATAATTCTATGCAATGCAAAACATGAAATATTAAAGCACCCAATAAAAGTAGTCTAATAATATTACTATGACATGGCGTCATACAGTCTCATGCCAAAAACATTGTACCTACAACTGGAAAAAGCAAAATAATGCATACAGAATACTTGTTTTTTTAAAAGTACAACTTGTATGTCACGAGTTCAAAACCAGCAAGCAGGGAGGGAAACACTGTTCATCCATGTATTCAAACATGATGCCATTGTGATGCAAAGAGGTTTTCATTAGCAGATGCAAACCACTAACCACATAATGGTTGGATGACACATGAAAAATGTGGCAGGGAAAAAATTCTGGCTAAAAAGTTAATTTATTTGCATCTTCCACTGCTTATAGCTCTGTTCTGTTGTCCAATTTTACTTCCAAATTGCAAGCATTTCATGCAACTGTTTTTATTTTGGAAAAAAAAGACTGTGCGTTAGCGTAGCAAGTTACAAAAATTATTTTAGAGTGTGATATGGTCAATTTTATGTTCTGATGCACCAATAAAACACTTCCTTGTTTCTGTTAAAACTGT
Source organism: Reticulitermes speratus (assembly GCA_021186555.1). Classification (NCBI taxonomy): domain Eukaryota; kingdom Metazoa; phylum Arthropoda; class Insecta; order Blattodea; family Rhinotermitidae; genus Reticulitermes; species Reticulitermes speratus. The sequence continues at coordinate 43,171,911 of JAJKFL010000009.1, read as the reverse complement.
GTTAAACAATGTTCTTTTGGATGTAATTTTGTTTCTTTTGTATATATTTACAGCATAAACTTTCCATTAAATTACACTGATGAAATTTATAAAAAAAAAGTGACATTAATAAAAATAAAAAATTAATAAAATTTATAAAATATAAAACACAAAATATAAGATGCTCAAGCAAACAATGAATAAATTAATTAAAAAAGCAACATACCTGACATAAAACAGAGGGCTTGATATGGTATATTTCTGCATGTATCATCTATGCCTTTGTATGTGTAATACAGGGACATACACAAAACAATGGTGCGGTTTTAATAGTGAACACTATTAAAACCGCACCATTCTTTTGTGTATGCCCTGTATTTTGTTAAACACTTGGCCACATATTCTCCAAAAACTATGCCTTTGCACAACTTGCCCACAATTCCTTCATCCTGTTATGTTGCAGTACTCATGTGCCACTACATGTTTTAAGTTCCTTTTTTAACAATTCTGTCAGTTGCTGAGATTATATAAAGTCGACAGATGAGTGAGTGTGGAGCATGGTGAAATGATACTGACAGGGTAAAACCAAAGTACTGGGAGAAAAACCTGTCTTGGTGCCACTTTTTCTATACAAATGCCACATGGACTGTCCTGGTTTCGAATCCGGGCATCTGTGGTTATAGGCCAGCAACTAACTGCCTAGACCATGGCACAGCCCACATGGGCCAGTGCAGGTCCAGTACATAGGGTACTCTGACATCCATACAGCTGACAGAAGATCCTTTACTAACATCAACAGCATGCAGATGTGTGGCTTGGAGATCACACAAAGTTCTGGGCTGAAAACATGAGTGTAACAGAACTGACATACGTAGGCAGAGATGGGAGGAAATTATCAAGCTGAATCATAAGGGGATAGAGTGTGCAGTGGTCAGGAGAGAGCCAGTGGCAGACTGTGTATGTGCAGTGGTCAGGAGAGAGCCAGTGGCAGACTGTGTGTGTACAGTGGTCAGGAGAGAGCCAGTGGCAGACTGTGTGTGTGCAGTGGTCAGGAGAGAGCCAGTGGCAGACTGTGTGTGTACAGTGGTCAGGAGAGAGCCAGTGGCAGACTGTGTGTGTACAGTGGTCAGGAGAGAGCCAGTGGCAGACTGTGTGTGTACAGTGGTCAGGAGAGAGCCAGTGGCAGACTGTGTGTGTACAGTGGTCAGGAGAGAGCCAGTGGCAGACTGTGTATGTGCAGTGGTCAGGAGAGAGCCAGTGGCAGACTGTGTATGTGCAGTGGTCAGGAGAGAGCCAGTGGCAGACTGTGTGTGTGCAGTGGTCAGGAGAGGCAGCAGTGGCAGACTGTGTATGTGCAGTGGTCAGGAGAGAGCCAGTGGCAGACTGTGTGTGTACAGTGGTCAGGAGAGAGCCAGTGGCAGACTGTGTGTGTACAGTGGTCAGGAGAGAGCCAGTGGCAGACTGTGTGTGTACAGTGGTCAGGAGAGAGCCAGTGGCAGACTGTGTGTGTACAGTGGTCAGGAGAGAGCCAGTGGCACAGACTGTGTGTTGTACAGTGGTCAGGAGAGAGCCAGTGGCAGACTGTGTATGTGCAGTGGTCAGGAGAGAGCCAGTGGCAGACTGTGTATGTGCAGTGGTCAGGAGAGCAGTGAGATGGGGGGGGGCCAGTGGCAGACTGTGTGTGTGCAGTGGTCAGGAGAGAGCCAGTGGCAGACTGTGTATGTGCAGTGGTCAGGAGAGAGCCAGTGGCAGACTGTGTGTGTACAGTGGTCAGGAGAGAGCCAGTGGCAGACTGTGTGTGTACAGTGGTCAGGAGAGAGCCAGTGGCAGACTGTGTGTGTGCATGTGAAGTTCAGGTCAGGAGAGCCAGTGGCAGACTGTGTATGTGCAGTGGTCAGGAGAGAGCCAGTGGCAGACTGTGTATGTGCAGTGGTCAGGAGAGAGCCAGTGGCAGACTGTGTGTGTACAGTGGTCAGGAGAGAGCCAGTGGCAGACTGTGTTGTACAGTGGTCAGGAGAGAGCCAGTGGCAGACTGTGTATGTGCAGTGGTCAGGAGAGAGCCAGTGGCAGACTGTGTGAGTGGGGGCGTGCAGACGTGTGTCAGTGAGGAGGAGCCAGTGGCAGACTGTGTATGTGCAGTGGTCAGGAGAGAGCCAGTGGCAGACTGTGTGTGTGCAGTGGTCAGGAGAGAGCCAGTGGCAGACTGTGTATGTGCAGTGGTCAGGAGAGAGCCAGTGGCAGACTGTGTGTGTGCAGTGGTCAGGAGAGAGCCAGTGGCAGACTGTGTGTGTATGTGCAGTGGTCAGGAGAGAGCCAGTGGCAGACTGTGTGTGTGCAGTGGTCAGGAGAGAGCCAGTGGCAGACTGGGGTGTGTGCAGTGGTCAGGAGAGAGCCAGTGGCAGACTGTGTGTGTGCTGTGGTCAGGAGAGAGCCAGTGGCAGACTGTGTGTGTGCAGTGGTCAGGAGAGAGCCAGTGGCAAGACTGTGTGATGCAGTGGTCAGGAGAGAGCCTAGTGGCAGACTGTGTGTATGTGCAGTGGTCAGGAGAGAGCCAGTGGCAGACTGTGTGTGTACAGTGGTCAGGAGAGAGCCAGTGGCAGACTGTGTGTGGTGTATGTGCAGTGGTCAGGAGAGAGCCAGTGGCAGACTGTGTGTGTATGTGCAGTGGTCAGGAGAGAGCCAGTGGCAGACTTGTGTGTAGTGTGCAGTGGTCAGGAGAGAGCCAGTGGCAGACTGTGTGTGTATGTGCAGTGGTCAGGAGAGAGCCAGTGGCAGACTGTGTGTGTATGTGCAGTGGTCAGGAGAGAGCCAGTGGCAGACTGTGTGTGTATGTGCAGTGGTCAGGAGAGAGCCAGTGGCAGACTGTGTGTGTATGTGCAGTGGTCAGGAGAGAGCCAGTGGCAGACTGTGTGTGTATGTGCAGTGGTCAGGAGAGAGCCAGTGGCAGACTGTGTGTGTATGTGCAAGTGGTCAGGAGAGAGCCAGTGGCAGACTGTGTGTGTATGTGCAGTGGTCAGGATGAGAGCCAGTGGCAGACTGTGTGTGTATGTGCAGTGGTCAGGAGAGAGCCAGTGGCAGACTGTGTGTGTATGTGCAGTGGTCAGGAGAGAGCCAGTGGCAGACTGTGTGTGTATGTGCAGTGGTCAGGAGAGAGCCAGTGGCAGACTGTGTGTGTATGTGCAGTGGTCAGGAGAGAGCCAGTGGCAGACTGTGTGTGTATGTGCAGTGGTCAGGAGAGAGCCAGTGGCAGACTGTGTGTGTATGTGCAGTGGTCAGGAGAGAGCCAGTGGCAGACTGTGTTATGTGCATGTCGAGATGTGCAGTGTGGAGTCAGTGTAGAGAGAGCCAGTGGCAGACTGTGTGTGTATGTGCAGTGGTCAGGAGAGAGCCAGTGGCAGACTGTGTGTGTTGTGCAGTGGTCAGGAGAGAGCCAGTGGCAGACTGTGTGTGTATGTGCAGTGGTCAGGAGAGAGCCAGTGGCAGACTGTGTGTGTATGTGCAGTGGTCAGGAGAGAGCCAGTGGCAGACTGTGTGTGTATGTGCAGTGGTCAGGAGAGAGCCAGTGGCAGACTGTGTGTGTAAGTGCAGTGGTCAGGAGAGAGCCAGTGGCAGACTGTGTGTGTATGTGCAGTGGTCAGGAGAGAGCCAGTGGCAGACTGTGTGTGTATGTGCAGTGGTCAGGAGAGAGCCAGTGGCAGACTGTGTGTGTATGTGCAGTGGTCAGGAGAGAGCCAGTGGCAGACTGTGTGTGTATGTGCAGTGGTCACGAGAGAGCCAGTGGCAGACTGTGTGTGTATGTGCAGTGGTCAGGAGAGAGCCAGTGGCAGACTGTGTGTGTATGTGCAGTGGTCAGGAGAGAGCCAGTGGCAGACTGTGTGTGTAAGTGCAGTGGTCAGGAGAGTGCCAGTGGCAGACTGTGTGTTGCAGTGGTCAGGAGAGAGCCAGTGGCAGACTGTGTGTGTGCAGTGGTCAGGAGAGAGCCAGTGGAAGCCTATTTTACAATCAGTAATGAATCCTTTTGTTCTGTAAGAGACAGGTAATTTGTTAACCAGGTGAGAGACAATCTGTTTCTCAGAAGGACTCTGCTCCTTGAAGTGATATGACAACGTCCAAACAAAACACTGCCCAAAAGTCCTTTTTGTTTCTGCACATGAACTTAATATTATTAGTACCAAGTCATTTCATTAGGCCTACTGTTTTGTATTTAATATCTACCAGACTGTGACTTAACAAAACACAGCGGTCCTGCACACTACACTGGCATGGACACTGGCCATCAGTCTCGCCAACTTTCAGCACAAGAGCATAGAGACTTTTATAACTGTGACATCTAACACAAAATCTTACAGGGTCATAAGAAACTGCAATAGTTACTGTACTTCAGGACCACGAGACATTACGGACTATAAGACTGGACCACGAGACATTCCGGACTATAACACTGGACCACGAGACATTCCAGACTATAACACTGGACCACGAGACATTACGGACTATAAGACTGGACCACGAGACATTCCAGACCATAAGACTGGACCACGAGACATTCTGGACTATAAGACTGGACCATGAGACATTCCGGACCATAAGACACACCAGTATTTTAGAGGGCAAATATAGGAGAAAAATTTAATTCACATGTGTACCAGAAGATGCAGAACAACTTTATGGAGTTACTTTCCACACCCACACATGAAAAAAATGTGTTTTCTGGTCTGGAAAATATAGTAATAATATTTGTCAGGTGCAAGAGATCAACCTGGCCAACGCTACTAAATGTTCTACTGTGGTTGCGTTAACTGGCTTGCTTTCAGCCATAATATAAACAAACTCTCTTACATACAACAATTCAGTTCATTTTATCATACGTCAGCTGTAAAGGCTGTTCATGTTTCTTATTGTCTGTCCACAGTGAGAAGAAATGGACTGAATTTAAATTATGAATAGTCCTTCACCATTTAAAATGACAACGGCTGACAAACCTGAAGGTGGCTAGCAGGAACTACCTCGTACTTGTTTGGTCAGTGAGCCTGAGTTCCATAGCCAATCGCATACTGTGTCGCCAGCCACCATCAGGCTGGGTCAAATGTCCATCAAGTAAAATTAAAACTGTCAGGAGGCTCTTCATGTGGCTAGATTAGCGTTAACAAAGAGCACTTTTAACTTCACGCTGTAACAATCTCCAACCTGAGAAAGAATCCACTTCACCTGACCAGACCAATCACCACTGAAATAAGGGAGAGAACTGAGCTGAGGACCGCCATGTTAGCAGAACTGGTGCCATTGCGACGGGATCGGTACCCCATGTCCACAACATTAATTTTCCATCCCAGGTTGTTATGAGTGTAACACTGAAAGAAATGTGTTTGTAAATTTAACACTTTATAGAACAAAACAGTAAAGTACCATTAACAGAATAAATGGAGTTTCAGGTCTTTTGGTATATGAACCTGTGCAGCTGGGAACTACACACCTGACACAGCATCATATAACGAACACTTGAATCTCCAGTAACACCAGTGTGACAACAACTAATGTCACAGAATCCATGGACATTAATACAGGTACAAAATTGTTTACCCAGAACGCTTGGAATTTTTCTGGATAAGGGTTTTTTTTTTTCCATAATTTGGAGCAGCATGCCTAAAATCTATTACCCTGAGCCAGATTGACCCAGTTCACACCCTTCCATCTTACGTCTTTGCGAAACTTTTTAATATTATCCTCCCATCTACACTTAGGTCGTCAAAGTATTCTCTTTCTTTCAGGTTTCCCCAAAACCCTGCATGCATTTTTCTACTCTTCCATACATGCCACATTCCCTGCCCATCTTGTCATCAAAGACTAAACACACGTGACAGAGAAATGTCAAAACTTCACAGGCATAGTGACTAGACACAGAAATTCTAGCGAGGCACTTTCAGCACTATAAGCCAGGTAAAACTGTACTGTTTCACACTTAAACTCTCATACTGTTAACTAAGCTGCATATACCCAAATGTATGGTAAGGTGGCCGGCCCCCTTCACTATCCTCTATTGCTGGTAAATTGCCTAAACAGATCATGTTCCACTTTGTGTGCAATTATAAGGCAAAAGGTAAAGCAATCCCATTACAGGCCTGGACAGACCCTTAGGGTTCCAGGAGGTTGAGGCTCCCAGATTTCTAGACAATCGGCACAGGAAGGTGGTAAGGTTGTCAGCCCTATGCACCGGCCGCTTTTACCCCCCAGGAAATATTCCTGGTACTCATTTCTGTTAGAGGCTCAGTCGACACCAGGGCCATGGTGCGACCTGAAGGATTATGTCAATGAAAAATTCCAGCGACACCATCGGGAATCGAACCCGCGATGCTCCGGCTTGTAGCGCAGTGCCTCAACCAACTGCGCCACCGCATACCCCTGCAATTATAAGGAGAAACCCAATTTAGGAACATGTTCTGGTCTTATATTTGGCATAATATGGTACACACTTACGTTGCACCAAATGGCACACGTGCACATGACTCTCTCATTACCTGGTAATACACAAGGTCTGGTGTTTCTGGTGCTACAGTCCAGTTGAGGTAGGCAGACTCACCATCATCACACACCAGTCGCAACGTACTCAAGTATTCCTCAAACGTCTCCGTTTCTGCAGAGAGGTCGACAGTCCTGTGTGTCCACTCACAGTAGCGACCGGCTAAACAAGTACAGATGTAATCCGACAGGACGCCACAGTGGCACGTCGATAAAGGAGATTACGTTATTTAACTTACATCACTCCCAATACTGGGAGTGGCATCACAATTAAGATTGAAAGGAAAGAGAGACATTAGATGAAGCAGAAGGAAATAAAACGGCCACGTAGTGGGAGACATCAAGAACATCCAAAACTGGTGGCAAGGAGTAAGAAAGAAATTTTGTTACTCGTACCATACATTTTTTGATTATTTAAGTTCTGTCCGACAAATGTACACTTTTATTTTCTATTATTTAATACATATATTTAATTGAAGATGGTCCGACATGTTATATGTATTTCAACTCTTGATTTATTCTAAATTGGATCGCTGCTTTTAATGCATTATCACTTTGGCGGTTATATCCATTCACTTTTATTGATATATATTTAGGTGTTAATTGTAGTTGTCGACATATTTTATCGTACCAAATGGCTGCATTCGTCTTGCGTAATTTGCTTTTGATTTTTCTATATTGATAAATTTCTTTTGCCTGTCTGGCATTAATAAATGTTGGACCATCTTCAATGAAATATATTTATTAAATAATAGCAAATAAAATTGTACATTTGTCGGATAGAACTTAAATTAAATGTGTAAGAAAGACTGGGGACATACATACACACACACACACACACCAGCAGAAATAAAACAGAAATTATGGTCGAAGGTGACGGAGAAGAGCGAGAAATTTATTTCAATTTTCAGTCTCTATGGTGGGGCTACCAGGATTGCAATTTATTTACACAATTCTTAAACAAGCAGACATGTCAACAACTTTAAATTTGTCAGATAAACCTCCAGAGGCTCACAACATAAACGCATACAGCATTGTTCACAGCAAAAGGTTTCACGTAGAACTAACGTGTTACTGCAACGCTGCGTTACGACCGAGTCCCTTGGTCCTGCTGCACACTGCACCAGCAGAAACTGGGTGAAATATACATTATGTAAGTCCATAAAACACAATTAAAATTATTACAATTATTAAAATTGTTATGGTCCTAAACAGGAACAATATGTGTGGCTACAGGTTCTACCACAACTGTTACAAAACTAAACTTAGCGTTGTATTTACCGTGCATTTTCAAATGAGATACTTCAATAATCACCAACTAATGCACATAAACTTTTCAATAGTTTATTCTTAAAATTCCCCTATACGTATTTCAGTGGTTTAAACCACCATCTTCAGGGGGTCGTAGAGATTAATATGCATAGACTTATAGTTATTACATATATGGTTATATTCATATATGTAGAATATGAGTGGGCTGGTATTGCTCACTTCGTACAGTATGTAAAATTATGTAAAATTACTATAAAATGAATTAAAGGCTGTTAAAATGATTACATAGTTTGTAGTTTTCCTGAAAATTATTGGCAGTTTGGCCTTGTAGTAAGGTGGTCATCTGTGTGTACTACGTAAGCTGCATGACGCCGGTGTTGTGCTGTTGCAGAGTGATGACTCATATCCCACTCATATTCTACATATATGAATATAACCATATATGTAATAACTGTAAGTCTATGCATATTAATCTCCACGACACCCTGAAGATGGTGGTTTAAACCACCGAAATACGTATAGGGGAATTTTAAGAATAAACTATTGTGAAAAAGTTTATGTGCATTAGTTGGTGATTATTGAACATATGTTACAAACACTGTTTAAAGATCTTACTTCCTTTGTCATTCCAAAGTTGTCATAGCATCATCTCCAGTCCGAGTATCCTGATGTGGATTCATTCCAAATTTAATTATGTAGGTGAACTTCCTACCGTATTTTCTGATCCACGCTTCCAAGAGGGAGTTAGCATATAACTAGATAATAGGTGGATACTTTAAAAATGTACGGTGAAAATAACATAACGTATATAGTCTTATTCCGACAAATGTACACTTTATTAAGCATGTATTAAATAGGACATAATAAAGTGCACATTTGTCAGAATAAGACTATATAAATAGGTGGATACCTTTATGTTGCATGCTTAGTAATGCGTTTTTCTGATATGATGCGTCTGTATGCTGTGTACGCTATACACTAACTCTCTGTTGGAAGTGTGGATCAGAAAATATGGGAGTTCACTTACATAATTAAATTTGGAATGAATCCAGATTGGGATACTCGCGGACTGGAGATGATGCTATGACAAAGGAAGTAAAATCTGTAAACAATATTTGTAACAGTTGTGGTGGAAAATCTACCAACACAAATTGTTCCTCTTTATGACCTTAAATATTTTAATAATTTTAACTATACAATACGGACTTACTATACTTCTTCCTCAATATGTTTTAAAAACTCGCCCCTTTGCCTGGGTCACTTTTTCCACAACAAATCCCACATAGATTACAATGGGATTAAACCCAGCACCAAATTTCACGTGCCGAGCCTCAGCAGCTCGCAGTTATTGCTCTCACGTGGCCGATGCTACAACATGACCAATTCAGTTGTCACGTTGCCAAAGTACCTCTCTTTCTTCTCCGGCACAAGATATTGCACTCACCCATCTCACTCCTGCCTTTTACTGTAATAGCATTTTTTTTTGTAATGTGTCTTGTAAGGTATGCTATTGTAAGGTGTGCTGGGGATGTTATTGTAATGTGGTGTACGGTGTTCTAATAATGTGTACTTTTATTTACTGTATGTGTATTTTGTTTTGTATGTGTATGGGTGTTTTTGTAAGGTGTGGATGTATTTGTAAGGTGTGGATGCTTTTGTAAGGTGTGGATGGTTTTGTAATGTGTGTACGGTGTTCTAATGTGTGTACTTGTATTTACTGTATGTATTTTGTTTGTAATTGTGTATAGTTTGTTTTGTATTGTTATTTTTATGTATATTTATATGTCCATTTGTATTGTGTGTACTAGTGTAAGGACTACTGCCACCGGGTGAAAACATTTGTATTGTGTGTACTAGTGTAAGGACTACTGCCACCGGGTGAAAACATTTGTATTGTGTGTACTAGTGTAAGGATACTGCCACCGGGTAAAAACCATTTGGTAAATGTAGTGTATAGTGTTGTGATCACTGCCACGGGTGAAAACATTTTAATTGTGATTACATTAAGGACTACTCCACCGGTGGAAAACATTTGATATGTGTGTACTAGTGTAATTGACTACTGCCGACCGGGAAAACATTTGTATTTAGTGTGGTACAGGTAAGGACTACTGCCACCGGGTGAAAACATTTGTATTGTGTGTACTAGTGTAAGGACTACTGCCACCGGGTGAAAACATTTGTATTGTGTGTACTAGTGTAAGGACTACTGCCACCGGGTGAAAACATTTGTATTGTGTGTACTAGTGTAAGGACTACTGCCACCGGGTGAAAACATTTGTATTGTGTGTACTAGTGTAAGGACTACTGCCACCGGGTGAAAACATTTGTATTGTGTGTACTAGTGTAAGGACTACTGCCACCGGGTGAAAACATTTGTATTGTGTGTACTAGTGTAAGGATTACTGCCACCGGGTGAAAACCCAACTGCAGTAAATAATAATAATAATAAAAATAATAGATAATAAACATGAATAATAGCATTGGTCTTGGCATTTCACCGTGAGCCACTGGGGTGTATCTGTCATTTCAACCTTGGTCATTAAAACATTAAACAAACAAGTAATTCACCTGCTGTTGGATAAGGGTATCCTTCGGAGTCATAGTTTACACCTCCAAACACACGTTGCTTCTTCTGCTCTGCTTCTGACTTCTGGCCAAATCCTCCTTCACTGCTGTCTGTTATGTAGAAAGGATGGTAACGCGCAGGATTGGTTCGATCGTTTCCCCCTTCTACTACAAAGGTGTATGACTGTCCTCGTTCTACATATATTTCTGGGATCAGCAAGTTATTGATGTACCAAGCAATCCCCCAAGATGGCTGACCTGTAAAACAGAAATATTGGCTGTGATATATTATGAGTACACTGAGAAGAAAACAGAAAAGGTATAAGAAAAAGAAAATGGAAGAGGGGCACGTACAGGCTGTGGAGGGGCACGTAACAGAGTCTCTGTGTAATTCTATCTTTATAGCTGTAATCCAAACTTCAGAAAATAATACACAATTATCAATGGGTGTCATCGAGTTAAAAGAAAAAATTAGTTCGGCAATTTGCACATTTTATAAATCGCGGCATTACAGTATTCTGTGACGTTGTTACTCCTGTATTTTAAAGGAACGAATATTTACATTCCCCCTCTTAAGAGCACAGACAACTACATTTAAAATCAGTCCTCTGGTTCAACACTGCAAACACCAAAGCCTGCCATTGGACGCAATGCCAAACCAGTTCCATCCACTTCCCATCCTCACAACCTCAGACACAAACATCCATTTCTCTATGTCTTCCATCTCCTTCTGCTTCCAAGTGGCCTCATTTTAACCAGTTTCTCCTCCAAAACTGTATAAGCATTTTTTCTGTCTCCCATTGAGTTACATGTTTGGCCCATTGCAACCACCTTCACTTTATTGCCCCAAAAAAGGCTGAGTGCCTACATAAATGACAAAGTTTCTTCTTATGTAAAACGCATAAAAATTACATATTTTACAGTCACTATTTACATACACCAACTGGATGCAACTTTATTTAAAAAACTGTATAGTTTTTTAAAACATATTTAAAAACTTTTTAAAACCCGACATATGTTTCGGCTCCTAAGAGCCATCTTCAGGGGTTTATTGTCGTCAAAACTGCATATATTAAAACGTCGTTTTCATTGGTTCATTTTAGGCAAGGTTTTTCACTTTTCCACTGCTCGGCATGCACAGACACTATTTGTTATTCGTACTAAAATAATAGTAAACACATACAGCATCAGACGCACACACAAACAGTACATCCTACACCATGAAAAATACGACCTAATGAACAAGATAAACCAGTACCATGCATCAACATTAACATATTATTTTAGCACGAATAACAAATAGTGTCTGTGCACACCAAGCAGTGGAAAAGTGAAAAACCTTGCCTAAAAGTGAACCAATGAAAACGACGTTTTAATATATGCAGTTTTAACGACAATAAACCCCCGAAGATGGCTCATAGGAGCCGAAACATATGTCGGGTTTTAAATTTTAAATAAAGTTGCATCCAGTTGGTGTATGTAAATAGTGACTGTGAAAAGATGCACGGTGATTACAGAATAAAGTTATATTTTATGTCTGCTTAATTCACCCTGTGAAGCTTGAAGAAAAGATGAAAATACTTGTCTGTTTAATGCTCCCCTGATATCCAAAAGAGCATCGCTATTTCGAAGCTTTGCTCATTTGCCCTTCTGATAATACAAGGCGCATCCAGAAACTAAATACCATTTGGCTATAAAAGAAAAGTACTTGATGAACTCTTCAGGTGCAGGAATGCCGAGCGACTTTCATCAGTTCCTGCACCTGAAGAGATTTATTGCCGGTAAGACGTTCGACAGCGACGACGAGTTGAAGGAGAGCGTTGAGAAACAGCTCAAGTCCTGGTGGCCAACTTCTATGAACAGGGCATACAAAACCCTGTGCCCCGTTACGACAAGTGACAGGGGAAACTGAAGTATTGGGAGAGAAACATTATACAGCGTTGGTGGTAGATGTTTGAATGAGTATGGAGCATTGGTGGAATGATACTGACAGGGGAAACTGAAGTACTGGGAGAGAAACATTATACAGCGTTGGTGGTAGATGTTTGAATGAGTATGGAGCATTGGTGGAATGATACTGACAGGGGAAACTGAAGTACTGGGAGAGAAACATTATACAGCGTTGGTGGTAGATATATGAATGAGTATGGAGCTTTGGTGGAATGATACTGACAGGGGAAACTGAAGTATTGGGAGAGAAACATTATACAGCGTTGGTGGTAGATATATGAATGAGTATGGAGCTTTGGTGGAATGATACTGACAGGGGAAACTGAAGTATTGGGAGAGAAACATTATACAGCGTTGGTGGTAGATGTTTGAATGAGTATGGAGCATTGGTGGAATGATACTGACAGGGGAAACTGAAGTACTGGGAGAGAAACATTATACAGCGTTGGTGGTAGATATATGAATGAGTATGGAGCTTTGGTGGAATGATACTGACAGGGAAACTGAAGTACTGGGAGAGAAACATTATACAGCGTTGGTGGTAGATGTATGAATGAGTAAGGAGCATTGGTGGAATGATACTGACAGGGGAAACTGAAGTACTGGGAGAGAAACATTATACAGCGTTGGTGGTAGATGTATGAATGAGTAAGGAGCATTGGTGGAATGATACTGACAGCGGAAAACTGAAGTACTGGGAGAGAAACATTATACAGCGTTGGTGGTAGATGTGTGAATGGGTATGGAGCATTGGTGGAATGATACTGACAGGGGAAAACTGAAGTACTGGGAGAGAAACATTATACAGCATTGGTGGTAGATGTATGAATGAGTATGGAGCATTGGTGGAATGATACTGACAGGGGAAAACTGAAGTACTGGGAGAGAAACATTATACAGCATTGGTGGTAGATGTATGAATGAGTATGGAGCATTGGTGGAATGATACTGACAGGGGAAAACTGAAGTACTGGGAGAGAAACATTATACAGTGTTGGTGGTAGATGTATGAATGAGTATGGAGCATTGGTGGAATGATACTGACAGGGGAAAACTGAAGTACTGGGAGAGAAACATTATACAGCATTGGTGGTAGATGTATGAATGAGTATGGAGCATTGGTGGAATGATACTGACAGGGGAAAACTGAAGTACTGGGAGAGAAACATTATACAGCATTGGTGGTAGATGTATGAATGAGTATGGAGCATTGGTGGAATGATACTGACAGGGGAAAACTGAAGTACTGGGAGAGAAACATTATACAGTGTTGGTGGTAGATGTATGAATGAGTATGGAGCATTGGTGGAATGATACTGACAGGGGAAAACTGAAGTACTGGGAGAAAAACCTGTCACAGTGCCACTTTGTCAACCACAAATCTCACATGGACTGACCTGGGCTCAAACCTCTGTGCCCATGGTGAGAGGCTGGCGACAAACCACATTGAACAACTTGTTTTAGTAAACGAAAATGAAAATGTAGAGCTTTAAACGTCAAAACAGCTGGTACAGATACCATATTTACAAGAACACAAGACAATAATTTTTTCCTAAATTACATCTGGAAAATGGTGTGGGGATTTGCCTTAAAGTCATGCACAAATTGAAACGTTTTCTGTATATATTTTCCTGAAAATTCAAGATGCTGAAGGAGTTTTTCTTTACACAGAATCACCTTACATACAGAATCTTATGTACAGAGTCACCTTACATATATAGTGTCACCTTGTATTCTGGTAAGTATGGTAATTGCCACTGTGCTGTTAATAACACTGTTGATTCACGCTGCTAGTTCCATGACACAGCCAATCAGCCTATGTCTTACTTTAGTTTCCAAACAGCCAAACTGTACCTGTGATCGGTGTGTAGCCCCTCTTACCCCCTGTAGGTCCAATACGAACAGAAAATAAAGTTTCTCCTGTAATGACTGCAGGTGGCCAAGACTTGATGCCTTCTTCGTCAGGAAGGTCAAAGAGTGAAGTGGTGCAGGCATGGTCACTCTTGCTGCTGAAGTCAATACGAATGTCATCTGCAGACACATAAAGGAATATACCACAAATGTAAACCCTTTCAGTGACACATTTCTTCCGACTGATTGACTGACTTGAAGCAGAGTCCTTCTTGAGAAGCCAGACGTTTCTCAGCTATTCACACAATTCCCTGCATGTTATGGACTCCAAAGGTTCATCATTTTTCCTATCATGAGCCAGCTTAATCATTCGCGGCATTCTATCCTATTTCTTTCAAGATATATCCTCCTCAGCGCCATATTTTCAAACAGCTTCTGTTCTTCCCTTAACATTGGAGAGCCAAGTTTCACATGCATAAAAACAAGAGGCAAAATTACAGTTCTGCGCATTTTAACCTTTATGTTCATAAACACCAAACGGGAGGATATCTTCAATATGTCACATGTGCCAAGCTTTATATCAGACACGTGTTCCATACCGCAATAACGCACTGTGACACACACACCGCACTCACCTGTTGTTTTGTCCCGAATAGCGTGCGCATTTGCCTCCTTGCGACTGTTCAGGGTCCGATGCAGCAATGACGCTCATTTCTACATCAGTAAGAACTGCTCGGTCATTGATTGGCTCATTGGTCTGCAGAGGTCGCCTGTACACGATAGTGGTGACGCCATTCTTTCGTTCACCTGATACTAAAACTGCATCATTGCGTCCACCAAGTCTTTCGTCTGGACATACGCCACTCTTGCCATCACACTGTCAACAGATTGGTAGTCAGTGATTGACGTCATGAAGTGAGGTTTGAGGTTCTCACAGCGGTGTTGCTGAAGATTCTAGCCTTCTGGGATGTGACACTAGTCACTGGGTAAACAGTTACCGAAATTCTGAAGGATCTTAGTGCCTCCATCTCTCGATCAAGCAGTCCAAAAGGAGTAGCCATTATGGAAGACATGATGCATTGCGCGACGTAGCGTCACATCCCGGAAGACTCAAATATTCTGTAAATATTTTAATTAAAATTATGCATGCCGTTAAAAATACTTCACACTTATAACAACAAAACCAAAGTACAGTGAAATTGTACAGCTTAAAAACGTTACTGCACTGTGATCTCTTTGCTGACATGTGTATTACCATCCAGGGTATAGCGGACCTTTCTGAGCCTTGAGGCAAGTGACGAAAACCATTTTAATTTTAGAGTTTTCGAGAGTCAGACGGGACATATTTTGTAACTGCAAAAAGGACAGCGACAGGGCCGTACAAAATCAACTGGCGGGCCATGTTGACAAGTAGAAAGCAGTTGTTATTTAAATTACAAATGGAAGGGCGGATTTGAATTTCTAGGATGTAGGTGCTCAGCTTCAGGCCCCGACCGCTTTACCGCAGGGGAGAAATTACGCGGTATCTACTGAATGGGAGGTTGGGTGGGCCGCAGAGCTGGTCTCAGCACTTTGGAGCAGAGAAAAATCCCTTAACCTTGCCGGTAATCAAACCCTGGACCTTCCAGTTGTGAGCCTAGTTTTGCATAGTTGTATGGAGGTGCTGCACCTGTGCAGTGGCTGACATGTAGTAATCCTCGACCCGGAATGTACCTCGCTCGCTGTCATAGAACGCCACCACGACATCACCTCCTATCATGTAGGAGCGGCCCTGCTCCCCGCTCAGACCGAAAGCCATGTACTGGTCCTCGCGCATGCGTGCTGCCAGCTGTATCTGCACCATGTCACCTTGCAGTTCCCACTGCACCTGCAGCCGTCCGTTCAACAGCTCTCGACAGTTGCTTGACCGTTCGTCCCGTGGATCAGACGTTGTACTGCTGTCTGCGCAACAAACGAATGTATCAGAGCACACTTCCAATGCAATAATGCGTCTAAATAACTAGCTAGCTAACCAACAAACTTCTATCGAGCAAAGTTCTTCCTTAAAACCAAACAGCAGTGTTCCTGAATATTCAAGTTTCCTGAGACGTTATGCCGTGTCGTCAGGAGAGTATTTCCTGACGTTTCTGAGCACAGTATTGCTTTGATCTTCACGGCACTTCGAAACGTCGGTCATCACTCAGCCAATGACACAGCATCACCTCACAATAGACCTGAATCTTTAGCACGACCGCTGTGAGAACCCCAAATCCCACATACAAATATCTTCCTCAGCACCCTTTTGTCAAAACCAGTCAGTGTCTTTATAGCTAAACCACAGAAATTACAGTTCCTCATTAACACACAGACGCAGTCCCTACCGAAAGTTTCAGTAAGCCTCTTTTGACTGCACATAAGTACAGAACACTGTGCTGACCTCGCGGTACTCTGGTCTGTGTCGTACAGCAGACTGTTACTAGAAGGCGCTGCAGGTGTCACTGACTTATGTTAATCATGTCACATGAATCGTTTTCAATTTAACTAACTCCATGTAGCAGAGTCCTTCTTGAGAAGCTAACAGGTCGTCGGCTAGTCAAGAAATTTCCCCACGCTTTGTAGACCCCGAAGGTTCATTACCGCATTCACAACAGCCCGCCACCTGTCCCTATCCTGAGCCATATCAATCCAGTCCATGCCCCCCATCCCACTTCTTGAAGATCCATTTTAATATTATCCTCTCATCTACGCCTGGGTCTTCCAAGTGGTCTCCTTCCCTCAGGTCTCCCCACCAAAATCCTGTATGCACCTCTCCCCTTCCCCATACGTGCTACATGCCCCGCCCACCTCATTCTTCTTGATTTAATGACCCGAATAATATTTGGTGATCAGTACAGATCATTAAGTTCCTCATTATGTAGTCTTCTCCACTCCCCTGTTACCCCGTCCCTCTTAGCCCCAAATGTCCCCCTCAGCACCCTATTCTCGAACACCCTCAGCCTGTTTTCCTTTTAAAGTGAAAACAAATAATAATTAAACTGTCAAAACAAAAACAATTATAAAACAGCTACAATAAATCACACTAAAGTTAAATTAATCATGTACAGTCCGTTCACAGTAAATATAAGTCACAATAAGGAGCAACAACTGTCGGTCAAGTCCAGACAAGAACAAGGCCATAATGGCTGCAACATTTACGTGCAGTCGCTGATACTCACAGGGTTGTACCACCAGGGGGGCTGGCAGCACCATTGAGAGGCATGCAAAAAGCATAAAGTAATGTCAGGACGATTAGTACAAACAGCTTTAATGACACCAAGCACTGCAAAAAGGAGTTATTACTGTAATATTACAATAAAACTTTGTGACGATGTTGATCCATTACACCTTTATTTAGGTGGGCACTGTCAGTTGTCTGAAGTACATCTAACATACAGGGTGACTGCAATGTAAATATTTACTGTGTGAATATCCTTGACAAGCAGATGTCGTCCAATATTTATAAGTGGGTCAATTAGACTTGCACTGCATGCAACATGGAGCACCACCACATTTTGCGCTTCCTGTTTTGCGTGGCTTGAGAGCTATTTTATGATCCGTGGATTGGGCGTGGAGGACCAAGAGAATGGCCCTCCGCTAAGTGCCGATCTTACTGCATGTAATTTATTTGTATGCGGTGGAGTCAATAGGAAGTCTGCCGATCAAAACAAAGTCAATAGGAAGTCTGAAAATCAAAACAAAGTCAATAGGAAGTCTGAAAATCAAAACAAAGTCAATAGGAAGTCTGCCGATCAAAACAAGTCAATAGGAAGTCTGAAATCAAAACAAAGTCAATAGGAAGTCTGAAAATCAAAACAAAGTCATGGAAGTCTGCCGATCAAACAAAGTCAATAGGAAGTCTGAAAATCAAAACAAAGTCAATAGGAAGTCTGAAAATCAAAACAAAGTCAATAGGAAGTCTGCCGATCAAAACAAAGTCAATAGGAAGTCTGAAAATCAAAACAAAGTCAATAGGAAGTCTGAAAATCAAACAAAGTCAATGGAAGTCTGCGATCAAAACAAAGTCAATGGGAAGTCTGAAATCAAAACAAAGTCAATAGGAAGTCTGAAAATCAAACAAAGTCAATGGAAGTCTGCCGATCAAAACAAAGTCAATAGGAAGTCTGAAAATCAAAACAAAGTCAATAGGAAGTCTGAAAATCAAAACAAAGTCAATAAGAAGTCTGCCGATCAAAACAAAGTCAATAGGAAGTCTGCCGATCAAAACAAAAACACTTGAGGAGCTGAAAAACAAATTCGAGATGTTTTCGCTGCTGCTCCTCTTGACGTCTTGAGGAAAGATATTGAGTCTCTGTGTTCCATGTTGCAGAACTGTGTGCGAAATGCTGCGGCCTCTGTTCACATCTATTGCTAGTGTAAGGGCTTCAAAATGGCGCAAGCATGTAACAATATATCATCCTTTATAGGACATACAGCCATTTAAGAACGTGTATTTACTTTACAATCAGCCTGTACACAATGTTTCGGGCGCTAACTTTACCGCTGTCTTCAGGTTAATACGTTACGTCGCAATTTGTGAAAGATTTTGTGCGACATACATACGATGAATATAGATGTCAGATTTCTGTTTCGATGAAAACAGGCAACTGTAAAGGAAAGTGACGTAACTTGAGACCCTGAAGAAGGCAGCAGAACAAACTCCCGAAACGCCCTGTGCACTGTATACACTTCAGACAACGGACCATGTCCACTGAAGTAACAGTACATTGCTGCCAAACTTCCTTGTAACAAACATAGCACAAACAGGACCGTTATAAGGTCTGCACACTACCGTCTTGACTGCCCGCGCTATTCTGTTGGGTGGAGGCGAGATTTTCAGCACCCGTCCAGACAGGCCCTGGGGCTCACCCAGCCTCCTGTACAATAGCTACCGGGTCATTCCCGGGGGTAAAGCGGCCGGGGCGTGGAGTTGACCACTCACCCCATCTAGTGCTGAGGTTAAAGAAAGAGTAGAGCTATACCATTACTCCCCCTCTGGGCCTTCATAGCCTGTTGTAGGGTGACCTTTACCTTTTGCTATTCTGCTGTGAGTATGGGAAGTCAACTGAGTGGACTACATCGGTATGAACAAATGGGTTGAGGCACTGCGCTACAAGCCGGAAGGTCGCGGGTTCGATTCCCGATGGTGTCATTGGAATTTTTCGGTCGCACTATGGCCCTGGGGTCGACTCAGCCTCTAACAGAAATGAGTACCAGGAGTATTTCCTGGGGGGTAAAGGCAGCCGGTGCGTAGGGCTGACAACCTTACCACCTTCATGTGCTGATTGTCTATAAATCTGAGAGCCTCAACCTCCTGGAGCCCTAAGGGCCTCTCCGGGCCTGTAATGGGGTTGCTTTACCGATAGAAAGTGGCAACTGATATTCGTCATATATATCATATACATATATATATATATATATATATATATATATATATATATATATAGTATATATGCAATTTTGATTTGTTAAAGTTAGCCCATCCATCTCGATTACATTTTCAAAGGACTTATTAGCTATCTGTGTGTTGTCATTGTGTCTGCCTTCTAAAAAACGACGTAAAGCAATCCCATTACAGGCCTGGACAGGCCCTTAGGGTTCCAGGAGGTTGAGGTTCCCAGATTTATAGACAATCGGTACATGAAGGTGGTAAGGTTGTCAGCCCTACGTACCGGCCGCCTTTACCCCCCAGGAAATATTCCTGGTACTCATTTCTGTTAGAGACTGAGTCGACCCCAGGGCCATAGTGCGACCGGAAGGATTGTCACTGAATCGAACCCGCGACCTTCCGGCTCGTAGCGCAGTGCCTCAACCAACTGCGCCATCGCGTGTCCCTGTCTTCACAATACATCAACATATACTCAGTTTTCTCGGTATTCACGTCGTGACCAACTACCCCTGGCAGACCACGAAACACAAATGGTGTCACTGCCAACATTTGCACACTCACAGTGATCTTGGTTTGTCCAAGAGCTGGAGGCACGTCCAGGTCTTTCGGTATGCGCACGTGACCAAAGTTGTGTCTGTACTGCACGCACCAGACAGCCAGCCAGTCTATGTCGTACACCGTCAGGTTCCCTGGCAGCTGTATCTCGATGTCCTCCCCCTGGTATCCTCTGAGTGGCTCCAAACTGAAACAGCGAGGCTGAGTGCGGTGAAGAAGCACTGGCAAAGTACGTGGTCTTCATCTGCAGGTTTCGTCGCGAAAACTGTTACGATTTAGAGTATTCAATTTCTTGTACCAACTAATTACACATTATTAGTTACATATCAGTGTTAAACTGCGACATGTTTCGGTACAAACGTACCGTCTTCAGCGATCAGGTTTAAAACCAACTGCCAGTGACAAGCCACTATTTACAATGTTCCACAGTCTGCAGTAGGCTGCGTTGTTGGTGTCATTTGTGTTTAAAGGTACAGCTGGTACTGGTTTTAAAATCTTATAGTTAAATGTGATTAAAACATTTCTTACATAATAAATATGATTTACACAAATTAATAATATAATGAATAATGTGTATTATAATATATAATAACCATGGCTCAACAGCCCTATATAGGCCCGGGCCTCCTCTTTTCGAGGTTACTAAGTCGTGCGCATTCGTGGCAGTTGGTGACTGGTCAACTGGCCGCGCTAGTGTTCTATCGATCCTGATGTGCCCGCCAGAGCCATGTGGCAGGCAGTCAGGAGAGACTTGGATGAGAAATGGAGGCAATTTGGCTTACGCAACATTTCTATTCATGCCCGTAAGGTTCTTTACATGCCGTAAATCTACGACATGGGACCGACGGCTTTACTTCCCCTCCGAAGGAAGTGGTGCTACGGATTTTTATCACCCTTGAAAAATCTATCGACCTCGGTCGGGATCGAACCCGCGAACCTTGGGTCCAGTGGCGAGCACGCTAACCACTAGTCCACCGAGGACGACATAATGTGTATTAGGTTGGTACAATAAATTGAATATATTGATATAAAAAATACACGGAATGGACAACTTTAAATTGCTACGACTTAAGATCATCTGAAGAACATTTAAAGAGGCTTTTTCTGCCTAAAAGAAAACAACACTGCCTCTCCATTATAAAGACCTTTCTTTTTTGTGGTGAAGGGCCCCCGCAGCAGATGCTACAGACACACCGCAGCCTTAAGGCTTATTGTACAACCTTGTGATGAAGATGAAGAGAAATATGATCAGTTTTTTTTATTTTTCCAGCTAATGGAGCACCGGTGGAATGAAACTGGCACGGGAAAACGGAATTACTTGGGGAAAAACCTGTCCCAGTGCCACTTTGTCCACCACAAATCCCACATGGACTGACCCGGGATCGAACCCGGTCCTCTACGGTGGGAGGCCGGCGACTAACCGCCTGAGCCATGGCACCGCCAAGACCAATATGTTAAATTCTTTAAGGAAATGATAGCTGTGTACTGTAAGCATCATCCGGAACACATAGATATAACTTAAGTGCAAAATTCAGAGCTTTTTAAAGTTGCACCGGGCGGTGCATGCAGTTACGGCAGGAGTGTGAAGACTTGCGTAACTTTATGTCTAATTTGTAAGAAGCGGGCTGCAATGGAAGTTTAACTTTAAAGGTTCTGACGACGGTACGTAACATTGAGAACTAATGGGTTTCTGGACTTTGTCCATCGTCCGGAAATCTAAAATCACGACGTTTCGGAAGCTGGATCTGCTTCCTTCCTCAGGTGAAGGGGAGGGAGGCACCTACTGTATTGGGTCCCTTAGATAGAGCTAACCTCATTCGTACAGTGATTGAGGTTAGCTCTATCTAAGGCACCAACAGAGTTGTCCAGTGATTGAGGTTAGCTCGATCTAAGGCACCCAACAGAGGTGTCCAGTGATTGAGGTTAGCTCTATCTAAGGCACCCAACAGAGGTGTCCAGTGATTGAGGTTAGCTCTATCTAAGGCACCCAACAGAGGTGTCCAGTGATTGAGGTTAGCTCTATCTAAGGCACCCAACAGAGGTGTCCAGTGATTGAGGTTAGCTCTATCTAAGGCACCTAACAGAGTTGTCCAGTGATTGAGGTTAGCTCGATCTAAGGCACCTAACAGAGTGTCCAGTGATTGAGGTTAGCTCTATCTAAGGCACCCAACAGAGTGTCCAGTGATTGAGGTTAGCTCTATCTAAGGCACCTAACAGAGTTGTCCAGTGATTGAGGTTAGCTCTATCTAAGGCACCCAACAGAGTTGTCCAGTGATTGAGGTTAGCTCTATCTAAGGCACCAACAGAGTTGTCCAGTGATTGAGGTTAGCTCTATCTAAGGACCTAACAGAGTTGTCCAGTGATTGAGGTTAGCTCGATCTAAGGCACCCAACAGAGGTGTCCAGTGATTGAGGTTAGCTCTATCTAAGGCACCTAACAGAGGTGTCCAGTGATTGAGGTTAGCTCTATCTAAGGCACCCAACAGAGGTGTCCAGTGATTGAGGTTAGCTCTATCTAAGGCACCCAACAGAGTTGTCCAGTGATTGAGGTTAGCTCTATCTAAGGCACCTAACAGAGTTGTCCAGTGATTGAGGTTAGCTCTATCTAAGGCACCCAACAGAGTTGTCCAGTGATTGAGGTTAGCTCTATCTAAGGCACCCAACAGAGGTTGTCCAGTGATTGAGGTTAGCTCTATCTAAGGCACCCAACAGAGGTGTCCAGTGATTGAGGTTAGCTCTATCTAAGGCACCTAACAGAGTTGTCCAGTGATTGAGGTTAGCTCTATCTAAGGCACCCAACAGAGGTGTCCAGTGATTGAGGTTAGCTCTATCTAAGGCACCTAACAGAGGTGTCCAGTGATTGAGGTTAGCTCTATCTAAGGCACCCAACAGAGGTGTCCAGTGATTGAGGTTAGCTCTATCTAAGGCACCCAACAGAGTTGTCCAGTGATTGAGGTTAGCTCTATCTAAGGCACCCAACAGAGGTGTCCAGTGATTGAGGTTAGCTCTATCTAAGGACCCAACACAGTAGGTGTCTCCCTCCCCCTTCACCTGAGGACAAAAACAGATCCAGCTCCCGAAACGTCGTTATTTTAGATTTCCGGACGATGGACAAAGTCCAGAAACCAATCAGTTCTCAATGTTTAAATTTGTTACACTTTACTTGAACTGACATCAGCTTTGTGACATAGTACTAGTGCTGTCTCGTGCAATGTGACTCCGTGTAGTCTGGTACACAGTTACCGATAAATCTCTCCTGCCATAAAATAGTTGCAGCAAGTTCCTTCAGAACGATAACTAGCCATCAGCCTACACGGAGTCACAAACCAAAAAAAAACTTGAAATTCCCCAAGAGCAGCGCCCCAGTTACAGGGTGCACGTCAAACGACAAAACAAACTCAGTAACACCCACCCTGTACTCACCTGCCCATCTCACTGGGGACTTTGATACCCAAAGGACTGGGTTCCGTCCCGTTCCCAACCCAGAAGTATGCATCTGGTCCAGCCCCGTCGTAGTGTAAGTTAGGTATGTAGAACGTTTTGGCGTCCAGTACACTGATGTTGCCAGATCTCAGACCGTGAGCAAGGCGCTTGAACTCTGGCAAAACCCGTGGTTTCGGAACCTCCAAATTGGTCGGAATGAACACCTCGCCGAAATTAACCTGCAACAGTGACATCTCTGTGACACTGGAGGTATCAGGCTGCATGGCGTCACGCTAACTGCACAGTAAATAATGAACTGGGAAGGAATTGGAAGGAGACGGTGCTTCTCCACTCTCAGCCACTATTCTGAACTTTGCTTTTAGTAAGTGAGAAAAATCGCACGGGACTTCAGTCGAAATAATCGGTGTCCAGTCCGAGGTCTGAAACCCGGACCTACCGATTACGAAGTCAAGTGCTACCATCTAGACAACGACGTGAAGCAAGCTGCTAATTGAAATGCAGCAGAGTGCTTGTGGCTGTCAGCCATCAGTGGGCACTGCGGGCTCGTTTTAACACTGACAGTGAAAAGACTTTCACCGGGTATACTTCAAGACACAACCCCACACCATACTAGATAACACAGTTCACTCTCACCCGTTACTTCAAGCACAACCACACATATAGATAACACAGTCACTCTCACCCGGTATACTTCAAGACACAACCCCACACCATACTAGATAAACACAGTTCACTCTCACCGGTATACTTCAAGACACAACCCCCACACCATACTAGATAACACAGTTCACCTCATCATCCGGTATACTTCAAGACACAACCCCACACCATACTAGATAACACAGTTCACTCTCACCGGTATACTTCAAGACACAACCCCACACCATACTAGATAACACAGTTCACTCTCACCGGTATACTTCAAGACACAACCCCACACCATACTAGATAACACAGTTCACTCTCACCCGGTATACTTCAAGACACAACCCCACACCATACTAGATAACACAGTTCACTCTCACCCGGTATACTTCAAGACACAACCCCACACCATACTAGATAACACAGTTCACTCTCACCCGGTATACTTCAAGACACAACCCCACACCATACTAGATAACACAGTTCACTCTCACCCGGTATACTTCAAGACACAACCCCACACCATACTAGATAACACAGTTCACTCTCACCCGGTATACTTCAAGACACAACCCCACACCATACTAGATAACACAGTTCACTCTCACCGGTATACTTCAAGACACAACCCCACACCATACTAGATAACACAGTTCACTCTCACCCGGTATACTTCAAGACACAACCCCACACCATACTAGATAACACAGTTCACTCTCACCCGGTATACTTCAAGACACAACCCCACACCATACTAGATAACACAGTTCACTCTCACCGGTATACTTCAAGACACAACCCACACCATACTAGATAACACAGTTCACTCTCACCCGGTATACTTCAAGACACAACCCCACACCATACTAGATAACACAGTTCACTCTCACCGGTATACTTCAAGACACAACCCCACACCATACTAGATAACACAGTTCACTCTCACCGGTATACTTCAAGACACAACCCCACACCATACTAGATAACACAGTTCACTCTCACCCGGTATACTTCAAGACACAACCCCACACCATACTAGATAACACAGTTCACTCTCACCCGGTATACTTCAAGACACAACCCCACACCATACTAGATAACACAGTTCACTCTCACCCGGTATACTTCAAGACACAACCCCACACCATACTAGATAACACAGTTCACTCTCACCCGGTATACTTCAAGACACAACCCCACACCATACTAGATAACACAGTTCACTCTCACCCGGTATACTTCAAGACACAACCCCACACCATACTAGATAACACAGTTCACTCTCACCCGGTATACTTCAAGACACAACCCCACACCATACTAGATAACACAGTTCACTCTCACCCGGTATACTTCAAGACACAACCCCACACCATACTAGATAACACAGTTCACTCTCACCCGGTATACTTCAAGACACAACCCCACACCATACTAGATAACACAGTTCACTCTCACCCGGTATACTTCAAGACACAACCCCACACCATACTAGATAACACAGTTCACTCTCACCCGGTATACTTCAAGACACAACCCCACACCATACTAGATAACACAGTTCACTCTCACCCGGTATACTTCAAGACACAACCCCACACCATACTAGATAACACAGTTCACTCTCACCCGGTATACTTCAAGACACAACCCCACACCATACTAGATAACACAGTTCACTCTCACCCGGTATACTTCAAGACACAACCCCACACCATACTAGATAACACAGTTCACTCTCACCCGGTATACTTCAAGACACAACCCCACACCATACTAGATAACACAGTTCACTCTCACCCGGTATACTTCAAGACACAACCCCACACCATACTAGATAACACAGTTCACTCTCACCCGGTATACTTCAAGACACAACCCCACACCATACTAGATAACACAGTTCACTCTCACCCGGTATACTTCAAGACACAACCCCACACCATACTAGATAACACAGTTCACTCTCACCCGGTATACTTCAAGACACAACCCCACACCATACTAGATAACACAGTTCACTCTCACCCGGTATACTTCAAGACACAACCCCACACCATACTAGATAACACAGTTCACTCTCACCCGGTATACTTCAAGACACAACCCACACCATACTAGATAACACAGTTCACTCTCACCCGGTATACTTCAAGACACAACCCCACACCATACTAGATAACACAGTTCACTCTCACCCGGTATACTTCAAGACACAACCCCACACCATACTAGCACCAGAACCACTTCTGTTTCCTATTAATTTATACCAAAACATCGAGAGGACTGCACTACGACATATTAAGCAGGATGACAACAACGGAAAGCTATTGCCGGTACACGTCAGAGTCCATCGCAACCAGCACGGTGCAGTGTGTGATCTACTGTAACTTTTAGAAGTGCAAACAATTTTTATACAATAG
Organism: Reticulitermes speratus; assembly: GCA_021186555.1. NCBI lineage: Eukaryota > Metazoa > Arthropoda > Insecta > Blattodea > Rhinotermitidae > Reticulitermes > Reticulitermes speratus. Next base: position 43,145,305 of record JAJKFL010000009.1, on the reverse strand, counting down.
ACGCAGTGAACAGTGCTTTTAACAAGATTTTTTAGCAAACCATCATTTTAACTTTGATTTATGACTCGTGTGTTTTTTAACTTATGAACAAGTGTCTTATGCCCAAAATAGTGCATAATCAAAAGTGCCATCCACAGATGCAGCATTTGTAAAGCACCTTTTATAATAGAGAAAATAACCCCTGATGATGGCTCATGAGGAGCTGAAACGCGTAGGGTAAATCATGATATAGGGAGCAAATTTGCACCTTATAATTTGTGCATTTGTTGGTGTTTTATCTTAAATAATAAAATGCACGGTGAATTAAAACTTAAAACTGACAGTGAAGTTAATGGCTCACATCTCTTGTCGAGGCTAAGAAGACCTGGAGCTTTACCTCCTGTCACTCATACACTTTCATTCTGTGGTCATTCAACATAAAATAAGGCTTTATATTACAACGGTTAAACAGATGTATGGTACTTCACACATATACGTTCACGGAGAAGAAAACTTTTTCAGAAGCTAACGGTTGCACAGCTAGTAAACAAATCCACCCCTCCACATTTTATAAAACCCCATACTTTATTAATGTATTCCAAACATCCCACCACTGGTGCCTATCCCGAGTCAGATAAATCCAATCCACGCATTTCCAACTCATTTTCTTCAAAGAAAATCTGCGGTCTTCTGGGATATTACACGGCGTCGTGTGGTAATTGTTTATCGACGTTTCGGGACAACGTATCGGTCCCATCCTCACGAGTTAAGATTTATTTTAATACTATAATCTAATTTACCCCAGGTCTTTCTAGTGGTCTCTGTCCGTCAGGTTTTCCTACTAAAACTTTCCAGGCATTTCTCTTTTCTTTGACACGTGCCACAGCCCCGACCACCTCATCGTTGTTCCCCTGAACTTTCAGATTATGAAAACCTCGCTGTGTGCCCAACACATGCATATAAACTTAGTTTTCTCTGCATTAGTTTCTCAGACAAGCTTCTAGTTTCTAACACATTTGGTGCTTGTCTTTACAGGCTTTATGTCTGCGCCAAATCTTTCGAAGTCAGTAGCGTGCTGCGTCAGCAGCCTGTCGTGTTTTCCTTCTTGGGTCCAAATATCTTCCTCAGTACCATATTCTCGAATATCCTCAGCCTGTTATGTTCTTTATATATAAGAAACCCAAGTTTAATACCCATACAAAACAACAGGTAAAATTTTATATTCTTACAGCACACGATCAAATACGATCGCACAAATAACATACATAGCGAGCTGTCGAAAAAATCTTAATAACTTTTAGTATTTCATATTACGACTGTCTTCAGATCAAAATTTAATGATTCATTTTTAATAACATCAATGAAGATAAACTGACCACTACGAACAAGAAGATAAGTGACATTCAGTGATAGTGACTTACAAAAAAATTATATGTTGTGGAAGTGAATTGGATGCATTGAGGATTGTGAACTGTCGACGACACCCTGATGATGGCACAGGAAGTGCCGAAACATGTGTAGTGACAGAAACACTAACAGTGTAGTGCATTTGTTGGAATTAAATAATTAATTAATTACTGAAATGCACGGTAATATATGTATATATATAATATACACAGGGCATACACAAAAGAATGGTGCGGTTTCAAAAGAATTCACTATTGATACCGCACCATTCTTTTGTGTATGCCCTGTATATAATATACAGTTCACATTTTAGTTAACGTAACTCCTTTCATGGCGATGTCAGATTGACACGCAATATCACACAGAACCTCCCACCTCAGAAGTACGTCTAAATAAGATCAAGACTCAGTTCCTACCGCACAGTAAACACTACAGACAACAATCCTTTAACCCGTTTAGGGAAATATTAGTTTGTTATTGTGAGATTTATGCGAGAAACGTGAATATATAATGTGGGCAGAAATGTAGAGTTTCTAAAGTTAAAGCAGGCGGTATATATAGTTACCGTCGTGCTAATTATGTCTACGTCTTAGTCATATAGATGCAAAGGAAAATAATTCGCCTCGAAATATAATTGTCTGTTTTGACAGCAATAAATGTGACGTCAGAGGAAGGCAGTTCTGTGCAGGTAAGGGAGCAAGGCATATGGCAATATGGCCGCCGGCCACAGTCTGTTTCTGTTTGAGGGTAGGGCCCAAACAGGGGCCGGAGGGGGTCAGGGGGAGACAGATTGGATCCTTCTTGTCTGCGCATAAGAGGATGCGCCTGTACACAAGAAAATGTTTGTCTTTGTGCCAAATCGGCTTTCAGAGTTTACCGTCAGACGTCGTGTTGTCGCAACGCTATAAAGTAAAGGCATAAAAAGGGGTGGAGGTATAGATCCAGTCATTCTTAATCTTGGTAATAGATGAGGTGAGTGGTCAGCCTCACTCCCCGGCAGCTTTACCACGAAGAAAGAGCCCCCAGTACCCACTGAGGCGAAGGCTGGGTGGGCCCCAGAAGCGATCTGGACGTTTTCATAAATAGAAAAATATGTCGCACTTGCCGGGAAGTCGTCCCTGGGTCGTCCAGGTTGTGGCCTAAGCACTACGCTGACTGAGCTATCCCGGGCTTCGTGGATTATGGATAAGGTGACAAAATGTGGTTATTTCGCAGCTGGATTATTAGGAAGGGCGCTTTGTGTGTTTGGTGAACGGCTAGCACTGAGCAGATCGATAAGCGCAAAAACAGATGACGATCGGCAATTGCTTTGAAGCACTAAGTGCTTGCGTGTTAAGACACGCAGCGTTGGCCCTTCTAACAGCCCACTGAACATGCCCAATGCCACGTCTCATGTCCACCCATGCCGGCATTCCCATTAACTTATAAGAAGTACAAAACGTACGAAAATGTTAATATGTTCTTAAATGTACGCCATTTTACAGCTGTGCCTCTGTTGTGTCCTACAACTGTGACACTATGAAGGGCGAATTGAAATTGTTTAGTTGAAATTTGAGGTTGTAACATTCGGGTAGCATACAGAAGTCTTACGGGATGTGACTAACAGCAGTTACGTGTAAATAATAATAATAATAATAATAATAATAATAATAACTCAATTGTTATATACTAACGTCAACAGTCAAGTGGCCAGTGACAACAATCAGCACAAAACAAACACACACAACAAACACTATATGTACCGCCATGTTTAACATTCACAAATTCTACGTTCTACGTGTGTTTACTGCGCGGTACGAACTGGATCTTTAAATATAATTCAGGTCAGTGGTTACTATATGTACCACCATGTTTAACATTCACAAATTCTACGTTCTACGTGTGTTTACTGCGCGGTACGAACTGGATCTTTAAATATAATTCAGGTCAGTGGTTACTATATGTACCGCCATGTTTAACATTCACAAATTCTACGTTCTACGTGTGTTTACTGCGCGGTACGAACTGGATCTTTAAATATAATTCAGGTCAGTGGTTACTATATGTACCACCATGTTTAACATTCACAAATTCTACGTTCTACGTGTGTTTACTGCGCGGTACGAACTGGATCTTTAAATATAATTCAGGTCAGTGGTTACTATATGTACCACCATGTTTAACATTCACAAATTCTACGTTCTACGTGTGTTTACTGCGCGGTACGAACTGGATCTTTAAATATAATTCAGGTCAGTGGTTACTATATGTACCACCATGTTTAACATTCACAAATTCTACTTTCTACGTGTGTTTACTGCGCGGTACGAACTGGATCTTTAAATATAATTCAGTCAGTGGTTACTATATGTACCGCCATGTTTAACATTCACAAATTCTACGTTCTACGTGTGTTTACTGCGCGGTACGAACTGGATCTTTAAATATAATTCAAGTCAGTGGTTACTATATGTACCGCCATGTTTAACATTCACAAATTCTACGTTTCTACGTGTGTTTACTGCGCGGTACGAACTGGATCTTTAAATATAATTCAAGTCAGTGGTTACTATATGTACCGCCATGTTATAACATTCACAAATTCTACTTCTACGTGTGTTTACTGCGCGGTACGAACTGGATCTTTAAATATAATTCAAGTCAGTGGTTACTAATATGTACCGCCATGTTTAACATTCACAAATTCTACGTTCTACGTGTGTTTACTGCGCGGTACGAACTGGATCTTTAAATATAATTCAAGTCAGTGGTTACTATATGTACCGCCATGTTTAACATTCACAAATTCTACGTTCTACGTGTGTTTACTGCGCGGTACGAACTGGATCTTTAAATATAATTCAGTCAGTGGTTACTATATGTACCGCCATGTTTAACATTCACAAATTCTACGTTCTACGTGTGTTTACTGCGCGGTACGAACTGGATCTTTAAATATAATTCAGTCAGTGGTTACTATATGTACCGCCATGTTTAACATTCACAAATTCTACGTTCTACGTGTGTTTACTGCGCGGTACGAACTGGATCTTTAAATATAATTCAGTCAGTGGTTACTATATGTACCGCCATGTTTAACATTCACAAATTCTACGTTCTACGTGTGTTTACTGCGCGGTACGAACTGGATCTTTAAATATAATTCAGGTCAGTGGTTACTATATGTACCGCCATGTTTAACATTCACAAATTCTACGTTTCTACGTGTGTTTACTGCGCGGTACGAACTGGATCTTTAAATATAATTCAAGTCAGTGGTTACTATATGTACCGCCATGTTTAACATTCACAAATTCTACGTTCTACGTGTGTTTACTGCGCGGTACGAACTGGATCTTTAAATATAATTCAAGTCAGTGGTTACTATATGTACCGCCATGTTTAACATTCACAAATTCTACGTTCTACGTGTGTTTACTGCGCGGTACGAACTGGATCTTTAAATATAATTCAAGTCAGTGGTTACTATATGTACCGCCATGTTTAACATTCACAAATTCTACGTTCTACGTGTGTTTACTGCGCGGTACGAACTGGATCTTTAAATATATTCAAGTCAGTGGTTACTATATGTACCGCCATGTTTAACATTCACAAATTCTACGTTCTACGTGTGTTTACTGCGCGGTACGAACTGGATCTTTAAATATAATTCAAGTCAGTGGTTACTATATGTACCGCCATGTTTAACATTCACAAATTCAAACGTTCTACGTGTGTTTACTGCGCGGTACGAACTGGATCTTAAATATAATTCAAGTCAGTGGTTACTATATGTACCGCCATGTTTAACATTCACAAATTCTACGTTCTACGTGTGTTTACTGCGCGGTACGAACTGGATCTTTAAATATAATTCAAGTCAGTGGTTACTATATGTACCGCCATGTTTAACATTCACAAATTCTACGTTCTACGTGTGTTTACTGCGCGGTACGAACTGGATCTTTAAATATAATTCAAGTCAGTGGTTACTATATGTACCGCCATGTTTAACATTCACAAATTCTACGTTCTACGTGTGTTTACTGCGCGGTACGAACTGGATCTTTAAATATAATTCAAGTCAGTGGTTACTATATGTACCAGCCATGTTTAACATTCACAAATTCTACGTTCTACGTGTGTTTACTGCGCGGTACGAACTGGATCTTTAAATATAATTCAAGTCAGTGGTTACTATATGTACCGCCATGTTTAACATTCACAAATTCACGTTCTACGTGTGTTTACTGCGCGGTACGAACTGGATCTTTAAATATAATTCAAGTCAGTGGTTACTATATGTACCGCCATGTTTAACATTCACAAATTCTACGTTCTACGTGTGTTTACTGCGCGGTACGAACTGGATCTTTAAATATAATTCAAGTCAGTGGTTACTATATGTACCAGCCATTTTAACATTCACAAATTCTACGTTCTACGTGTGTTTACTGCGCGGTACGAACTGGATCTTTAAATATAATTCAAGTCAGTGGTTACTATATGTACCGCCATGTTTAACATTCACAAATTCTACGTTCTACGTGTGTTTACTGCGCGGTACGAACTGGATCTTTAAATATAATTCAAGTCAGTGGTTACTATATGTACCGCCATGTTTAACATTCACAAATTCTACGTTCTACGTGTGTTTACTGCGCGGTACGAACTGGATCTTTAAATATAATTCAAGTCAGTGGTTACTATATGTACCCCATGTTTAACATTCACAAATTCTACGTTCTACTGTTTACTGCGCGGTACGAACTGGATCTTTAATATAATTCAAGCAGTGGTTACTATATACCGCCATGTTTAACATTCACAAATTCTACTTCTATGTGTTACTGCCGGTACAACTGGACTTTAAATATAATTCAAGTCAGTGGTTACTATAGTACCGCCATGTTTAACATTCACAAATTCTACTTCTACGTGTGTTTACTGCGCGTACGAACTGATCTTAAAAAATCAAGTCAGTGTACTAAGTACCGCCATGTTTAACATTCACAAATTCTACGTTCTACGTGTTTTACTGCGCGTACAACTGGATCTTAAATATAATTCAAGTCAGTGGTTACTATATGTACCGCCATTTAACATTCCAAATTCTACGTTCTACGTGTGTTTACTCGCGTACGAACTGGATCTTAAATATAATTCAATCATGTTACTATATGTACCGCCTTTTAACATTCACAAATCTACTTCTACTTGTTTACTGCGCGGTACGAACTGATCTTAAATATAATTCAAGTCAGTGGTTACTATATTACCGCCATTTTAACATTCACAAATTCTACGTTCACGTGTGTTTACTGCGCGGTACGAACTGATCTTTAAATATAATTCAAGTCTGTTACATAGTACGCCATGTTTAACATTCACAAATTCTACGTTCTACGTTGTTTACTGCGCGTACGAACGATCTTTAAATAAATTCAGTCATGGTTACTATATGTACCGCCATGTTAACATTCACAAATTCACGTTCTACGTGTGTTACTGCGCGTACGAACTGATCTTTAATAAATTCAAGTCAGTGGTTACTATATGTACCGCCATGTTAACATTCACAAATTCTACGTCTACTGTGTTTACTGCGCGTACAACTGGATCTTAAATATAATCAAGTCAGTGGTTACTAATGTACGCCATTTAACATCACAATCACTTCTACGTGTGTTTACTGCGCGACGAACTGGATCTTAAATATAATTCAATCAGTGGTTACTATAGTACCGCCATGTTAACATTCACAAATTCTACTTCTACTGTGTTTACTGCGCGTACGAACTGATCTTTAATATAATTCAGTCAGTGGTTACTATATTACCGCATGTTTAACATCACAAATTTACGTTCTACGGTGTTTACTGCGCGTACGAACTGATCTTTAAAATAATTCAAGTCATGTTACTATATGTACCCATGTTTAACATTCACAAATTCTACGTTCTACGTTGTTACTGCGCGTACGAACTGATCTTTAAATATAATTCAAGTCATGGTTCTAATGTACCGCCATGTTTAACATTCACAAATTCTACGTCTACGTGTGTTTACTGCGCGTACGAACTGATCTTAATAATCAGTCAGTGTTACTATATGTACCGCCATGTTAACATTCACAAATTCTACGTCTACGTGTGTTTACTCGCGGTACGAACTGGATCTTTAAATATAATTCAGTCAGTGTTACTATATGTACCCCATGTTTAACATTCACAAATTCTACTTCTACTGTTTACTGCGCGTACGAACGGATCTTTAAATATAATTCAGTCATGGTTACTATATGTACCGCCATTTTAACATTCACAAATTCTACGTTCTACGTGTGTTACTGCGCGTACGAACTGGATCTTTAAATATAATTCAGTCAGTGTTACTATATGTACCGCCATGTTTAACATTCACAAATTCTACTTCTACGTGTGTTTACTGCGCGGTACGAACTGGATCTTTAAATATAATTCAAGTCAGTGGTTACTATATGTACCGCCATGTTTAACATTCACAAATTCTACGTTCTACGTGTGTTTACTGCGCGGTACGAACTGGATCTTTAAATATAATTCAGTCAGTGGTTACTATATGTACCCCAGTTTAACATTCACAAATTCTACGTTCTACGTGTGTTTACTGCGCGGTACGAACTGGATCTTTAAATATAATTCAAGTCAGTGGTTACTATATGTACCGCCATGTTTAACATTCACAAATTCTACGTTCTACGTGTGTTTACTGCGCGGTACGAACTGGATCTTTAAATATAATTCAAGTCAGTGGTTACTATATGTACCGCCATGTTTAACATTCACAAATTCTACGTTCTACGTGTGTTTACTGCGCGGTACGAACTGGATCTTTAAATATAATTCAAGTCAGTGGTTACTATATGTACCAGCCAGTTTAACATTCACAAATTCTACGTTCTACGTGTGTTTACTGCGCGGTACGAACTGGATCTTTAAATAAATTCAGTCAGTGGTTACTATATGTACCGCCATGTTTAACATTCACAAATTCTACGTCTACGTGTGTTTACTGCGCGGTACACTGGATCTTAAATATATCAGTCAGTGGTACATATGTACCCAGTTAATTCACAATTCACGTCTACGTGGTTCTGCGCGGACGAACTGATCTTTAAATATAATTCAGTCAGTGTTACATAGTACCGCCATGTTTAACATTCACAAATTCTACGTTCTACGTGTGTTTACTGCGCGGTACGAACTGGATCTTTAATATAATTCAAGTCAGTGGTTACTATATGTACCGCCAGTTATAACATTCACAAATTCTACGTTCTACGTGTGTTTACTGCGCGGTACGAACTGGATCTTAAATATATATTCAAGTCATAGTGGTTATATATTACCCATGTTAACATTCACAAATTCTACGTTCTACGTGTGTTTATACTGCGCGTACGAACTGGATCTTTAAATATAATCAAGTCAGTGGTTACTATATGTACCGCCATGTTTAACATCACAAATCTACGTTCTACGTGTGATTTACTGCGCGGTACGAACTGGATCTATTAAATATAATTCAAGTCAGTGGTTACTATATGTACCGCCATGTTTAACATTCACAAATTCTACGTTCTACGTGTGTTTACTGCGCGTACGAACTGGATCTTTAAATATAATTCAGTCAGTGGTTACTAAATGTACCCCATGTTTAACATTCACAAATTCTACGTTCTACGTGTGTTACTGCGCGGTACGAACTGGATCTTTAAATATAATTCAAGTCAGTGGTTACTAATGTACCAGCCATGTTTAACATTCACAAATTCTACGTTCTAACGTGTGTTTACTGCGCGTACGAACTGGATCTTTAAATATAATTCAAGTCAGTGTGTTACTAATGTACCAGCCATGTTTAACATTCACAAATTCTAACGTTCTACGTGTGTTTACTGCGCGGTAACGAACTGGATCTTTAAATATAATTCAAGTCAGTTGGTATACTATATGTACCGCCATGTTTAACATTCCACAAATTCTACGTTCTACGGTGTTACTGCGCGGTACGAACTGGATCTTTAAATATAATTCAGTCAGTGGTTACTATATGTACCGCCATGTTTAACATTCACAAATTCTACGTTCTACGTGTGTTTACTGCGCGGTACGAACTGGATCTTTAAATATAATTCAAGTCAGTGGTTACTATATGTACCAGCCATGTTAACATTCACAAATTCTACGTTCTACGTGTGTTTACTGCGCGGTACGAACTGGATCTTTAAATATAATTCAGGTCAGTGGTTACTAAATGTACCGCCATGTTTAACATTCACAAATTCTACGTTCTACGTGTGTTTACTGCGCGGTACGAACTGGATCTTTAAATATAATTCAGGTCAGTGGTTACTAATATGTAACCGACCATGTTTAACATTCACAAATTCTACGTTCACGTGTGTTTACTGCGCGGTACGAACTGGATCTATTAAATATAATTCAGGTCAGTGGTTACTAATGTACCGCCATTTAACATTCACAAATTCTACGTTCTACTGTGTTATACTGCGCGGTACGAACTGGATCTTTAAATATAATTCAGTCAGTGGTTACTATATGTACCAGCCAGTTTAACATCACAAATTCTACGTTCTACGTGTGTTTACTGCGCGTACGAACTGGATCTTTAAATATAATTCAGTCAGTGGTTACTATATGTACCACCAGTTTAACATTCACAAATTCTACGTTCTACGTGTGTTTACTGCGCGGTACGAACTGGATCTTTAAATATAATTCAGGTCAGTGGTTACTATATGTACCAGCCATGTTTAACATTCACAAATTCTACTTTCTACGTGTGTTTACTGCGCGGTACGAACTGGATCTTTAAATATAATTCAGGTCAGTGGTTACTATATGTACCACCAGTTTAACATTCACAAATTCTACGTTCTACGTGTGTTTACTGCGCGGTACGAACTGGATCTTTAATATAATTCAGGTCAGTGGTTACTATAATGTACCACCAGGTTTAACATTCACAAATTCTACGTTCTACGTGTGTTTACTGCGCGGTACGAACTGGATCTTTAAATATAATTCAGGTCAGTGGTTACTATATGTACCGCCATGTTTAACATTCACAAATTCTACGTTCTACGTGTGTTTACTGCGCGGTACGAACTGATCTTTAAATATAATTCAGTCAGTGGTTACTAAATGTACCGCCATGTTTAACATACACAATTCTACGTCTACGACTGTGTTTACTGCGCGGTAACGAACTGAATATATTGTCAGTCGTATAATGCCGAGCAATTATAACTTCACGTCATAGGTTCTGCAAACAAGCTGGATCATGAAAATACAGATACGTTTCCAGATTTACCATACAAATTTGTCAGCGGTTAAAGACGCGGGTAGATGACTCAATCACTGGCTCTATGACCGACAGCATAACGTGCACAATACTACGCTGGATTCTGCCGAAACAACGTGAGGAATTCGCGGAGCCTGGCGTACTATATTACGCTTTGTAGACATGGAACAAATTGCAACTTCCTCTGTGTTTACTAGAAGCTACGACGTTGGCTATATCAAGTTCATCATACAGTTGATATCGAACAAATGCGAACGGTGTTTAGCTTGCGGCACGACTCATTATCGACAGTGTCAGTTTAATCTGAATGCACTGTTTAAGATTCACGAGGCTAGCTTAAGTCAAGTTACGACAGTAGTACGGAACTGGACCTTACTAACATCATTCATTTTAACTAATCACGAGGTGTTAACATACACAAATCAGAATTGCTCGGTTTTACCGGATACAATGGAACTTTAAATATAAACCGCACCATTCTTTTGTGTATGCCCTGTACGTCACGTAAGGAGTGCATAGAGACACAATCACAGGACACAGTTTGTAAGGAGCAAAGAGTCATTATGTAATACATTACCATTTACAACGCAATTATTATTATTATTATTATTATTATCATTAATATTTGCACAGTATTTATAACTATAGCCGATCCAAGTGGCCGCGCGGTCTAAGGCGTGGGTCTGCTGCCGCTCGCTTGCTGGGATTTTGGGTTCGAATCCCGCCTAGGGCATGGATGTCTGTCTCTTGTGAGTGTTGTGTGTTGTCAGGTAGAGGTCTCTGCGACGGGCTGATCACTCGTCTAGAGGATTCTCACCGAGTGCGGTATGTCTAAAGTGTGTGATCGCGAAACCTCGAAAAAATGAGTCATAGGCCCAATAGGGGCTTTTGAGCCATACGAAAAAAAATTACAATTATATACGTTTCTAGGGTGTATAATATTGCAGCTATTCTGTGGTTACAATTTATGTCACATGTAAAGTCATTTCCGGTTACAAATATTTTGTAATATCACATTAGCACTTTAAGCAGTATGTGTGCAGTGTCCAGTATGGCCTTTGTCGAGTCATTCAGTATGTTTCCGTTATATTAACCGTTACGATACTTTGCGTGTACCTTAAGTGCATGTACCTGCTGTCTATACTCACAGACATTCATTCCTGTTTTTCCTCCACGAAGGTTCGATGTCTTTCACTTTCTTGTCAATAGAAAATACATACAACACGCCTTAACACACAAAAACTCTCCTTTCTGTATACATATTAAATTAACGTCTCTCATACTATACTTTCAACACACTGCGATTTTCTCCATACACACATTAACCGGCTGGTCTTTATGATGGAGATACACAGTTTTCTCTGAGAGGTAGGAACTGAGATTTGTACATTATTTATATCAAATGGCTGCTGGTAGTCTGCTTTTAACGGCGAAGATACGTGATCAATTACGAGCCAGTCCATGTAAACTTTGTGGTGGACAAAGTGGCACTGTGACAGGTTTTTCCAACAATACTTCAGTTTTTCCTGTCAGTATCATTCCACCAATGCTCCATACTCATTCATTCATCTACCACCAACGCTGTATAATGTTTCTCTCCCAGTACTTCAGTTTTCCCCTGTCAGTATCATTCCACCAATGCTCCATACTCATTCATCCATCTACCACCAACGCTGTATAATGTTTCTCTCCCAGTACTTCAGTTTTCCCCTGTCAGTATCATTCCACCAATGCTCCATACTCATTCATACATCTACCACCAACGCTGTATAATGTTCCTCTCCCAGTACTTCAGTTTTCCCCTGTCAGTATCATACCACCAATGCTCCATACTCATTCATTCATCTACCACCAACGCTGTATAATGTTTTTCTCCCAGTACTTCAGTTTTCCCCTGTGAGTATCATTCCACCAATGCTCCATACTCATTCATACATCTACCACCAACGCTGTATAATGTTTTTCTCCCAGTACTTCAGTTTTCCCCTGTCAGTATCATTCCACCAATGCTACATACTCATTCATACATCTACCACCAACGCTGTATAATGTTTTCTCCCAGTACTTTAGTTTTACCCTGTCAGTATCATTCCACCAATGCTCCATACTCATTCTTTCATCTACCACCAACGCTGTATAACGTTTCTCTCCCAGTACTTCAGTTTCCCCTGTCAGTATTATTCCACCAATGCTCCATACTCATTCATCCATCTACCACCAACGCTGTATAATGTTTCTCTACCAGTACTTCAGTTTTCCCCTGTCAGTATCATTCCACCAATGCTCCATACTCATTCATACATCTACCACCAACGCTGTATAATGTTCCTCTCCCAGTACTTCAGTTTTCCCCTGTCAGTATCATACCACCAATGCTCCATACTCATTCATTCATCTACCACCAACGCTGTATAATGTTCCTCTCCCAGTACTTCAGTTTTCCCCTGTCAGTATCATACCACCAATGCTCCATACTCATTCATTCATCTACCACCAACGCTGTATAATGTTTTTCTCCCAGTACTTCAGTTTTCCCCTGTCAGTATCATTCCACCAATGCTCCATACTCATTCATACATCTACCACCAACGCTGTATAATGTTTTTCTCCCAGTACTTCAGTTTTCCCCTGTCAGTATCATTCCACCAATGCTCCATACTCATTCATACATCTACCACCAACGCTGTATAATGTTTTCTCCCAGTACTTTAGTTTTACCCTGTCAGTATCATTCCACCAATGCTCCATACTCATTCTTTCATCTACCACCAACGCTGTATAATGTTTCTCTCCCAGTACTTCAGTTACCCCTGTCAGTATCATTCCACCAATGCTCCATACTCATTCTTTCATCTACCACCAACGCTGTATAATGTTTCTCTCCCAGTACTTCAGTTTCCCCTGTCAGTATCATTCCACCAATGCTCCATACTCATTCTTTCATCTACCACCAACGCTGTATAATGTTTCTCTCCCAGTACTTCAGTTACCCCTGTCAGTATCATTCCACCAATACTCCGTACTCATCTTCGTTTTAAAACTTCTCTTCTAAGAAGGACAAGCGGGCGAAAGTTGGGAACCTTCGAACAAATCAAATGCTCTTTACGACGTTCAACAATATTGGAAGGACAGAGTATTTTAATTCATTTTTAGACCTCAAAAAGTGAAGAGTTCGGGCACTTTCGTGTCCAGCGAAACACTCTTAAGGCAGTCATACCGAAGTTTCCTGCCTTACGACGCCACGTAATTTGGTAGGTAAATATGGGCGTTTCGGAAGAACATACTTTCTCCGTCCCCAAAATTTAATCACTCTTTGTATCCTTTCCATAACCTGTTTTAATGTTAATGACCCAGGCATATTTATCCTTACTCACCACTATTTGAACTAAATATCTACACATAAATATACAGTTTAAATGAAACACGCAGGGGCGGGCGTGACTTGACGCTGCGCCATGCGCATGCGCTACCAAACATGGTCAATGTTTCCAAGGGCGGCTGCCTGGCCCGCAGCAGGGCTGGGCTCATTTTAACCTCACGTTTTGGTACGGAGGCAACACGTCACACCCTGTCTTCCCTCATTACCCCCTCCCGAAACCGTTCTCAACCCCTCGCAGCTACACCAACCCGCAATGCGGCCGGCCATCTGACTGCGCGATGATAGCCGGACACATCTGCCGAAACAACATGTGTCCGGGAACAACATGACATGCGCAGAAACAACGCGTCGTTTCCTGCATGTTATGTTGCAGCATCCTTCGAACATGAAAACATTGAGGCCGTACTTCTATGTTCAATGTTCCCCGATACACGAAGTAACTTTTTTAAGGTTTCAGGCTTACACCGGCTTGTCCTCTTGACAATAATAGTATTTATACGAAAAGTAATATTGGACATGGTGGAACGATACTGACAGGGGAAACAGAATTACTCGGAAAAAAAACCTGTCCCATTGCCACTTTGTCCACCATAAATCTCACATGGACTCACCTGGAATCAAACCGAGGACTAGGCGGTGAGAGGCCGGCGACTAAAGACTTGAGCCAATTCACGGCCCTCAGACGTGAAATAAATTAAGAAAATTAGGATTCGTCCATGTTAGCCAAAGTGAGTCAGTTAACATTATACAGTGTGTATACAAATAATTTAAAAAATATGGCCTATGTGACTATACAGACAGACAGACAGACAGACAAAATACATTTGCTGATATTAGTCGAAATAATTCTGTTCACGTAACCGAGTAATTGAGCAGAAATGTGGTAAGGAGAACTATACAGGTGGCAGCACAAGACACGGTAAGGAGAACTATACAGGTGGCAGCACAAGACACGGTAAGGAGAACTATACAGGTGGCAGCACAAGACACGGTAAGCAGAACTATACAGGTGGCAGCACAAGACACGGTAAGCAGAACTATACAGGTGGCAGCACAAGACACGGTAAGCAGAACTATACAGGTGGCAGCACAAGACACGAGCTACTTGCAACAATAATATGGCTAAAGGCAGGCGTTTGGAAGCTAAGAGAAGTTAGGGGGGGAATCAGAAAGGAAGCTTCCCCCTGTGTTTGGTGGCTGCGGGTGCCGAGTTTATATTATTAACATCTTCAGAAATGGGAAGGTGGAAATGTAGTGAGTGACTGAGTATGAACAAGAATGCGGCCGGTAGGACATATCAGACTAGACAAATATAACACAAATTGTATCTTACATGAACCGTGCATTTGCATTCAATATTTAGCAACCAACTAAACGCACATTTTATTTAAAACTATTTTATAGTTTTATTAATTTCTCTAAATTCCCCTACATATGTTTCGGTCGGATTTCAGACTATCTTCAGGGGGTCAAAATTTAGAGAAATTAATAAAACTATAAAATAGTTTTATTAATTTCTCTAAATTCCCCTACATATGTTTCGGTCGGATTTCAGACCATCTTCAGGGGTCAAGATTTAGAGAAATTAATAAAACTATAAAATAGTTTTATTAATTTCTCTAAATTCCCCTACATATGTTTCGGTCGGATTTCAGACCATCTTCAGGGGGTCAAAATTTAGAGAAATTAATAAAACTATAAAATAGTTTTATTAATTTCTCTAAATTCCCCTACATATGTTTCGGTCCGATTTCAGACCATCTTCAGGGGTCAAAATTAGAGAAATTAATAAAACTATAAAATAGTTTCATTAATTTCTCTAAATCCCCTACATATGTTTCGGTCTGATTTCAGACCATCTTCAGGGGGTCAAAATTTAGAGAAATTAATAAAACTATAAAATAGTTTCATTAATTTCTCTAAATTCCCCTACATATGTTTCGGTCTGATTTCAGACCATCTTCAGGGGTCAAAATTTAGAGAAATTAATAAAACTATAAAATAGTTTTATTAATTTCTCTAAATTCCCCTACATATGTTTCGGTCTGATTTCAGACCATCTTCAGGGGGTCAAAATTTAGAGAAATTAATAAAACTATAAAATAGTTTTATTAATTTCTCTAAATTCCCCTACATATGTTTCGGTCGGATTTCAGACCATCTTCAGGGGTCAAAATTTAGAGAAATTAATAAAACTATAAAATAGTTTTATTAATTTCTCTAAATTCCCCTACATATGTTTCGGTCGGATTTCAGACCATCTTCAGGGGGTCAAAATTTAGAGAAATTAATAAAACTATAAAATAGTTTTATTAATTTCTCTAAATTCCCCTACATATGTTTCGGTCCGATTTCAGACCATCTTCAGGGGGTCAAAATTTAGAGAAATTAATAAAACTATAAAATAGTTTCATTAATTTCTCTAAATTCCCCTACATATGTTTCGGTCTGATTTCAGACCATCTTCAGGGGGTCAAAATTTAGAGAAATTAATAAAACTATAAAATAGTTTTATTAATTTCTCTAAATTCCCCTACATATGTTTCGGTCTGATTTCAGACCATCTTCAGGGGGTCAAAATTTAGAGAAATTAATAAAACTATAAAATAGTTTCATTAATTTCTCTAAATTCCCCTACATATGTTTCGGTCTGATTTCAGACCATCTTCAGGGGGTCAAAATTTAGAGAAATTAATAAAACTAAAAATAGTTTCATTAATTTCTCTAAATTCCCCTACATATGTTCCGGTCATGATTTCAGACCATCTTCAGGGGTCAAAATTTAGAGAAATTAATAAAACTATAAAATAGTTTCATAATAAATGTGTATATGTTAGTTGATGTTAAATTGAAATGTACACAGATTAGAAACGCTACAAAATACGTAATTAATATTAATGCATTTGGCTTTAGCAAGTTCAGGCCTAAGTGATGGCTGTTAGACGAATGAGGATCTGAGATTATGACAGAGCAGGACACATTAATGGTAGCGTGCAGCAGTGTTACAGTGGCACAGTGTTACAGTGACACAGTGGTCATGTATAACAGTTGATCAGTACAGTGGCAGCAGTTTCAGTGTTACATGTGTGCAGCAGTGATACATGGATAGACAGTGCAGCAGTGTTACGTGGCAGCAGTTACAGTGGCAGCAGTGTTACAGTGGCAGCAGTGTTACAGTGGCATCAGGTACAGTGGCAGCAGTGTTACAGTGGCATCAGACAGTGCAGCAGTGTTACAGTGGCATCAGACAGTGCAGCAGTGTTACAGTGGCATCAGACAGTGCAGCAGTGTTACAGTGGCAGCAGTGACAGTGCAGCAGTGTTACAGTGGCAGCAGTGTTACAGTGGCATCAGACAGTGCAGCAGTGTTACAGTGGCATCAGACAGTGCAGCAGTGTTACAGTGGCATCAGACAGTGCAGCAGTGTTACAGTGGCATCAGACAGTGCAGCAGTGTTACAGTGGCATCAGACAGTGCAGCAGTGTTACAGTGGCATCAGACAGTGCAGCAGTGTTACAGTGGCATCAGACAGTGCAGCAGTGTTACAGTGGCATCAGACAGTGCAGCAGTGTTACAGTGGCAGCAGTGTTACAGTGGCATCAGACAGTGCAGCAGTGTTACAGTGGCATCAGACAGTGCAGCAGTGTTACAGTGGCATCAGACAGTGCAGCAGTGTTACAGTGGCATCAGACAGTGCAGCAGTGTTACAAAGTGGCATCAGACAGTGCAGCAGTGTTACAGTGGATCAGACAGTGCAGCAGTGTTACAGTGGCATCAGACAGTGCAGCAGTGTTACAGTGGCATCAGACAGTGCAGCAGTGTTACAGTGGCAAGCAGTGTACAGTGTACATTAGACAGTGCAGCAGTGTTACAGTGGCATCAGACAGTGCAGCAGTGTTACAGTGGCATCAGACAGTGCAGCAGTGTTACAGTGGCATCAGACAGTGCAGCAGTGTTACAGTGGCATCAGCAGTGTTACAGTGGCAGCAGTGTTACAGTGGCAGCAGTGTTACAGTGGCATCAGACAGTGCAGCAGTGTTACAGTGGCATCAGACAGTGCAGCAGTGTTACAGTGGCATCAGACAGTGCAGCAGTGTTACAGTGGCATCAGACAGTGCAGCAGTGTTACAGTGGCATCAGACAGTGCAGCAGTGTTACAGTGGCATCAGACAGTGCAGCAGTGTTACAGTGGCATCAGACAGTGCAGCAGTGTTACAGTGGCATCAGACAGTGCAGCAGTGTTACAGTGGCATCAGACAGTGCAGCAGTGTTACAGTGGCATCAGACAGTGCAGCAGTGTTACAGTGGCATCAGACAGTGCAGCAATGTTAATAGGCAGTGCTTAAGGAACTTGTGCTGCACAGGGACAGATTTGTGCTGCACAGGGACAGATTTGTGCTGCACAGGGACAGATTTGTGCTGCACAGGGAGAGAGTGATGATCGGGCAAAACTGGCGTAAAGAACGAACAGCAAATACAGGAATACATAAATACAGTTTAATTACAAAATATTGCAATAATTTCAAAAGTAACCATTGAGCCCACAAAACTCCCATCCCTTTTGTAACACGGAGGTTGAGGAGTCAAGCCATCTGTGACGTGGTGCCGGTGTCGTCGAGGGTTTTCTGACGTTTCGAAGGCACCTGGTTTCTACACTCTTAAGAGTTGAGGATGAAGGCGCTACGTGCCTTCGAAACACTTACCCAGCAACACGGCGTTAGGTTTTCTTCATCTTACATTATCAAATAAGTTGTATCAGAACGACACGCCATTTTGTCTAGCACAGCGGTATTCAAAATTTTTTGTTCGCGTACCGCCACATATAATTTCTCTTCAACTTTGTACCCCCAAAGTTGTTGGTGCACAATTCAAGTTATACACAGTCTATAATCTACATCTAAAATAAGTTAAATAAATTACATCCAAAATAATGTATTAAATAATAAGTTTTAAATGAGAAAAAGGAGAGTCAAGCTATTAAATAACAAATATATTATTGTCTATCGTATAAAAATTAATAAAGGAACAAAGGTATTTTAGCAAAGCAAAATTATATGCATTATGTGGAATAAAATGAAACTAGCCGCCAGATAAGAATAGCATAAAGGAGAGAGAGAGAGAGAGAAATGGCGCTCCCAAATCGCATGTCCTTACGTCCGGTCTCTTGTGGCTAACCGTAAATCTGGCCCTGATTATTCAGTGTTTATCATGAAATAATATATTTATTTTTTTAATTTTACGTACCCCCTAAAATGTCTTCGCGTACCTCCGGGGGTACGCGTACCTCAGGTTGAATACCACTCGTCTAGCACACGCACTGCACACACGTACGAAGTCTCACGTGCTCACAGACAGTTTGACCAAACTAATAATATTTAAACACGTCTCTGTTGTCTGAAGTCAAACTCAAAGTGAGGACCGGTGACTGTGAGAGCCATCAGATCTGAGGACCAAGCACTCAGGCGCTTCTAGCTGCTTCTAGGTGCTTCTAGGTGTGCTCTCCATTAGGCTCATCAGACTGAGTCCCTTAGATGTGTCCACTAAAAGTACCGGGACGTTTCACGTGGGACAGCACGACACTTCATTTGTGCAGCCGGCCACATCACAGTCTGCTTATGTGAGGCGATTTGTGCTCATTCTGGTCTCTCTGCATTAAACTGTAGCTCTAGTTTAAGTCAGCTATTATCGAGGACAAAATGGCGGTCGGCTCAAAAACATTGACAGTTCTAAAACATATTTTCATATGAATTCTAAAAGGTTATGAAGACGGTATGTAACACTGTGAACTAATGGGTTTCTGGACTTTGTGCGTCTAAAATAACGACGTTTCGGAAACTGGATCTGCTTCCGCTCTCAGGTCAAGGGGATGGAGCCACCTACTCAGTTGGGTCCCTTAGATAGAGCTAGAGAGGTCCAGTGATTGAGGTTAGCTCTATCTAAGGGACCCAACACAGTAGGTGTCTCCCTCCCCCTTCACCTAAGAACGGAAGCAGACCAAGCTTCCGAAACGTCGTGTTGAGGTTAGCTCTATCTAAGGGACCCAACACAGTAGGTGTCTCCCTCCCCCTTCACCTGAGGACGGAAGCAGATGAAGCTTCCGAAACGTCGTGTTGAGGTTAGCTCTATCTAAGGACCCAACACAGTAGGTGTCTCCCTCCCCCTTCACCTGAGGACGGAAGCAGACCAAGCTTCCGAAACGTCGTGTTGAGGTTAGCTCTATCTAAGGGACCCAACACAGTAGGTGTCTCCCTCCCCCTTCACCTGAGGACGGAAGCAGATCAAGCTTCCGAAACGTCGTGTTGAGGTTAGCTCTATCTAAGGGAGCCAACACAGTAGGTGTCTCCCTCCCCCTTCACCTGAGGACGGAAGCAGGTCAAGCTTCCGAAACGTCGTGTTGAGGTTAGCTCTATCTAAGGACCCAACACAGTAGGTGTCTCCCTCCCCCTTCACCTGAGGACGGAAGCAGATCAAGCTTCCGAAACGTCGTGTTGAGGTTAGCTCTATCTAAGGACCCAACACAGTAGGTGTCTCCCTCCCCCTTCACCTGAGGACGGAAGCAGGTCAAGCTTCCGAAACGTCGTGTTGAGGTTAGCTCCATCTAAGGACCCAACACAGTAGGTGTCTCCCTCCCCCTTCACCTGAGGACGGAAGCAGATCAAGCTTCCGAAACGTCGTGTTGAGGTTAGCTCTATCTAAGGACCCAACACAGTAGGTGTCTCCCTCCCCCTTCACCTGAGGACGGAAGCAGATCAAGCTTCCGAAACGTCGTGTTGAGGTTAGCTCTATCTAAGGACCCAACACAGTAGGTGTCTCCCTCCCCCTTCACCTGAGGACGGAAGCAGATCAAGCTTCCGAAACGTCGTGTTGAGGTTAGCTCTATCTAAGGACCCAACACAGTAGGTGTCTCCCTCCCCCTTCACCTGAGGACGGAAGCAGATCAAGCTTCCGAAACGTCGTGTTGAGGTTAGCTCTATCTAAGGACCCAACACAGTAGGTGTCTCCCTCCCCCTTCACCTGAGGACGGAAGCAGATCAAGCTTCCGAAACGTCGTGTTGAGGTTAGCTCTATCTAAGGGACCCAACACAGTAGGTGTCTCCCTCCCCCTTCACCTGAGGACGGAAGCAGATGAAGCTTCCGAAACGTCGTGTTGAGGTTAGCTCTATCTAAGGACCCAACACAGTAGGTGTCTCCCTCCCCCTTCACCTGAGGACGGAAGCAGACCAAGCTTCCGAAACGTCGTGTTGAGGTTAGCTCTATCTAAGGGACCCAACACAGTAGGTGTCTCCCTCCCCCTTCACCTGAGGACGGAAGCAGATCAAGCTTCCGAAACGTCGTGTTGAGGTTAGCTCTATCTAAGGGAGCCAACACAGTAGGTGTCTCCCTCCCCCTTCACCTGAGGACGGAAGCAGGTCAAGCTTCCGAAACGTCGTGTTGAGGTTAGCTCTATCTAAGGACCCAACACAGTAGGTGTCTCCCTCCCCCTTCACCTGAGGACGGAAGCAGATCAAGCTTCCGAAACGTCGTGTTGAGGTTAGCTCTATCTAAGGACCCAACACAGTAGGTGTCTCCCTCCCCCTTCACCTGAGGACGAAAGCAGATCAAGCTTCCGAAACGTCGTGTTGAGGTTAGCTCTATCTAAGGACCCAACACAGTAGGTGTCTCCCTCCCCCTTCACCTGAGGACGGAAGCAGATCAAGCTTCCGAAACGTCGTGTTGAGGTTAGCTCTATCTAAGGACCCAACACAGTAGGTGTCTCCCTCCCCCTTCACCTGAGGACGGAAGCAGATCAAGCTTCCGAAACGTCGTGTTGAGGTTAGCTCTATCTAAGGGACCCAACACAGTAGGTGTCTCCCTCCCCCTTCACCTGAGGACGGAAGCAGATCAAGCTTCCGAAACGTCGTGTTGAGGTTAGCTCTATCTAAGGGACCCAACACAGTAGGTGTCTCCCTCCCCCTTCAACTGAGGACGGAAGCAGATCAAGCTTCCGAAACGTCGTGTTGAGGTTAGCTCTATCTAAGGGACCCAACACAGTAGGTGTCTCCCTCCCCCTTCAACTGAGGACGGAAGCAGATCAAGCTTCCGAAACGTCGTGTTGAGGTTAGCTCTATCTAAGGGACCCAACACAGTAGGTGTCTCCCTCCCCCTTCACCTGAGACGGAAGCAGATCAAGCTTCCGAAACGTCGTGTTGAGGTTAGCTCTATCTAAGGGACCCAACACAGTAGGTGTCTCCCTCCCCCTTTCACCTGAGGACGGAAGCAGATCAAGCTTCCGAAACGTCGTGTTGAGGTTAGCTCTATCTAAGGGACCCAACACAGTAGGTGTCTCCCTCCCCCTTCACCTGAGGACGGAAGCAGATCAAGCTTCCGAAACGTCGTGTTATCTAGTTATTTTAGATTTCCGGACGACGGACAAAGTCCAGAAAGCCATTAGTTCTCAATGTTTTAGTATGTTTCTGTGAAGTTAAGGGCAGTTCAGACGGTGTGCTGTCTCAGGATGTGAGGGTCACCACGTGACGACTGTTTTTGTATGGGTGTGAAACTTGGTCTCTCAAACTGACTTAAGGTTGTTGCTAGGAAGTGTATTTGGACCTCAGAGGGAGGAAGTGAGAAGAGAGTAGAGGAAACTCGGTGATGAGCTGCTTGGTTTGAGCTGTTCACCGAATATTATTGGTGATATCAAGGGAAAGGAGATGGGTCAGGCGCATAGCACGGATGGAAGTAATAATAAATTATAAGGAATTTGTTCGAAAAGCCTGAAATGAAAATAGGAGGCGCAGGATGGATGTGAGGATAGTATTAAACTAGATCCTAAAATGAGCATATGAAAGGGTGTGAAGTGGATTAAACTGGCGGGCTTTTGTGAATATGGTAAGGAGCCTTGAAGTCCCACAGGACTTCCTCTAATAACTGAGCGAATAGCAATACAATCTGTCACATGGATGAGCCGGGGTTTGATTCCCGGCGAGGTTCTACAAAGTTTTCTGCAGACAGGCTCTGAGTTCCACCTAGCCTCCTGTTCAATGCATACAGGGAGTAAGGCGAGCGGTACGTGAAACTGACCATTCACCCCATCTAATATCAAAGTTAAGAATAAGTGGAGCTATACCTCCACTCCTCTATATACCTTCACGGCGTGCACGCGGTAAACTTCACCGTTACATGCCACCTGTAATCTGGCCTGATGAGCTGTGCGGTAAACACAACCGGCTTCCTGCTGTAGCAAGTGTTGCCAAGCAATAAGGCGCTAATTCAATGTCTCGCTCTATAAATCGATTGTTATCGGCACGGATGACTGATGCTGCTGCTGCCAGGGATATACGAAGGCGCAGTTGGTAACAATGGACTATATCAAGGCGCAGTTGGTAACACTGGCTGTGGCAGGAACACATGCGAACAGTCACTTTATAAAAAAAGTTAATTTAAGTCAATTGCTACGTCACAGAAAACACGTCGCGTCTACATTACAAATACAATAGGTTAAAGTTCATAGCGACAATAGCTGCTTGTTCGAAAATTAAACAAAACGCAGTTTTCAGACGGAACAGTCGTGTTATTGGACGGTAAAGCCAGCCGGTATCATCAGTGAGCGGCCAAGGTAGCAACTTACGGTAAGATGGCTGCCTGGTGCCATTGAATTCAGTATCGTTTGTCTTCCAGTGTGATACGGCGTCACCTAAATACTCAAAAACACAAACCTAGCATTCTGCATGTATATAGTGTGGGTGTGAAACTTGGTAACGGGGAGCACAAGCTGCGGGTATTCAGTAATGGACTGCTGAGAGAGACGTAGGCGACGTGAAAGTGGAGCGAGTTGTACAACGAGAGGGTTCATGATTTGTGCTGTTCAACGAATATTACTGGGGCAATGAAATAGAGGAGGATGAGATGGTTAAGGACATGAAGCACGCATGGAAAAGAAGGGAAAAAGCACATAAAACTTTGGTTGGTAAAGGTGAAAAAATCACTAGGTAGACTTGTACCTGTATAAGAGGATAATATTAAAATTAAAAGATCTATATTGTGAAGGTATGAAATGGATTAAACTGGCTCAGGATAGCAGTAAACTGTTTTGAAGAGTGTAATAGACTTTTGCCTGGCATAAAAAAGAAAGTGAATTTATTGAGTAGCTGAGCTACCAGCAGTTTCTCAACAATTGGTAGCCGTGAACGTCACGATACACAGCAGGAACTACATCAGGCTTCGCTCAGGTCCGGGCTTCCATAAACTGAATTGAGAACTATCCTGGACAGGCCTGGACAGGCCTGGACAGTCCTGGACAGGCCCTTAGTGCTCCAGGAGGTCGAGGTTCCCAGAATTACTAGACCATCGGGACATGAAGGTGGTAAGGTTGTCAGCCTTACGAACCGACCGCCTTTACCCCCAAGAGATATCCCCTGTACTCATTTCTGTTAGAGGCTCAGTCTACCCCAGGGCCATAGTGCGACCGGAAGGTTTATGTCAATGGAAAACTCCAGTGACACCATGGGAATCGAACCCGCGACCTTCCGGCTTGTAGCTCAGTGCCTCAACCAACTGCGTACCTCCCATAACCTGAAGTACCGCTGCACTAATTAGCACAGGCAGTTAAGGGAGCCGGACAGACAGACAGACAGCGATTCTATTCCACCAGAAGCTCTCCCCCCCCCCTTTTTCTGGACTGACACCCGTCATTATTGTCTTCCTCACTAACGAGTGGCTCCATATCTCCATTCTCCATGGTTGCAGTCAGGGGAAGAGGAGACAATGAGGGTGGTCAATAGCCCGAAGAGAATGAATCAGGAAATAAGGGTGAGATTGTATTCAGGGGTGTTGTAAGGGGAGGGTGCAGTTTATTATTACTATTATTATTATTGCAATCTTGTACTGTGTAACTCTCACTACCGCGATGTCTGTAAAATGGAAGACCAAAAACTGAGGGTGCCATACGTTAAAGTACTCTGTTATACAATCACGTGACTGAAATTTTTAACGATATTCGTCGTTTCAATCTCTGGATCGGCCCCAGGAACTCACGATAGTTCTGTCTAACGGAAGCACCATAGCAGATTCTCCTCTTTCCCCGATCCACTTCAAGACGGCAGCAGACCCGACTTCTGCGATGTTGCGACATGATTGGCGTCACAAGACAGGCCACACTCACAGGAAGGTGTGCGAGGTGGTACAGCTTTGTGAAAGTTTGAATATAGTATAAATATAGCGAAATGCTTTGCTCATCTACAGCGATCCTTATTAGAAAGACGGAAAGCAAATGTTTCCTTCAGGAGCCAGGATGAGCTATTTGGAAGTCACCTAGTGCTAGACAGCGTCACTAGCAAAAGTACTGTTGCATAGTTACACAAGGTTCACGTCGAGAGGACATTATAACACAGCAGATGATATAAACTGAGTATTTCAGACTTAATAATCAGTTCTGTTATGACGTCATAAAACCACGCTACGGATATAATTACTGTGTCTAATCCTCAGTGGACCAAATACACTCTGTGGCACACATTTACGGGTACCTTACTAAAAACGTGTAACATGGAACAAAAATATGAGGTGCCTTGAAAGACAGACTGTTGTACAGAGCAGAAAGTTATGAATCTGAACTGCATATCATCAATCAGTTCGTACCGCGCAGTAAAAACACTCCGTCTCAGTTATACAAACCAGCCAGTTAATGTTGTACAGTGAAATAATCGCTGTTTGTTCTGAGATCCACACAAAACACATAAATACAGTCCGTACCGCGCAGTAAAAACACTCCGTCTCAGTTATACAAACCAGTCAGTTAATGTTGTACAGTGAAATAATCGCTGTTTGTTCTGAGATCCACACAAAACACATAAATACAGTTCGTACCGCGCAGTAAACATACTCCGTCTCAGTTATACAAACCAGTCAGTTAATGTTGTACAGTGAAATAATCGCTGTTTGTTCTGAGATCCACACAAAACACATAAATACAGTTCGTACCGCGCAGTAAACATACTCCGTCTCAGTTATACAAACCAGTCAGTTAATGTTGTACAGTGAAAAATCGCTGTTTGTTCTGAGATCCACACAAAACACATAAATACAGTTCGTACCGCGCAGTAAACATACTCCGTCTCAGTTATACAAACCAGTCAGTTAATGTTGTACAGTGAAATAATCGCTGTTTGTTCTGAGATCCACACAAAACACATAAATACAGTTCGTACCGCGCAGTAAACATACTCCGTCTCAGTTATACAAACCAGTCAGTTAATGTTGTACAGTGAAATAATCGCTGTTTGTTCTGAGATCCACACAAAACACATAAATACAGTTCGTACCGCGCAGTAAACATACTCCGTCTCAGTTATACAAACCAGTCAGTTAATGCTGTACAGTGAAATAATCGCTGTTTGTTCTGAGATCCACACAAAACACATAAATACAGTTCGTACCGCGCAGTAAACATACTCCGTCTCAGTTATACAAACCAGTCAGTTAATGTTGTACAGTGAAATAATCGCTGTTTGTTCTGAGATCCACACAAAACACATAAATACAGTTCGTACCGCGCAGTAAACATACTCCGTCTCAGTTATACAAACCAGTCAGTTAATGTTGTACAGTGAAATAATCGCTGTTTGTTCTGAGATCCACACAAAACACATAAATACAGTTCGTACCGCGCAGTAAACACACTCCGTCTCAGTTATACAAACCAGTCAGTTAATGTTGTACAGTGAAATAATCGCTGTTTGTTCTGAGATCCACACAAAACACATAAATTCATAAATACATGTTCGTTACCAGCGCATGATAAACAAAAATACAATCATCGTCCCAGTATACAAACCAGTCAGTTTAATGTTATGGTACAGTGAAATAATCGCTGTTTGTTCTGAGATCCACACAAAACACATAAATACAGTGTGCCGGCAGAACGTAGAATTTTTGAATGTTAAACATGGTGGTACGTATAGTAACCACTGGGCTTTAAACGGTTCAAATAGCTGTATATGCAACAGTAAACACCTAACACCTTACGTTATTTCGACTACCAAATTCGACAACAGTTTCTTGAAGTCGTAAATTATTTTCAGTTTTGCTACGTAATTTTTTGACACAGGGTGCAAGATTGGCAGAGGAAGGATTGGCAACTGTGCACTTAGGGTTTATGCAAGCATCAGATTCATCAGCAACATGGTATACGCAGTAAATACTCTCTTACTGTATAATTAAGCACGCAACATCAGCAGTAAATACCCTCTTACTGTATAATTAAGCACGCAACATCAGCAGTAAATACCCTCTTGCTGTATAATTAAGCACGCAACATCAGCAGTAAATACCCTCTTACTGTATAATTAAGCACGCAACATCAGCAGTAAATACCCTCTTACTGTATAATTAAGCACGCAACATCAGCAGTAAATACCCTCTTACTGTATAATTAAGCACGCAACATCAGCAGTAAATACTCTCTTACTGTATAATTAAGCACGCAACATCAGCAGTAAATACCCTCTTACTGTATAATTAAGCACGCAACATCAGCAGTAAATACCCTCTTACTGTATAATTAAGCACGCAACATCAGCAGTAAATACCCTCTTACTGTATAATTAAGCACGCAACATCAGCAGTAAATACCCTCTTACTGTATAATTAAGCACGCAACATCAGCAGTAAATACCCTCTTACTGTATAATTAAGCACGCAACATCAGCAGTAAATACCCTCTTACTGTATAATTAAGCACGCAACATCAGCAGTAAATACCCCCTTACTGTATAATTAAGCACGCAACATCAGCAGTAAATACTCTCTTACTGTATAATTAAGCACGCAACATCAGCAGTAAATACCCTCTTACTGTATAATTAAGCACGCAACATCAGCAGTAAATACCCTCTTACTGTATAATTAAGCACGCAACATCAGCAGTAAATACCCTCTTACTGTATAATTAAGCACGCAACATCAGCAGTAAATAACCCTCTTACTGTATAATAGCACGCAACATCAGCAGTAAATACCCTCTTACTGTATAATTAAGCACGCAACATCAGCAGTAAATACCCTCTTACTGTATAATTAAGCACGCAACATCAGCAGTAAATACCCTCTTACTGTATAATTAAGCACGCAACATCAGCAGCAAATACTCTCTTACTGTATAATTAAGCACGCAACATCAGCAGTAAATACTCTCTTACTGTATAATTAAGCACGCAACATCAGCAGTAAATACTCTCTTACTGTATAATTAAGCACGCAACATCAGCAGTAAATACCCTCTTACTGTATAATTAAGCACGCAACATCAGCAGTAAATACCCTCTTACTGTATAATTAAGCACGCAACATCAGCAGCAAATACTCTCTTACTGTATAATTAAGCACGCAACATCAGCAGTAAATACTCTCTTACTGTATAATTAAGCACGCAACATCAGCAGTAAATACTCTCTTACTTTATAATGTTTGCAGCTCTGCGTTAACAAATTATAGGTTTGTCACTGTGAAAACCTGAACCTAATTCTACCAATAATTTTTCGTTCACACTCCTGTCAGGTTTTCTTGTATACCAATCGTTACAAGTGTAGTTAAATTCCCGGAAATTTTCTCTGCTTTGGCTTTGTAGTTGAAATGATTACATTCAATACGTCTACGATGTTGTTTAAATAACAGCAGGGGAAAGTGGGGCTGAATCATTTCGTGTACAATAAATGCCTGTCACTTGCTATGACACAATAATAAAATTACAGGAAGGCTCTCACTTTTGTTAACAATACTGAAGTTTTGTACAACACTTGAAAGGCTTAACAATCACTTCGAAATTCGAAACAAGTGTCACATAATATCGGAAACTGATGTGTACAAAATCAGAACACAGTGTTGCTGCAGAGACGGACAGACAGACATGGCAGTCATTTTCAAGTATAAACCCTTCCTTCCTGCGGGAGAACCTTAATTGCTGTCCTATTCGCATGCTAATTTCTCGCGATGACAATGCACTTGTAGACGTCAGCTACAGCCATGTCGCAGCTATTACAGTCTATTCATTACAATCACTGCCTGACGGTCCTTGGTTTGTGTCCAGATGCAGGACCCCATTAAAAACCACGCCTTTTCCCAGAATAAAATGTCCAGTGGTTGTTTGGTCGGAACTTAGAGATTGAAGAAATATAAAATGCAGAAATAATTTAGAAGAGGAGGCTAGTGGTGAAATACAAAAGAGAAGTATATGTTCTTCGCCCGGGATATAGTTGCTTCCCTTATTAAAGTCGCTATATATAATAGCTAGAATTTTATAGAAGGAGTGAGAGTCAAATTACGAAATTGAAATTTTAATATTATACATTCTCCGTGCAATTATTTTATACAGAAGTTTATTTATAATTAACTGCACAATAATTAGTTTTTACTCCTACAATCTTAATAAACAATTCTATTATAATAATATTAATACAATGTTAATAACAAAAATTTTTTAACTAATTCTGGAATGATACTACGTTACCATTTGCGACGATTGCATAGCGCGCTGCGAATGTCCTCAAATACTGTAGCTCTCTGAAGATGCCTACGTTTATGTAGCCGAAACACGTAACTTATATTGTACAATCAGTGGGAAATAAAGTTCTTTGTACGAAATTAAAAGTTTACTGATGTAGGTGAAAGTGAGTGTACTGGGAATGAATATCAGATGGGCGGGGCATGTAGCAGGTATGGGGGATAGAAGAGGTGCATACAGGGTTTGGGTGGGGAAACTCAGTGAAAGAGTATATCTGAAAGACCCAGGAGTAGATGTGAAGATAATATTAAACTGGGTCTTCAAGAAATAGTATGGGGAAGTAGAATGGATTGATCTGGCTCATGATAGGGAGAAGTAGCGGGCTTTTGTAAATACGGTAATGAACCTTCGGTTTTCATAAAATGCGGGGAATTTATTGACTAGCTAAGGAACTGTTAGCTTCTGAAGAAGGACTCTGCCCCATGGAGTTATTTAGTTAGTTAGTTAGTTAGTTAGTTAGATTTTGAATGAAAATTCGCACTGCATCAACGCGATGACAATGAGGAACCTGCCGGTAGCCGTAGCCAGCCCCTTTACCGACTGAGCCACTGCAGCACAAGAACGTCACGACACAGGATGCCTGCCACATTAGCCCCCACCCCGCCAACGCACAAAAAACTCAACAGCATCGAGTTACTCAGATTTAAGGGCTGCAGGGAGGATCATGAGGGTGCTGAAAGGAAACTGTAAAAGAGATTTAGGAAATTGGCGTCGGAAAAGAGCAATAAATATAGCGTCGGGCACACCGCCCACCAGACGCCTTGTTTCTTTGCCAGCACCTTGCAACATTAACTCTGTTACGCCAAGCAATAGAGCAAGACAAGCACTTTGGGCTCTGAGCGTCCCACTGCACACGTTATGGCAGCGTCTCGCGCAGTCTGACGTCCGCACAGCATCGTTATGGTACGCGTCTTACGTCACGTAGCAGGGTCTGTGGTTTTGACTGTTCGAAACTTAACGCATTTATCTTCAAGAGTTTAGGGCCCCAAGAAAAATCTTCGTACAGGTAACTGATAAAGGCATAACGTTCCTTCGAAACGTCGGAAACAACACAAAACTAGTGACACTGCATCCCAGAACATTTGACTCCTCAGATTCTTCTGAAATATTACCATGCTCCTTCTTGTGTAATTGTCGCTTTTACTGCAACGTGTTTTGATATCGAAATTTGACTAGTCATATTTTGGACTAGTCAATTTTGGACTAGTCATATTTTGGACTAGTCACATTTTGGATATCACATTTGGACTAGTCGCATTGACCAGTCGCATTTTGGACTAGTCGCTTCTGACTAGTCACATTTTGGACTAGTCGCATTTTGGACTAGTCGCATTCTGACTAGTCACATTTGGACTAGTCACATTTTGGACTAGTCGCATTTTGGACTAGTCGCTTTCTGACTAGTCACATTTTGGACAGTCGCTTTGACTAGTCATCTGGATAGTCACATTTTGGACTAGTCGCATTTTGGACTAGTCACATTTTGGACTAGTCACATTTTGGACTAGTCGCATTTTGGACTATCACTTTGGACTAGTCCATTTGACCATCGCATTTGGACTGTCGCATCTGGACTAGTCACATTTTGGACTAGTCGCATTTTGGACTATCGCATTTTGGACTAGTCGCATTTTGGACTAGTCACATTTTGGACTAGTCGCATTTTGGAATAGTCACATTTTGGACTAGTCGCATTTTGACAGTCGCATTTGGACTAGTCGCATTGATATCCATTTCAAGTATTCATTTGCCCAGCAATGCGACGTCGACTCACGACCTCAGTCCTGTCTTCCTCAGCATCTACTTATAGACCAAACTCCTTCCTGGCGACTGATAAAACTTCGTGAACGTAGAATTTCTGAACGTTACACCTGTTGGTGCATATAGTTACCATTATGTTTTTTACCAAAAAAAAAAAACTTTCAACATAAGCACAGCAGGCTTCGTCACGGTTCCGGCCAACGACGGTACGTGTGCGGGGTGAAACTGACGCCTGCCCACACCGCGTCTCTGTAGGCAGTCCATTTCTCTAATCGACCCCAAGTTCCAGTTTGATACGGGGTTGAAATGAAGGGTGGGCGACAGCACTGGGCCAGTGTTAGCTGCAGATAACCGACGCACGTCGCAGCTTGTTATAGCGTCTTACGACTTTGCTGGCGTTGGGCTAAATGCGTGTTTATGGTACTGTCCGGCTGTTAGACTGAGAACAAGCAACAACACCTTAACGCGCAGTGGTTACTATATGTACCGTTTGCTGTGACGTCAACAGACTACACATCACACAGTGTACTGATGTGTTCCACACAAGCAGTGATCATTTACTTAAACACAATTAACAACTTGTTTGTCTCTTTCGGGCAGTCGCAATGTTGTCTTTGATACAGGTTTGAGTTTGTACGTATTGCTTAGAGCAGCGGTATTCAACCTTTTTTGTTCGCGTACCCCCACATATAATTTATCTTCAACTTTGTACCCCCAAAGTTGTTGGTGCGTAATTCAAGTTATACACAGTCTATAATCTACATCTAAAATAAGTTAAATAAATTACATCCAAAATAATGTATTCAATAATAAGTTTTAAATGAGAAAAAGGAGAGTCAAGCTATTAAATAACAAATATATTATTGTCTATCGTATAAAAATTAATAAAGGAACAAAGGTATTTTAGCAAAGCAAAATTATATGCACTGTGTGGCATAAAATGAAACTAGCCGCCCAGATAAGAATCGTATAAAGGGGGAGAGAGAGAGAGAGAGAGAGAGACACAAATGGCGCTCCCAAATCGCATGTCCTTACGTCCGGTCTGTTGTGGCTAACCATAAATATGGCCCTGATTATTCAGTGTTTATCGTGAAATAATATATTTATTTGTTTTAATTTTACTTAGCCCCCTAAGATGTCTTCGTATACCAATTCCACTGGCTTAGAGAAAGTTGTAAAAGTCGTGCGCAAAATATTGGCCGGTCATGCTGTAGTACACTGCCTGAACCCTTTAAAAACTAAGATCAACCTCAGTCATATATAAAGATACAGTCCGTACCGCGCAGTAAACACACTCCGTCTCAGTTATACAAACCAATCAGTTAATGTTGTACAGTGAAATAATCGCTGTTTGTTCTGAGATCCACACAAAACACATAAATACAGCTCGTACCGCGCAGTAAACACACTCCGTCTCAGTTATACAAACCAGTCAGTTAATGTTGTACAGTGAAATAATCGCTGTTTGTTCTGAGATCACACACAAAACACATAAATACAGTCCGTACCGCGCAGTAAACACACTCCGTCTCAGTTATACAAACCAGTCAGTTAATGTTGTACAGTGAAATAATCGCTGTTTGTTCTGAGATCCACAACAAAACACATAAAACCCGTCCGTTACACCGCGCAGTAAACACCACTCCTTCTCAGTTATACAAACCAGTCAGTTAATGTTGTACAGTGAAATAATCGCTGTTTGTTCTGAGATCCACACAAAACACATAAATACAGTCCGTACCGCGCAGTTAACACACTCCGTCTCAGTTATACAAACCAGTCAGTTAATGTTGTACAGTGAAATAATCGCTGTTTTTCTGAGATCCACACAAACACATAAATACACTGTGTGGGCAGAACGTAGAATTTTTTAATGTTAAACTGGTGGTACATATAGTAACCATTGGGCTTTGATGGTTTCATTAGAACTGTAAATTGCAAGCAGCAGATTTTATCTTGCGAGGTCTGAGCTTATCAGATCGTTGTTTCTGAAGTGTAAAGTCTCTTAGGACGTGCCTCCGTATCGAGTGGTAAATAGTTACTGATATTTCAAAGGATCGCAGTGCCTGAATCTTCAGTATAAAGCAGTTCAAAGACAAAAATCCCACAAGACCTGATCTTCATTTATCTTCCTTGTACTTCGAATCCTTTGACGAAGCTATCAATAAATCATCTTATGACGTCAGCTGCGATCACAAGTCGCCACGCACTGAGGATCATCGCACTGAGGGGCACTGCTGACGCGTGTCTTGGTGGGGTCACTATAGCTCAGTCACTACAGTGACTAGACAACAAAGTATCATGGTTTGACTCCCGGCATGGTCAAGTGGTCCAAAAAACGAATTACGGCTCAGGGGCACACAAATCCTTAAATTCGGTGGTTACGGGGGGGGGGGGGGTTCCCCAAGGGTAAAACGGCGGAAGCATAAAGCTGACAACTCCAATTTAAGGCCGAGATTAAGAATGGGTGGATCTGTATCTCGATTCCCTCGTACGCCTTCACTGTACCATATTGGAGTGAGTGAGCTGAACAGAAGGTTAAGCTGCAACCAGACAGAAAGTGGCACCATGGCACAGAGTCTTTCTTGATAAGCTGACAGTTCCTCAGCTAGCCAAGAGATTCTCTCCACTGTATGGAATCCGAAAGGGCCATTACGACAACTTCTTTCTTTAAGATCCATTTCACTGCTGCCTCCCCATCCGCATCCAAATCTTCCAAGTTACTTTTTTCCCTCAACTCGCTCTCTTGACCCGTGAAGATGGGACCGACACGTTGTCCCGAAACGTCGGTAAACAATTACCACACGACGCCGCGTAATAGCCCAGAAGAGCGCAGATCTCAAGTCACTTTTTGCTTTCACAATTCCCCACCAATACCCCTGTATGCATGTATCTTCTCCCTCATACGTGCTACATGCCCCGCCCATCTCATACTACTTTATTTTATCACTCTCATAATATTTGCTGAGTTATACAAATCATGACGCTCCTCATTACGTAATTCTCTCCACTCCCCTGGTACCCTGTCCCTCTTAGGCCCAAATATCCCCCTCAGCACCCTACTCTCAAACACCCTCAGCCTATGTCCCTCCCTCAGTGTGACAGACCAAGTTTCAAACCCATACAATCACACTTCTTCACATATTAACAATTTCAGTAAAGATGTGTCTACACCTACCGTAAAGATGTGTCTATACCTACCGTAAAGATGTGTCTACACCTACCGTAAAGATGTCTACACCTACCGTAAAATGTGTCTACACCTACCTTAAAGATGTGTCTACACCTACCGTAAAGATGTGTCTACACCTACCGTAAAGATGTGTCTACACCTACCGTTAAAGATGTTCTACACCTACCGTAAAGATGTGTTACACTACCTAAAGTTCACACCTACCGTAAAGATGTGTCTACACCTACCTTAAAGATGTGTCTACACCTACCGTAAAGATGTGTCTACACCTACCGTAAAGAGTGTCTACGCCTACCGTAAAGACGTGTCTACACCTACCGTAAAGACGTGTCTACACCTACCGTAAACCGCCGGCACCACACTGACAGCCACCTTATGTCTCGTATCCGCTTCCCCATTGGCAGACGCAGTATGACGTCAGTATTGTTAAATGCTTTCAACATTGGCGGATCTCTGAAAAAAGAAACGGATATTATTACAAAGGTGACCAGTGACAGCATGATTAGTGCAAGTGAGACCGGCTGAGATGCGACAGTTTTAAACACAAACCATCGTGTGGCCACAGTAACTCTCAGAACAAACAAACAAAGGAACGTATAAAACTTTACTTACAAAAATTATGGAAGCACTCACTAGGCCTAAGTGTAAGTGGTGAGACGACACTAAAAACGAACATTACATAGATATCTGTCCTTTGGCCCTAAGCTTCTGATTGTCTTGAAGAAGATTGGTATAAACCAGCTAGCGGCCAGTTGCTGAACTTCATTTCGTCTCATTTAAATTTCGTGTTACGTTCTGTGAAATGGCAACTACTAGCTTATCACAGCCCTCAGGGTCGCAGTGCTAGTTTAATTGAAATTGGATATATGTGCAGCAAACACATCTGCATCTGCTGCCTGGTCTTGCAATGATATACTTGCAACCAACTGAATGCATGGAGCAAAGCCCTCCTTGAGAAATTAACAGTCCCACACCTAGAAAAGCAATTTTACGAATTTTAATGACTACTAAAATTCATCACCGTGTTCACAACAGCCCACCAATTTTCTCTATCTTGAGTCAGATTAATCCAACACATACTAATACATTCTCACATATCTAAGCCTAGGTTAACCAAGCAGCCTTCTTCTTTCCCCACCAAAATCCTGTATGCATTTCTCTTTTCCCCATACGTGCCACACGCCCTGCCCATCTCATCATCTTTCATTTGATCACCCAGTAATATTTTGTGACGAGTTCAAGTCATGAAGCTCCTCAGTGTGTAGTCTTCTCCAGTCTCCTATCACTTCCTCCCTCTTAGTCTAAATGTCTTCTTCAGCACCCCATTTTGAACCCCCCCCCCCCCCCAGTGTATTTTATTTCGTTAATGCGATAAAGTTTCGTGAACACATTTTAATATTTTCTCCTAAAATTCCGTTATTTAAGCAAACATTACAAATATGTTTATATGAAAAGTAAAGGTAAAGGTCACCCTAGAACAGGCCATGAAGGCCCCGAAGGGGAGTAGAGGTATAGCTCTACTCTTTCTTTAACCCTGACACTAGATGATGGTGTGTGGTCTACTCCACGCCCCGGCCGCTTTAACCCCGAGAAAGAGACCCGGTACCCATTGTACAGTAGGCTGGGTGGGCCGCAGGGCCGGTCTGGACGGGTGCGAAAAATCTCGCTCCCACCGGGATTCGATCCCCGGACCGTCCAGCCCGTGACGAGTCTCTATACCGACTGAGCTATCGCGGCCCACATGTGTTTATATTAAGTCACTGTAATTGTTTACAATTTTTTTTTCTATGGCTCGACAGCCCTATATGGGCCTGGGCCTGGGCCTCCTCGTTTCATCGAGGTTTCATGGTCACACACTTTAGACACACCACAGTCGGTAGGACTCCTCTGGACGAGTGATCAGCTCGTCGCAGAACCTCTACCTGACAACACAACACTAACAACAGACAGACATCCATGCCCCCAGCGGTATTCGAACCCACAATCCCAGCAAGTGAGCGGCCGAAGACCGACGCCTTAGACAGCGCGGCCACTGAGATCGGCAATTGTTTACAATATGTATGTAATTTTAATGATATTGACACCTCGACGACAGACAGAGTTCAGAAGCTCCTTTCAAAAGTACTAACTAAAGGTCACTAACTAAAGGTCACTAACAGTATCACACATTACTCCGCATAAGTTCGACTGCAGGCAGCCCCCGCAGAACCACAACGAGGCCCCAGCATCTCCCATTGTAATTAACTTCACAATATTTTAGTGTAGCTCCTTTCCTAACATTTTCTCGCAAACTCACGCAAAAAAAAAAATTCCACAGTGAACAGCGATTTCCTGAAAGCGAAACTAAATTACTTTCTTCTTAGAACGGCTGTAGTGTGTGTGTGTGTGTGTGTGTGTGTGTACGACGCAGTCCGACTGTTTGGTCTTGGCCGCCGACTGCGCGCGAAGAGGAGATATTACGTCACACGGAGTGGGCTTTGTGTGAAGACAGCCATACTGCCACTATATAGCATGATATCACGTAGTCTCTCCCCTTTAATCCACAATCTATATTTAACCCGTTAACGCCTAGTGGTAAATAATACATGTAACGCCACGTTTAACATTTAACAAGCCAACATCTTGCCCACACAGTGTATATATATGATCACTATGATTCTCACCGTAAACTGTGGTTAAGTCGCTATACAGCATTAACTGTTTGGTTTCATAACGGAAGAGACTCTGTTCTCTAAGAGGTACGATCTCAATCTTTTATATATAATAGGACTCGTGTACATTTAAACCGTTAAACAGTTTGACAAATTCCACTGCGCATCCTGTTGAGAGAGACCACCTGCAAATAACGGTTCTGTAGCGTCTGGTTACTGCACAGTTAGTTGATACGTAGGCAGTGCGTGGGCGTGTAAGTGTGTGGGCTTTCGTTCGACGGAACGGGAATGAGCAGAGCAGAAATGGGGGTTGTCGTATTTAAAGAACACTGTGATTACTGCAACTGTAATTTAACATGAAGGTAACTCTGAATGTTATCAGATTGAGTTATTGTGTTCTTCATTTCAGGTAGGCTTGAGTTCGATCCCAGTCCAGTCAATGTGATATTTGTGGTGGGCAAAGTGACACTGGGACAGGTTTATTTCCAAGTACTTCGGTTTTCCCTGTCAGTATCATTCCACCAATGCTCCATACTCATTCATACATCTACCACCAACACTGTATAATGTTTCTCTCCCAGTACTTCAGTTTCCCCTGTCAGTATCATTCCACCAATGCTCCATACTCATTCATACATCTACCACCAACACTGTATAATGTTTCTCTCCCAGTACTTCAGTTTTCCCCTGTCAGTATCATTCCACCAATGCTCCATACTCATTCATACATCTACCACCAACACTGTATAATGTTTCTCTCCCAGTACTTCAGTTTTCCCCTGTCAGTATCATTCCACCAATGCTCCATACTCATTCATACATCTACCACCAACGCTGTATAATGTTTCTCTCCCAGTACTTCAGTTTTCCCCTGTCAGTATCATTCCACCAATGCTCCATACTCATTCATACATCTACCACCAACGCTGTATAATGTTTCTCTCCCAGTACTTCAGTTTTCCCCTGTCAGTATCATTCCACCAATGCTCCATACTCATTCATACATCTACCACCGAACGCTGTATAATGTTTCTCTCCCAGTACTTCAGTTTTCCCCTGTCAGTATCATTCCACCAATGCTCCATACTCATTCATACATCTACCACCAACGCTGTATAATGTTTCTCTCCCAGTACTTCAGTTTCCCCTGTCAGTATCATTCCACCAATGCTCCATACTCATTCATACATCTACCACCACGCTGTATAATGTTTCTCTCCCAGTACTTCAGTTTCCCCTGTCAGTATCATTCCACCAATGCTCCATACTCATTCATACATCTACCACCAAAGCTGTATAATGTTTCTCTCCCAGTACTTCAGTTTTCCCCTGTCAGTATCATTCCACCAATGCTCCATACTCATTCATACATCTACCACCAACGCTGTATAATGTTTCTCTCCCAGTACTTCAGTTTCCCCTGTCAGTATCATTCCACCAATGCTCCATACTCATTCATACATCTACCACCAACGCTGTATAATGTTTCTCTCCCAGTACTTCAGTTTCCCCTGTCAGTATCATTCCACCAATGCTCCATACTCATTCATACATCTACCACCAACGCTGTATAATGTTTCTCTCCCAGTACTTCAGTTTCCCCTGTCAGTATCATTCCACCAATGCTCCATACTCATTCATACATCTACCACCACGCTGTATAATGTTTCTCTCCCAGTACTTCAGTTTTCCCCTGTCAGTATCATTCCACCAATGCTCCATACTCATTCATTCATCTACCACCAACGCTGTATAATGTTTCTCTCCCAGTACTTCAGTTTCCCCTGTCAGTATCATTCCACCAATGCTCCATACTCATTCATACATCTACCACCAACGCTGTATAATGTTTCTCTCCCAGTACTTCAGTTTCCCCTGTCAGTATCATTCCACCAATGCTCCATACACATTCATACATCTACCACCAACGCTGTATAATGTTTCTCTCCCAGTACTTCAGTTTCCCCTGTCAGTATCATTCCACCAATGCTCCATACTCATCTTCATCTTAATTCTAAGCTTATCACAAGGACAAGCGGGGAAATGCTGGGAATCTTAAAAAAAACGAGGAGGATAAGATATCGGGCCGTAGGCTACACAAACACTGTCATATTTGTTCATGGTCAGAAAGGTTCAAATAGACTTACAAGTTTCCTGTTTAAATATTCCGCAGTCAACTGCAACATTGCAGACGTCATGTTGTGCTTGACAATGCATGCCAATTACAGAGACGGCAGAGACGACAGTCATAATTAACAGCATCGAGCACAGTCCTTCTTCAAAAGCTGATGGTCACTTAGCTAGTCAACAATTGCCAACCTTCCACGAAAAGCGGGAATTCATCACCGTATTCACATCAGCCCAGCATTGATCCAATCCTCAGCTATGTGCATCCAGTCCACAAGCTCACATCCTACTTCTTTAAGATCCACCTTAATATTATCCTCCCATTAACGTTTAGAATTTCAGTTGGCTCTTAAGTTCAATTTCTTACTACAATTTTGTATTCGTTTTTAATCTGCTCCATGCTACTTGCTCCGCCCATCTCATCCTATCGCCATAATAATTTTGAGTAGTACAAATCGTGAAGCTTCTGTCAATGATAGATGAGTGAATGAGTGGGTAGCGTTGGTGGAATTGAGAACGGAAGCACAGGGAGAAAAACCTCTCTCACTGCCACTTTGATCACCACAAATGTCAGCCTGTTCTCAAATGCAGTATAGTCACAATGAAAAGGGGAAACGAAAGTACGAAGCATGTAAAAAATACACCCATTCCAGTTTGATGGACTTCATCCCCTGCTGATCCAAGCAGCTCTCTGAGGACTCTCGCGGTGATTCCATTTGGAAGGGAGAGCTCGCTTTTGTACGATTCGTCTCGAAGGACAAGCTGGCGATGTTATCTGCTTATAGTCGGCCGATTTATGCGAGCAAACACGGGCTTGTCTTCCCACAGAGATTCCCTCATTCACCTGTCTATCGCCAGTCGGCGCTGACGCACATGAATATAAAGATTATCGCTCGAATTGGGAAAACATCAGAGGAATAAAAGAACCCGACGTCGTTCAAATGTGAAGGGTCTGACGTCAGCATATGGTCATGTGGTGACACATGGTCGTCACTGGTCACCGTCTCAGGTTACCCGCAACGTTTCGTAAGCTCTCTCTGCCTCCGGCTTCAGGGGGAAATGAGAGAAGCTAAACACACTCTTTGGGTCCTTTACAAACAGCTGGTTTCATTCAATCCACGGAGAACGTCCAGTCTTTCAGACACGACCTTTACCTTTACCTTATATTTTGTAGATCCGGGTTTTCCGGGAAGTAAAACTGTGTCGTAGGGCGGCTGGTTAGAGACGTTGGAAAGTAGCGTAGTGTCGTAATGTCAAGGGCCAACAGTAAAAAAACACCTTCTTGGACTTTGACTCCTTAACCCCTGAAATAAAGTTCCTCCGAAACGTCGACGACCACGTACCCAGCGACGCGGCATCACATCCCGGAAGACTTGTGTCTTCAGTAACACCGCTGTGAGAACTTCAAATCTCCAGCCTCATATCTTACTTCCAATTTTGTTCAGAAATGCAGAATATTTTGTCTTTCTGTCTGTCTAAAGACCTCATCTTCATTCTGTAGTCTGTCTTACGACAGGTCCGTAGCCTCTTCATTCTGCAGTCTGTCTTACGACAGGTCCGTAGCCTCTTCATTCTGCAGTCTGTCTTACGACAGGTCCGTAGCCTCTTCATTCTGTAGTCTGTCTTACGACAGGTCCGTAGCCTCTTCATTCTGTAGTCTGTCTTACGACAGGTCCGTAGCCTCTTCATTCTGTAGTCTGTCTTACGACAGGTCCGTAGCCTCTTCATTCTGCAGTCTGTCTTACGACAGGTCCGTAGCCTCTTCATTCTGTAGTCTGTCTTACGACAGGTCCGTAGCCTCTTCATTCTGTAGTCTGTCTTACGACAGATCCGTAGCCTCTTCATTCTGTAGTCTGTCTTACTACAGGTCCGTAGCCTCTTCATTCTGCAGTCTGTCTTACGACAGCTCCGTAGCCTCTTCATTCTGCAGTCTGTCTTACGACAGGTCCGTAGCCTC
Source organism: Reticulitermes speratus (assembly GCA_021186555.1). NCBI lineage: Eukaryota > Metazoa > Arthropoda > Insecta > Blattodea > Rhinotermitidae > Reticulitermes > Reticulitermes speratus. The sequence goes on along the minus strand of JAJKFL010000009.1, from coordinate 43,103,966 downwards.
TTCATTCTGTAGTCTGTCTTACGACAGGTCCGTAGCTTCTTCATTCTGCAGTCTGTCTTACGACAGGTTCGTAGCCTCTTCATTCTGTAGTCTGTCTTATTACAGGTCCGTAGCCTCTTCATTCTGCAGTCTGTCTTACGACAGGTCCGTAGCCTCTTCATTCTGCAGTCTGTCTTACGACAGGTCCGTAGCCTCTTCATTCTGCAGTCTGTCTTACGACAGGTCCGTAGCCTCTTCATTCTGCAGTCTGTCTTACGACAGGTCCGTAGCCTCTTCATTCTGCAGTCTGTCTTACTACAGGTCCGTAGCCTCTTCATTCTGCAGTCTGTTTTACGACAGGTCCGTAGCCTCTTCATTCTGCAGTCTGTCTTACGACAGGTCCGTAGCCTCTTCATTCTGTAGTCTGTCTTACGACAGGTACGTAGCCTCTTCATTCTGTAGTCTTTCTTACGACAGGTCCGTAGCCTCTTCATTCTGTAGTCTGTCTTACGACAGGTACGTAGCCTCTTCATTCTGTAGTCTCTCTTACGACAGGTCCGTAGCCTCTTCATTCTGCAGTCTGTCTTACGACAGGTACGTAGCCTCTTCATTCTGTAGTCTCTCTTACGACAGGTCCGTAGCCTCTTCATTCTGCAGTCTGTCTTACGACAGATCAAAGCCACGCCTCGGCCGCTTTACCCCCGGGAAAGAGACCCGGTACCCATTTTACAGGAGGCTGGGTAGGCCCCAGGGCCGATCTGGACATTAGGTTGAACAAATCAAGGAGGATGGCATTTGGAGAGCATTTAGCATGCACTGGGAGTCGAAAAATAGACACTTATTTAAGTTACGAAATATGAAATGAAGAGAGAGTGTCGTAGATGTCGGCGTAGGTGGGAGGATAATATTAAAACGTATCACAAGTATGTCGGGTATCATTGAATTAAACTGACTTAGGACAGGATCCAGTGTCGGGTTTCATAATAGGAGAAAAGTTTCGTGACCAGCTGAGCGGCCATCAGATTCTGAATCGTGAAATGACTGCAACGAGTCGACAGTTGCAAACATGGCGGTGAGAAAGTTATACAGTGGAACGCGACAAATTGAATGAAATGAACTTGCAGTTTGCTAATGCAGTGAGGACTTTGCGAAAATACGACTACGGGTTCGACGACAGAAGAACCGGTGGGTCCATATTCGGCAGAGGTAAGAGATTTATCTGTTACCTCTGTCCATCCTGTTCCTTTAAGATACACTTTAAAATTATCATCCCATCTACGCCTAGGTCTTCCAAGTATTTCCTTTCCTTCAGGTTCCCACACCAAAATACTGTATGCGTTTCTCTTCTCCCTTATACGTGCTACAGGCCCCACCCATCTCAATCTCTTTAATTTTCCCCGCGATAGATGACTTCCTAAAAACTGGGCACTTCAATCACCACAGACAGACGTACAGCTACAGCACAGTGAACACAGGACGCTACGGTAAAACTCGGCCTGCGGGCCACACGTTGCGACACTACAAATTGCACAATATTTCAACCCCTTGCCGTCTTCCACGTGTACATCAGAATCTTTCCCCCGTCATTGCCTAGACAAGCTCTCATCCTTGATTAAAGCTGAAACAATTACAAAGCCGTTCCGCCCCTTGTACAAAGCTCTATCCTCAACCCCCCCCCTCCACCACCCACCAATACACAGCAGCGGTTTGCAATCAGGGGCTCGTCAATGACAGTGGTCCGTCTTTAAACTTAATTGTTACACAGAGCAAGTGTGTTATTGATTAGTGTATGAACATATGAAGCTCTAAAAGAAAAGCAAAAACAAGAGACATGAAAGAAAGAAAGAAAGCAAGAAAATTGCAAGTAGTGAGCGACACCATATTTATTAAAACAAAAAAAAATTTACGGCTCTGTACTTTTCCAGACAGTGCCCGCTCGTCCTTGTATTAAAGGTAGACTGGAGACAGTGTGGGGTGATGTAAAGCGGATTGTTTGAATGTGCAACAGAGGAAGGAAGTTGAGACTTGTATTGAGATTTGTGTTGAGATTTGTGTTGAACCTTGTGTTGAGGCTTGTAATGAGGCTTGTGTTGAGGCTTGTGTTGAGGCTTGTGTTGAGACTTGTGTTGAGATTTGTGTTGAGATTTGTGTTGAACCTTGTGTTGAGGCTTGTAATGAGGCTTGTGTTGAGGCTTGTGTTGAGGCTTGTGTTGAGACTTGTGTTGAGATTTGTGTTGAGATTTGTGTTGAACCTTGTGTTGAGGCTTGTAATGAGGCTTGTGTTGAGGCTTGTGTTGAGGCTTGTGTTGAGATTTGTATTGAGATTTGTGTTGAGATTTGTGTTGAACCTTGTGTTGAGGCTTGTAATGAGGCTTGTGTTGAGGCTTGTGTTGAGGCTTGTGTTGAGGCTTGTGTTGAGACTTGTGTTGAGATTTGTGTTGAGATTTGTGTTGAGATTTGTGTTGAACCTTGTGTTGAGGCTTGTAATGAGGCTTGTGTTGAGGCTTGTGTTGAGGCTTGTGTTGAGACTTGTGTTGAGATTTGTGTTGAGACTTGTGTTGAGACTTGTGTTGAGGCTTGTGCTGAGGCTTGTGTTGAGGCTTGTGTTGAGGCTTGTGTTGAGACTTGTGTTGAGAATTGTGTTGAGACTTGTGTTGAGATTTGTGTTGAGATTTGTGCTGAGATTTGTGCTGAGGCTTGTGCTGAGGCTTGTGTTGAGGCTTGTGTTGAGGCTTGTGTTGAGACTTGTGTTGAGATTTGTGTTGAGATTTGTGTTGAGATTTGTGTTGAGACTTGTGTTGAGATTTGTGTTGAGATTTGTGTTGAACCTTGTGTTGAGGCTTGTAATGAGGCTTGTGTTGAGGCTTGTGTTGAGGCTTGTGTTGAGACTTGTGTTGAGATTTGTGTTGAGATTTGTCTTGAACCTTGTGTTGAGGCTTGTAATGAGGCTTGTGTTGAGGCTTGTGTTGAGATTTGTATTGAGATTTGTGTTGAGATTTGTGTTGAACCTTGTGTTGAGGCTTGTAATGGGGCTTGTGTTGAGGCTTGTGTTGAGACTTGTGTTGAGGCTTGTGTTGAGATTTGTGTTGAGATTTGTGTTGAGACTTGTGTTGAGGCTTGTGCTGAGGCTTGTGTTGAGGCTTGTGTTGAGGCTTGTGTTGAGACTTGTGTTGAGATTTGTGTTGAGAATTGTATTGAGACTTGTGTTGAGATTTGTGTTGAGATTTGTGCTGAGGCTTGTGTTGAGGCTTGTGTTGAGGCTTGTGTGAGACTTGTGTTGAGATTTGTGTTGAGATTTGTGTTGAGATTTGTGTTGAGGCTTGTGTTGAGATTTGTGTTGAGATTTGTGTTGAGATTTGTGTTGAGATTTGTGTTGAGACTTGTGCTGAGACTTGTGTTGAGGCTTGTATTGAGACTTGTGTTGAGACTTGTGTTGAGATTTGTGTTGAGATTTGTGTTGAGACTTGTGCTGAGACTTGTTCTGAGACTTGTGTTGAAGCTTGTGTTGAGGCTTGTGTTGAGACTTGTGTTGAGATTTGTGTTGAGATTTGTGTTCAGATTTGTGTTCAGATTTGTGTTGAGACTTGTGCTGAGACTTGTGTTGAGACTTGTGTTGAGACTTGTGTTGAGACTTGTGTTGAGGCTTGTGTTGAGGCTTGTATTGAGACTTGTGTTGAGACTTGTGTTGAGATTTGTGTTGAGATTTGTGTTGAGACTTGTTCTGAGACTTGTGTTGAAGCTTGTGTTGAGGCTTGTGTTGAGACTTGTGTTGAGATTTGTGTTGAGATTTGTGTTGAGATTTGTGTTCAGATTTGTGTTCAGATTTGTGTTGAGATTTCTGTTGAGACTTGTGTTGAGACTTGTGTTGAGATTTGTGTTGAGACTTGTGTTGAGACTTGTGTTGAGACTTGTGTTGAGACTTGTGTTGAGACTTGTGCTGAGACCTGTGCTGAGACTTGTGTTGAGATTTGTGTTGAGATTTGTGCTGAGACTTGTTGTGAGACTTGTGTTGAGGTTTGTGCTAGGACTTGTGTTGAGACTTGTGCTGAGCATTGTGTTGAGCATTGTGTTTGAAGAGCAACACTGGGGGTAATTTTAATGCTGAACGACAGAGTGTAAGGCACTCCGACTGCCACAGCACACACAACGACACAGTGTAAGGCACTCCGACTGCCACAGCACACACAACGACACAGTGTAAGGCACTCCGACTGCCACAGCACACACAACGACACAGTGTAAGGCACTACGACTGCCACAGCACACACAACGACACAGTGTAAGGCACTCCGACTGCCACAGCACACACAACGACACAGTGTAAGGCACTACGACTGCCACAGCACACACAACGACACAGTGTAAGGCACTACGACGGCCACAGCACACACAACGACACAGTGTAAGGCACTACGACTGCCACAGCACACACAACGACACAGTGTAAGGCACTACGACTGCCACAGCACACACAACGACACAGTGTAAGGCACTCCGACTGCCACAACACACACAACGACACAGTGTAAGGCACTACGACTGCCACAGCACACACAACGACACAGTGTAAGGCACTACGACTGCCACAGCACACACAACGACACAGTGTAAGGCACTACGACTGCCACAGCACACACAACGACACAGTGTAAGGCACTCCGACTGCCACAGCACACACAACGACACAGTGTAAGGCACTACGACTGCCACAGCACACACAACGACACAGTGTAAGGCACTACGACTGCCACAGCACACACAACGACACAGTGTAAGGCACTACGACTGCCACAGCACACACAACGACACAGTGTAAGGCACTACGACTGCCACAGCACACACAACGACACAGTGTAAGGCACTACGACTGCCACAGCACACACAACACAGCCCCAACTGTTAGTTATGTTTCGGACAATCACTGCTCTTCATGGTAAAAGCATGCGGGCCATATTGACTGACTGTGAGCCAGCTGAATGCAATCAGCACCCCCCCCACACCCTGTGACAGTACCACAGCACACAACGCTGGGCTGCACCTACTGGCCAGACATAAAAGGGAAACTGTCGTTGTGAAGGCAGTACTCGGATGTGGGGCCTAGAGGTATACCTCCATTCATTCTTGACCTCTGCATTAGATGTGGGTAAGTGTTCAAATTTACACGCCACCCGCTTTACCGCAGGTACCCGTTGAACAGGAGGCACGGTCGGCCCCACTGGCGGTCCGGACCTCTTGGAGAAGAAAAAATCGCGTGCCTCTTCCTGCAATCGAACCACGATTCCTCGGTCGCCCGGCCCGTAATCTGGTCACCGTGTTTACTTATTTATATATTTATTTATTTACTGTTTGTTTAACGACGCTTTCGGTATCTCAGTCTGTACAGCGTCTAGTGGCAGGCGATACTGAGTGATGAACTGGAAGGGATGTGGAAGGAGGCGGTTGTAGCCTATGAGGAAGTACCGCAGCATTTGGCTGGTGCGACTGAGGAAAACCACGAATAGAGTCTTGTAAGAGGGACCCACTCTGTCACCAACATCAGTCTTGTAATTGGGACCCAGTGTCACGAACACCAGACTTGTAGTGGGACCCAGTGTGTCACCAACACCAGACTTGTAATTGGGACCCAGTGTCACCAACACCGGTCTTGTAATGGGACCCAGTGTCACCAACACCGTCTTGTAATTGGGACCCAGTGTCACCAAACAGTCTTGTAAGTGGGCCCATGTCATCAACACCAGTCTTGTAAGTAGGAAGGACCCACGTTGTGTGACCATCACCAACACCTCTTGTAAGTGGGACCCAGTGTGTCACCAACACCATCTTGTAAGTGGGACCCACTGTCACCAGCACAAACTTTATCGTCCGCCCTGTCTGCCTATTATCTTCTAATTTAAAGCTTTTAACTTCAATACTTCTCCCCTTCCACCCCTGTTCTAACAAACCCTTCAAACGTGGATTCTCCTGAAACGAATTCCACTTGCACAGGATGAGGAAATGGAAGGGGGTGGGGGGCTACGGCCTGATTGTCAGCCAGATCGACTTGCTTAATCCCGTTTCAGTCAGTCAGTCAGTCAGTCAGCACGCACAGGCTGTTCGCTCAGCGCATTATGCCAATCGCTACGTTCTGCAGTTCAGATGTCACACACAAAACACACAACAGCGTCATGCTCTGTCCGTCCTCGCGTTCGCCTTCAATGCTAACAACCTCCTTCACAGTCCGCATCCCTTCTTGAGCAAATCCAATAGTTTCGCGGCTAATCAAACATTCCTTGTACTTTATCAAACCCGGAAGTCCATTACCCTATCAACAACAGCCCGCCACTGGTCCCTGTTCTTAGCAATATTAAATCCCTTCCGCACACCGCCATACTTAATCCTTTAAGATCCGTCTTAGTCGCTTTTCACAAAACTGCGAAAAGCGACATTAGCTTCGTCATGTCTATTAGTCTGTGTTTTGTGTGTCTGTATCTCCGCATGGAACAACTCGGCTCCCACTAGACGGATTTTCATGAAACTTTATATTCGATTATTTTTCCAAAATTTCTCGAGGAAATTCAAGTTACATCAAAATCTGACATAAATAACGGCACTTTACATGAAGACCTACGTACATTTATAATAATATCTCGCTGAATTCTTCTTATAATGAGAAATGTTTGAGACAAAAGTTGTACACAAAATCAAAACACACATTTTATGTTCAATAACTTTTTTCCCAAAATCGTGCCGTTTATGAGATAATTGAAAAATATGGTACAGTCAAGACAGACCACAGATGACAATATAATACAGCGCAAGCGCTTTGCATGCTGTATAACTAAGACTACAGACACACTCAAATATGTAACACTTATTGCTTTTCCACGGACAACAATGGTTACGCGAACGCGCCTGAAAGTTACGTTATACGTACATTGCCTGCCTTGTTGTATGGTCTCCCCATCTACAACTAGTCTTCCCAAGTAACCCCTTATACTTCCCTAATGTTTTGAGACTAAAACATTTTCAAACATTTCTCTCCCATTCACACTACATGCCGAGCCCATCTAATTCTGGTTGATTTTATCACTCTAATAATACGTGCAAGGTACGAACCTCCATATAATCTCTGGATATACTGGCCGACTTTTGATCAAATTTGGTACAGACAGAATTTAAATTTGTAGAACTAATTAGATATTACTACACTGCAGTTGCTGCATTCAGAACCTGAAAATTCAGACACACTGTATAGCAATTCAGACACACTGTATAGCAATTCACACACACTGTATAGCAATTCACAGCACACTGTATAGCAATTCAGACACACTGTATAGCAATTCAGACACACTGTATAGCAATTCAGACACACTGTATAGCACAATTCAGACACACTGTATAGCAATTCAGACACACTGTAGCAATTCACACACTTAGCAATTCAGACACACGTTAGCATCAGACCACTGATAGCAATTCAACACACTGATAGCAATTCAGGCACACGTTAGCATCAGCACATGTATAGCATTCAGACACCTGTATAGCAATTCAGGACACACTGTATAGCAATTCAGCACACTGTATAGCAATTCAGACACACTGTATAGCAATTCAGACACGTACATTCAGACACAATGTATAGCAATTCAACACAACTGTATAGCAATTCAGACACACTGTATAGCAATTCAGACACACTGTATAGCAATTCAGACACACTGTATAGCAATTCAACACACTGTATAGCAATTCAGCACACTGTATCATTCGACACACTGTATAGCAATTCAGACACACTGTATAGCAATTCAGACACACTGTATAGCATTAGACACACTGTAGCATTCAGACACACTGTATAGCAATTCAGACACACTGTATAGCAATTCACACACACTGTATAGCAATTCAGACACACTGTATAGCAATTCAGACACACTGTATAGCAATTTCAGCACACTTAATAGCAATTCAGCACATTATAGCAATTTGCACACTGTTAAGCAATTCAGCACTCGTATAGCATTCAGACACGCTGTCATAGCATTACGCCACGCTGTTAGCAAATTAGACAAAATTACACAGTAAGCATCAGGTACAGTACATGCAACTGTACAGATTCACACGTACAGTCGGTACCCGTACAGTCCAGGACCTGTGCAACACTAAGTAGATTTGAACCACTTTTTCATGAACATCTTTACAGTCGCTAAAGTTCTTACAAAAACATTCTCACGTGCAAATGTGCGCTTCCTAAACAATCGAGCCAGGAAGCATCCTACATTTCTTCACGGGTAAACACGACTGTATTTAGCAATCACGTCCCGTGAACGTGTTTAGACCACTTGTAATGGAAAACGCCTTGCATGAATGTGTACGCTCGTCACGCAGTAAACCGTATGTAGTCTTGCCTTACAATCCAAACATACTTAAAGAACAATAACTGTATGACAATTCGCACGTATACTTTGGACCACATGGTACAGGGAAACAACACATACAAATTGGCCTATAGACAAACAGTGCTTGATTTCGCACGATCTGTGAAGGACACACTGTATAGCAATTTAAAATCAATAATTAATCATACAGATTTTTTAAGATCTCGTTCTTAGTGTCTGTTACGCCATGTCAAATGACAGTCGGTACAGTCGGTACAGTCGGTCCGTCCGTGACCTAGTAGCAACGACTAAGTGTTTGTCCAATTTTTATGAAATTCTTTACAGTCGCTAAAGTTCTTTACAAAAACTTCTCGTGCAAATGTGGGGTTCCTAAAAATCGGCGCAGGGAAGGCCCTACATTTTTTATGGGCGTAAACACGACTGTATTTAAACACGTCCCGTGAACGTGTTTGACACTTGTAATGTGAAGAACGCCTTGCTGAAGTGTGTACGCTCCGTCACGCAGTAAACCGTATGTAGTCTTGCCTTCACAATCCAAAACTAGCTCTAAAGAACATAATGTAGATGGACAATTCAGCACGTCTTTGGGCTCACATTGGTACAAGGCAAACAGCAATCAAATTGGGCCTATAGACAAACAGTGGCTTGTTTCGACGGATCTTGAAGGGGTGGTGGTGGGGGTGTGGTGGGGGTGGTGGTGGGGGTGGTGCTTGATATGAACGCTTTGACACACAATTGTGCTTAAAGTATTACAATCTGTCGCAACATCTGGTTAAAGAGCTCAAATCGATGGCCTACTTTTTACTGCGCACGGCGACACAACTCATCACTAGCTCCTAAAACGTTCTGACGACGGTGTGTAACATTGAGAACTGGTTTTTGGACTTTGTCCATCGTCCGGAAATCTAGAATCACGACGTTTCGGAAGCTGGATCTGCTTCCGTCCTCAGGTGAAGGTGGAGGGAGACACCTACTGTGTTGGGTCCCTTAGATAGAGCTAACCTCAATCACTGGACGAATGAGGTTAGCTCTATCTAAGGACCCAACACAGTAGGTGTCTCCCTCCCCCTTCACCTGAGGACGGAAGCAGATCAAGCTTCCGAAACGTCGTGTTGAGGTTAGCTCTATCTAAGGACTCAACACAGTAGGTGTCTCCCTCCCCCCTTCACCTGAGGACGGAAAGCAGATCCAGCTTCCGAAAACGTCGTGTTGAGGTTAGCTCTATCTAAGGGAGCCAACACAGTAGGTGTCTCCCTCCCCCTTCACCTGAGGACGGAAGCAGATCCAGCTTCCGAAACGTCGTGTTCAGGTTAGCTCTATCTAAGAGACCCAACACAGTAGGTGTCTCCCTCCCCTTCACCTGAGGACGGAAGCAGATCCAGCTTCCGAAACGTCGTTATTTTAGATTTCCGGACGATGGACAAAGTCCAGACACCAATTAGTTCTCAATTATCACTAGCTTGCCTACTTTCCAGCATCTTCTACATCATTCAGTGTCCACTTGTTGATGACTTATTGAACGACGCTAGCAGCAGCTACGTCAATGATTTATAGTCAGTTGATAGCAAAATGAATAGGAAGAGATGTGAAAGGAAACCGTCCTTTTCTACGCTGAGGCGCTATTGTATCGAAACTTCGCTGGAGGACTGAGTAAAACCAGGATAGCTGGTCGCCGGTACGAGGTTTGATCCCTAGACCTCCCGACCTCAAAGCCGGAGTGTCTAATAACACGTGATGACTGCTTATTATATGCGAGGTTCGGGATTACTCAGGTTTCCCCGTCAAAAATGTGTAAGCATCTCTCATGTCGCACACGTGCCACATGTCCCACCAATCTCATCCTCACAGCACAATGTTCTCCAGTCGCCTGCCACTTCTTCCCGCTTAGGCCAATAACCTTCCTCAACACCCCAACATCGAACACACTCACCATATGACCAAGTTTCACACCCACATCAAACAGCAAGCGACGTTATATTTCTGTATAGTTTAGTGCTTGTGTCCTTAAATAACAAGTGGGATGGGGGGCATGGACTGGATTGATATGGCTCAGGATAGGGACAGGAGGCGGGCTGTTGTGAATGCGGTAATGAACCTTCGAGTTCCATAAAACGCGGGGATTTCTTGACTAGCTGACGACCTGTTAGCTTCTCAAGAAGGACTCTGCTCCATGGAGTTAGTTAGTTAGTTAGTTAGTTATCCTTAAATAACAAGCCAAATTTCGCATAGCGACTCGCTACGAGCTGGACGGTCCGGGGATCGAATCCCGGTGGGGCGAGATTTTCAGCACCCATCCAGACCGGCCCTGGGGCCCACCCAGCCTCCTGTACAATGGGTACCGGGTCACTCCCGGAGGTAAAACGGCCGGGGCGTGGTGTTGACCACCCACCCCAATCTAGCGCCGAGGTTAAAGAAAGAGTAGAGCTATACCTCTACTCCCCCTCTGGGCCTTCATGGCATGTTATAGGGTGGCCTTTACCTTTATGACTGAAGTTTCTGCAGCGGACGCTAGTAGGCGCTCCGTGTATGCAGACTGTACCAAAGCTCCTTAAACACATTCAACCGCAGTACATCGCCAGACTGTACCAAAGCTCCTTAAACACGTTCAACCGCAGTACATCGCCAGACTGTACCAAAGCTCCTTAAACACGTCCAACCGCAGTACATCTCCAGACTGTACCAAAGCTCCTTAAACAGGTCCAACCGCAGTACATCTCCAGACTGTACCAAAGCTCCTTAAACACATTCAACCGCAGTACATCGCCAGACTGTACCAAAGCTCCTTAAACACGTCCAACCGCAGTACATCTCCAGACTGTACCAAAGCTCCTTAAACACGTCCAATCGCAGTACATCTCCAGACTGTACCAAAGCTCCTTAAACACGTCCAACCGCAGTACATCTCCAGACTGTACCAAAGCTCCTTAAACACGTCCAATCGCCGTACATCTCCAGACTGTACCAAAGCTCCTTAAACACGTCCAACCGCAGTACATCTCCAGACTGTACCAAAGCTCCTTAAACACTTCCAACCGCAGTACATCTCCAGACTGTACCAAAGCTCCTTAACACTTCCAATCGCAGTACATCTCCAGACTGTAACAAAGCTCCTTAAACACGTCCAACCGCAGTACATCTCCAGACTGTACCAAAGCTCCTTAAACACGTTCAACCGCAGTACATCGCCAGACTGTACCAAAGCTCCTTAAACACGTCCAACCGCAGTACATCTCCAGACTGTACCAAAGCTCCTTAAACACGTCCAACCGCAGTACATCGCCAGACTGTACTAAGCTCCTTAAACACTTCCAACGCAGTACATCTCCAGACTGTACCAAGCTCCTTAAAACATCCAACCGCAGTACATCTCCGACTGTACAAAGCTCCTTAAACACGTCCAACGTAGTACATCTCCGACTGTACCAAAGCTCCTTAACACGTCCAACCGCATGTACATCTCCGGACTGTGACCAAAGCTCCTTAAACACGTCCAACCGCAGACATCGCCAGACTGTACCAAGCTCCTTAAACAGTCCAACCGCAGTACTCCCAGACTGTACCAAAGCTCCTTAAACACTCCAACCGCAGTAATCTCAGACTGTACCAAGGGCTCTAAACACGTCCAAACGAGTACACTCGACTTTATCAAGCTCCTTACACTCCAACCTGGTCACTCAGCTGACAAGCTCTTAAACGTACCGGTCATCTCCAGATTACAAAGCTCCTTAACACGCCAACCGCAGTTACTCCAGCGTACAAACCTTGAAACACTCCACGCTGTACATTCCAGACTGTACCAAAGCTCCTTAAACACGTTCAACCGCAGTACATCTCAGACTGTACCAAAGCTCCTTAAACACGTCCAACCGCAGTACATCTCCAGACTGTACCAAAGCTCCTTAAACACGTCAACGCAGTACATCTCAGACTGTACAAACTCTGCACAGTACGCAGTACATCTCCAGACTGTACCAAAGCTCCTTAAACACGTCCAACCGCAGTACATCTCCAGACTGTACCAAGCTCCTTAAACACGTCCAACCGCAGTACATCTCCAGACTGTACCAAAGCTCCTTAAACACGTTCCAACCGCAGTACATCTCCAGACTGTACCAAAGCTCCTTAAACACGTCCAACCGCAGTACATCTCCAGACTGTACCAAAGCTCCTTAAACACGTCCAACCGCAGTACATCTCCAGACTGTACCAAAGCTCCTTAAACACGTCCAACCGCAGTACATCTCCAGACTGTACCAAAGCTCCTTAAACACGTCCAACCGCAGTACATCTCCAGACTGTACCAAAGCTCCTTAACACGTCCAACCGCAGTACATCTCCAGACTGTACCAAAGCTCCTTAAACACGTCCAACCGCAGTACATCTCCAGACTGTACCAAAGCTCCTTAACGCACAGATCCAACCGCAGTACATCTCCAGACTGTACCAAAGCTCCTTAAACACGTCCAACCGCAGTACATCTCCAGACTGTACCAAAGCTCCTTAAACACGTCCAACCGCAGTACATCTCCAGACTGTACCAAAGCTCCTTAAACACGTCCAACCGCAGTACATCTCCAGACTGTACCAAAGCTCCTTAAACACGTCCAACCGCAGTACATCTCCAGACTGTACCAAACTCCTACACAGTACGGCAGTACATCTCCAGACTGTAACAAAGCTCCTTAAACACGTCCAACCGCAGTACATCTCCAGACTGTACCAAAGCTCCTTAAACACGTCCAACCGCAGTACATCTCCAGACTGTACCAAAGCTCCTTAAACACGTCCAACCGCAGTACATCTCCAGACTGTACCAAAGCTCCTTAAACACGTCCAACCGCAGTACATCTCCAGACTGTACCAAACTCCTCGCACAATACGGCAGTATATCCCTCGAACTGGATTTTCCAAACGTCTGTAAATCTGGTTTTTGTAAAGTCAGCCGTGGGTGAGCCGCCAGGCATTGTTAATGGTATAAAGAGCTAGAGTGCATGCAGGGGGGAGAAGGCCGGAAATGGAGGCCCATAGCGGGGGTTGGTTGCGAGGGTGGATAAAGCGATGGGCAGGGAGTTGATCGGACATTATTGTTGTGTCATCACGCGGCAATTATTGGAGACCGGAAGTGCTGGGAAGTGTGAAGGGACACGGGGTGCTGGGAGTGTCTCAGGGCACAAGGCGCGCGGAACCTGCGGAAACGTCCGTTCTTTGACCGCGTTGCCGTTAAAATAAAAAAATACTGGGCATGGCGTTGACCATTACCCCATCTAGCACCGAGTTTGAAGAAACAGTAGACTTAGACCTCTACTCCAAGGGTTCTTGACCTTCTCTGTGCCATGGACTCCTCTGAAGGTCTAATGAAACCTACGGACCCCTTCTCAGAAAAATGTATTTTTGTATTTTTGTCTCGGTTCCCCCTCAGTTGCCTGTCTGATTGACAATAATTTGGACTGCAAGAATCAAACAGAAAATGCTCTATGAATTTGATATCTGTTGACAGCAGTGTCTTGGGTTCAAACCTTGGAATTTAGGGGGAATCGCGATGAAGATATGAAAACAAACAAAGGATGTCTGTCTCAGGTTTTCTTCAGACTCCCCCCCGCTAATGGCCATTCCGCATTGCTCCACACTGATATACGACAGTGTCAGCGATTTAAGCAAGCACCATGTTACCTCACTAACGTACAACTAATGGCCTTTTGTGTTAGTGCAGTCGTACTGAGGCCGGCCAGGAGTAGGGCGTGTGAGATACACAAGACAGGCAATGTACGTATAACGTAATAACTAGGCGCGTTCGCGTAACCATTGTTGCCGTAGAAAAGCAATAAGTGTTACATATTGTGAGTGTGTGTCTGTAGCCTTAGTTATCCAGCATGCAAAGCGCATGCGCAGTATTATATTGCCATCTTGGCCTGTCTGGCTGTACCAAATTTTTCCACATTATCTCATAAACGGTACGATTTTCGGAAAAATGTTATTGAACATAAAATGTGTGTTTTGATTTTCTCTACAACTTTTGTCTGAAACATTTCTCATTCTGAGAAACATTCAGCGAGATATTATCATAAATGTACATAGGTGTTCATGTAAAAGTACCTGTTATTCTAGTCAGATTTTAATGAAACTTGAATTTTCTCGATAGATTTTCGAAATTTTCCATGCGGACACACACACGGACAGACAGACATGACGAAGCTAATATTCTCAGCAGTACTCCAAAACGCAACGCAAAGTGTATGCTGACGTACTTAATCCCCACTCACCTGCCCTTGTAATCCTCAGGGTATGGTACGATGTAGCCCTCAGGAGACGGCCGCGCAGTGTTGCCAACCCAAAAGAAGGCATCTGAAAAACAAGATGAATGCAAATCAAATGCCAGCAGGCCGAGGAAATGCACACAAATATTATATGGAAAAACTGAAACACTATAAACATGTTCACACACCGCACTATGAGCCATCTTTATACACAACAAATTCATCTACTCAGTAAAAGCTGTGTGTATTTAAGTATTGTCTTAATGCTGCTTTAAATTGTGTCTTTTCATTCTTAAGACTTACGAGACTCAGAGGGAGTCTGTTGAAAATTGTGATAGCGGCATAGACTGTACTTTTTTGAAAACAAGATAGGTTGGCATTTGGTCTGAGCAGGTGGTGCTTATTGCTGTGACTGTACTGTGTGATAGATGGATTTGTTTGTAAATGTTCTTGATTGTTTGAAATAAAGTTAATTAATGAAAATATATATTGACATGGAATTGGTAAAATGTCTAATTTGTTAAACAGACTTCTGTATGGCGTTTTGGTTGTGCACCGACCGTACTTGGTTGTGCACGACGTACTTGTTTGTGCACCGACCGTACTTGGTTGTGCACCGACCGTACTTGGTTGTGCACCGACCGTACTTCTCCATGCAGTTCTTGGTTGTGCACCGACCGTACTTGGTTGTGCACCGACCGTACTTCTGCATGCAGTTCTTGGTTGTGCACCGACCGTACTTGGTTGTGCACCGACCGTACTTGGTTGTGCACCGACCGTACTTCTCCATGCAGTTCTTGGTTGTGCACCGACCGTACTTCTGCATGGAGTTCTTGGTTGTGCACCGACCGTACTTCTGCATGGAGTTCTTGGTTGTGCACCGACCGTACTTCTGCATGGAGTTCTTGGTTGTGCACCGACCGTACTTCTGCATGGAGTTCTTGGTTGTGCACCGACCGTACTTCTGCATGCAGTTCTTGGTTGTGCACCGAACGTACTTCTGCATGGAGTTCTTGGTTGTGCACCGACCGTACTTCTGCATGGAGTTCTTGGTTGTGCACCGACCGTACTTGGTTGTGCACCGACCGTACTTCTGCATGCAGTTCTTGTTTGTGCACCGACCGTACTTCTCCATGCAGTTCTTGGTTGTGCACCGACCGTACTTCTGCATGGAGTTCTTGGTTGTGCACCGACCGTACTTCTGCATGGAGTTCTTGGTTGTGCACCGACCGTACTTCTGCATGGAGTTCTTGGTTGTGCACCGACCGTACTTCTGCATGGAGTTCTTGGTTGTGCACCGACCGTACTTGGTTGTGCACCGATCGTACTTCTGCATGGAGTTCTTGGTTGTGCACCGACCGTACTTCTGTATGGAGTTCTTGGTTGTGCACCGACCGTACTTCTGCATGGAGTTCTTGGTTGTGCACCGACCGTACTTCTGCATGCAGTTCTTGGTTGTGCACCGACCGTACTTCTGCATGCAGTTCTTGGTTGTGCACCGACCGTACTTCTGCATGCAGTTCTTGGTTGTGCACCGACCGTACTTCTGCATGCAGTTCTTGGTTGTGCACCGACCGTACTTCTGCATGCAGTTCTTGGTTGTGCACCGACCGTACTTCTGCATGGAGTTCTTGGTTGTGCACCGACCGTACTTCTGCATGCAGTTCTTGGTTGTGCACCGACCGTACTTCTGCATGGAGTTCTTGGTTGTGCACCGACCGTACTTCTGCATGGAGTTCTTGGTTGTGCACCGACCGTACTTCTGCATGGAGTTCTTGGTTGTGCACCGACCGTACTTCTGCATGCAGTTCTTGGTTGTGCACCGACCGTACTTCTGCATGGAGTTCTTGGTTGTGCACCGACCGTACTTCTGCATGGAGTTCTTGGTTGTGCACCGACCGTACTTCTGCATGGAGTTCTTGGTTGTGCACCGACCGTACTTCTGCATGCAGTTCTTGGTTGTGCACCGACCGTACTTCTGCATGCAGTTCTTGGTTGTGCACCGACCGTACTTCTGCATGGAGTTCTTGGTTGTGCACCGACCGTACTTCTGCATGGAGTTCTTGGTTGTGCACCGACCGTACTTCTGCATGGAGTTCTTGGTTGTGCACCGACCGTACTTCTGCATGCAGTTCTTGGTTGTGCACCGACCGTACTTCTGCATGGAGTTCTTGGTTGTGCACCGACCGTACTTCTGCATGGAGTTCTTGGTTGTGCACCGACCGTACTTCTGCATGGAGTTCTTGGTTGTGCACCGACCGTACTTCTGCATGGAGTTCTTGGTTGTGCACCGACCGTACTTCTGCATGGAGTTCTTGGTTGTGCACCGACCGTACTTCTGCATGCAGTTCTTGGTTGTGCACCGACCGTACTTCTGCATGGAGTTCTTGGTTGTGCACCGACCGTACTTCTGCATGCAGTTCTTGGTTGTGCACCGATCGTACTTCTCCATGCAGTTCTTGGTTGTGCACCGACCGTACTTCTGCATGGAGTTCTTGGTTGTGCACCGACCGTACTTCTGCATGCAATTCTTGGTTGTGCACCGACCGTACTTGGTTGTGCACCGACCGTACTTGGTTGTGCACCGACCGTACTTCTGCATGCAGTTCTTGTTTGTGCACCGACCGTACTTCTCCATGCAGTTTTGGTTGTGCACCGACCGTACTTCTGCATGGAGTTCTTGGTTGTGCACCGACCGTACTTCTGCATGGAGTTCTTGGTTGTGCACCGACCGTACTTCTGCATGGAGTTCTTGGTTGTGCACCGACCGTACTTCTGCATGCAGTTCTTGGTTGTGCACCGACCGTACTTCTGCATGGAGTTCTTGGTTGTGCACCGACCGTACTTCTGCATGCAGTTCTTGGTTGTGCACCGACCGTACTTCTGCATGGAGTTCTTGGTTGTGCACCGACCGTACTTCTGCATGCAGTTCTTGGTTGTGCACCGATCGTACTTCTGCATGGAGTTCTTGGTTGTGCACCGACCGTACTTCTGCATGGAGTTCTTGGTTGTGCACCGACCGTACTTCTGCATGGAGTTCTTGGTTGTGCACCGACCGTACTTCTGCATGGAGTTCTTGGTTGTGCACCGACCGTACTTCTGCATGGAGTTCTTGGTTGTGCACCGACCGTACTTCTGCATGGAGTTCTTGGTTGTGCACCGACCGTACTTCTGCATGGAGTTCTTGGTTGTGCACCGACCGTACTTCTGCATGCAGTTCTTGGTTGTGCACCGACCGTACTTCTGCATGGAGTTCTTGGTTGTGCACCGACCGTACTTCTGCATGCAGTTCTTGGTTGTGCACCGATCGTACTTCTCCATGCAGTTCTTGGTTGTGCACCGACCGTACTTCTGCATGGAGTTCTTGGTTGTGCACCGACCGTACTTCTGCATGCAGTTCTTGGTTGTGCACCGACCGTACTTGGTTGTGCACCGACCGTACTTGGTTGTGCACCGACCGTACTTCTGCATGCAGTTCTTGTTTGTGCACCGACCGTACTTCTCCATGCAGTTCTTGGTTGTGCACCGACCGTACTTCTGCATGGAGTTCTTGGTTGTGCACCGACCGTACTTCTGCATGCAGTTCTTGGTTGTGCACCGACCGTACTTGGTTGTGCACCGACCGTACTTGGTTGTGCACCGACCGTACTTGGTTGTGCACCGACCGTACTTCTGCATGCAGTTCTTGTTTGTGCACCGACCGTACTTCTCCATGCAGTTCTTGGTTGTGCACCGACCGTACTTCTGCATGCAGTTCTTGTTTGTGCACCGATCGTACTTCTGCATGCAGTTCTTGGTTGTGCACCGACCGTACTTCTGCATGCAGTTCTTGGTTGTGTACCGACCGTAATGGAGCCACAAGCTCAGTACTACAGTATCAGTCACGTGACTGGCACTTACCTGGGCCTGTCCCGTCATAGTTGAACCCCTTTATAAATATAGTGCCCTCGTCCACAGCATATGCCGTCCCCCTGATCTTGTGGGCGTACTCCTGCAGACTTCCTATAAGCTTGCCGTAGTACTGACTGCCCGAATTTGGGGCAGGGGAACCTGGAACAAAAGTCACATGATACATCGCTGTACCAGCTACACAGGGTAGAAGGCTAGGAGAATGAAAATGTACGGAATGACACAAGCAGAGAGATATATGAAATACGTACAAAGTTTTGGTTAGAAATCGTGAACGAGAGAGACAACGTGGAAGACATAAGCATGGATGGTAGTTTAATATTAGAATTGATTTTAAATACAGTAGGCCCTCTATTTATCGGACTAATTGGGGCAAGTGGTGTCCGCTATTGCCGAAAGTCCGTTAAATCGAATGTATTTTAAAAACATATATTAATAACCAACTTACAATGTACAGGGTGTATCAAAATGTTATTATAATGTATGAGTATCAATAAAATATTATTATAATGTACATTCAGTAATTTGTACACGTCACTAAAACATCTGTTAGAAATATAAAAATAAATTTACAACAGGAACCAAACTTTATTATAATTAAACATGTCAAAACTGTACAATGTAATTAATGGTGCTAAATTTTTCCTTTAGGACAGAAATTTGTTGTCCGTTAAATCCGAAGTCCGTTAAATCGAGTGCCTACTGCATATATGTTCAAAAATTATCCAATGGATTAATTTCACTTAGGGTAGGGTAAATGTTTGGATTTTTGTGAACATGATAAATTTTCGGTCGCAAAAGGACCGAAGAAGAAACACTGTGCCCCTGTTCAAAACACTGTGCCCCTGTTCAAAACACTGTGCCCCTGTTCAAAACACTGTGCCCCTGTTCAAAACACTGTGTCCCTGTTCAAAACACTGTGCCCCTGTTCAAAACACTGTGCCTCTGTTCAAAACACTGTGCCTCTGTTCAAAACACTGTGCCCCTGTTCAAAACACTGTGCCCCTGTTCAAAACACTGTGCCCCTGTTCAAAACACTGTGCCCCTGTTCAAAACACTGTGCCCCTGTTCAAAACACTGTGCCTCTGTTCAAAACGCTGTGTCCCTGTTCAAAACACTGTGCCCCTGTTCAAAACACTGTGCCTCTGTTCAAAACACTGTGCCTCTGTTTAAAACACTGTGCCCCTGTTCAAAACACTGTGCCCCTGTTCAAAAGAGTGCCCCTGTTCAAAACACTGTGCCCCTGTTCAAAACACTGTGCCCCTTTTCAAAACACTGTCTCGCCTGTAGCGCTATCTGTCGGTACAGCCAATCATTACGTCACAACCCACACGGAGGATCTCCTTACAGGAAGTCATGTCTTACATGATAACTTAACTGACTTATGTCTCGGGTTCAAATCCCGGCCTGCAGACCGGATATCATGACAGGATCTTCGGGTATATCCTCAGTCACGTCAAACAAACGCCAGGTTAGTTCACAATGGCTTCCTTCCGTATACTTCCCAATTCATTATGCACTGTTATACAGGCTTACAACACGCTCTGAGTTACTGACAGAAGTATTAAACAACTGAGCAGCTAACTAATTCACTGCATGCAGCAGAGTCGCACCTGAGAAGCTGATACTTCCTTATCTAGCCAAGAACTTCCTCGCATTTTATGGAGCTCGGAGGTTCATTCCCGTTTTCACAACAGCCCGTCACTTCTCCCCAACCTGAGCCAGATAAATCCAATCCACAACCCATCATCTTATTTATTTAACATCCATTTTAGTAATATCCACCGATCTATGCATAGATCTTGCAAGATGTCTCCGTCATTCAGCTTTCCTCACCAAAATTCTCTACGCATTTCTCTTCTCCCTCACACAAGCCACATGCCCCGCCCGTCTAATTATCCTTAATTTGGCCACCCAAATAATATTTTTTGAACAACACAAATCAGTAAGTTCCTCACTGTGCAGTTTTCTCCAGTTTCCTGTCACACCCCCTCCTTAGGCCCAAATACCTCCCTCAGCACCTCAGTCCTTAACATCCTCAACCTAATCGTTACATCAACCAACTCTTTTTTTTTCAATGGCTCGAGAGCCCCTTGGGGGCCTAGGCCGCCTCATTTTACGACGCTTCACGATCACACACTTTAGACACACCACACTCGGTAGGACTCCTCTGGACGAGTGATCAGCCCGTCACACAGACCTCTACCTGACAATACACAACACTCACAACATACAGACATCCATGCCCTAGGCGGTATTCGAACCCGCAATCCCAGCAAGCGAACGGCCGTAGACCCACGCCTTAGACCGCGCGGCCACTGCGATCGGCCAACCAACTCACGCACTGACTAAAATACGTTCATGAGCTATTACAAAAAACCCCTAAACATTTCGACACAGAGCTGCCATCATCACGGGCCATTCAATACAAAGGAATGTAGATCCAACATACAATTTAATTATTATGTCGCCTTTCCTATGTATTGAACGGCTCTCTGATGATCGCACCTCGATGCCGAAACATGTAGATTTTTTTTTGTAATAGCTCATGGAACTATTTTAGTCAGTGCATGAGTTGGTTGACGTAATGCCTGACAGAACTGCACGGTACGAATGACATAAAATGTGCAAATCTCCAGGCTATGTTCTTTCCTTAATGTCGGACACCAATGTTAAACAAACTGTAAATAAATTACATCCGTGACAAGTTAGAGCAAAGGGGAGTGAAGCTGTCATAAGTGCTACCAGTGCGACACTGACAACGACTACAGAATTTCTGATGGGGATGAAGGAGTGAGCTGTAGGGGTGGAATCAATTTACTAAATGGTATTTCTGCTATGAGGAGAGGGAGGGGGGTGGCGACGTTCTTTATCTTGAAGAAGAAGCCAGACAGACGGACGGACAGACGTTTTGTGCTCGTGAGAACCAGAAAACATCGAGTAAGGTTTTGTACTGCCGAACAAGGCATTCCATTCTACGTGAGCCATGACATGATGGTACATTGTAAGGAGAGGATAAGCTGCTGGTAGTGACACTGACCGATGACTGCTCACTGACTGGGAGAGTCACCAGCCTACAATGACTGCAGTCAAACAATTTATGACTCGCTGTATTTGATAAAGTCTGAAGAATCATGACGGTGACATTTTAGAGGCAGAAAGATAATCCGAAAATGTAGTAACCTTCTACCAGACTACACGATGTCACATTCCAAAATACAGGAATGTTAACGATGACGAGCTTGTTTGCGATTTGTGCATAAAATTAGCGCGTAATGTAGATGTCTCTGTGTCAGATCTTGACCTCAAAACACACTAAGAAGATTTTAATTTAATTTGATTCAAAAAGCTCAGTCAATATAGTGACTGTATGAGGGGTTGGAAAACACAGAATTTGTGGTTCGACTCCTGACAAGGGGAAAATTTTTCCTCTTCTCACAATTGTCCAGAACGGCACCGGTGTGTATCCAGCCACCTGCTGAATGAACACCGCGTATTATGGCCCTGCACTTAAAGCGGCCGGGGCGTGAAGCTGACCGCTCTCTTCTATTGTCAAAGATAAGAATGAATAAAGCTGTATCTCCAATCGACCACGTCTTCATGGTGTGCCATGGACAACATGTCTGTTCTTCACACCCAGCACACGCCATAGCACTTGTGTGCTTATACAAGTAACATAGCAGCCACAAAGTGCGCTCTACACGCACACACAATCCCTCTGCTTTCCCACGCAAGTGCTCAGTCATCGCAAAACCAAAAGAGAAAACGCGTTTCGGTTGGAACCAAATCTTCAGTTCAGAATTTGCTCAGTGCGATGATTGTTAGGTAAAGCAATCCCATTACAGGCCTGGGCAGGCCCTTAGGGTTCCAGAAGGTTAGGCTCCCAGATTTCTAGAGAGCTAAGGTGGTAAGGTTGTCAGCCTTAAGCACCGGCCGCCTTTACCCCCCAAGAAATATTCCTAGTACTCATTTCTGTTAGAGGCTAAGTCGACCCCAGGGCCATAGTGCGACCGAAAGGATTATGTCAATGAAAAATTCCAATGACACCATCGGGAAACGAAACCGCGACCATCCGGCTTGCAGCGCAGTGCCCCAACCAACTGGCCGCCGCGTGCCCCGCGATGATTGTTAAGCCTTACAACCCACGGCAGTGTCTGCATGCACCATCAACTGTAACATTTACAAAACTCCACATTGTTTCGTCGCCCTGCGTTCAGTAACTCTCAAAAATATCGCCTATCGTAATCCCGAAACAGCAGATTCGGTTCGTCTTTGTCACGCAGCACAGTGATCCCTGTGAGGTACGAACTGAATCTATAAATATTATATCCAGGGTTCAAACCGCAAAATCTATATAACAGAAGGCTGAAGAACAGACAACACTACGATAGCTACTTGTGTCAAGTGCTACACCGATATAGCTTTGTTGTAAGGTGTCCAGGCTTCTCCCGCTTGTCCTTCTGATAAGAGTAGTACTGAGATGAATATGAATGTGGAGCATTGGTGGAATGATACTGACAGGGTAAAACTGAAGTACTGGGAGAGAAACATTACACAGCGTTGGTGGTAGATGAATAAATGAGTATGGAGCATTGGTGGAATGATACTGACAGGGGAAAACTGAAGTACTGGGAGAAAAAAAGTACACAGCGTTGGTGGTAGATGAATAAATGAGTATGGAGCATTGGTGGAATGATACTGACAGGGAAAACTGAAGTACTGGGAGAGAAACATTTTACAGCGTTGGTGGTAGATGGATGAATGAGTATGGAGCATTGGTGGAATGATACTGACAGGGGAAAACTGAAGTACTGGGAGAGAAATATTATACAGCGTTGGTGGTAGATGGATGAATGAGTATGGAGCATTGGTGGAATGATACTGAAAGGGGAAAACTGAAGTACAGGGAGAGAAACATTATACAGCGTTGGTAGTAGATGGATGAATGAGTATGGAGCATTGGTGGAATAATACTGACAGGGGAAAACTGAAGTATTGGGAGAGAAACATTATACAGCGTTGGTGGTAGATGGATGAATGAGTATGGAGCATTGGTGGAATGATACTGACAGGGGAAAACTGAAGTACAGGGAGAGAAACATTATACAGCGTTGGTGGTAGATGGATGAATGAGTATGGAGCATTGGTGGAATAATACTGACAGGGGAAAACTGAAGTACTGGGAGAGAAACATTATACAGCGTTGGTGGTAGATGAATGAATGAGTATGGAGCATTGGTGGAATGATACTGACAGGGGAAAACTGAAGTACTGGGAGAGAAACATTATACAGTGTTGGTGGTAGATGAATGAATGAGTATGGAGCATTGGTGGAATGATACTGACAGGGGAAACTGAAATACTGGGAGAGAAACATTATACAGCGTTGGTGGTAGATGAATGAATGAGTATGGAGCATTGGTGGAATGATACTGACAGGGGAAAACTGAAGTACTGGGAGAGAAACATTATATAGCGTTGGTGGTAGATGGATGAATGAGTATGGAGCATTGGTGGAATGATACTGACAGGGAAAACTGAAGTACTGGGAGAGAAATATTATACAGCGTTGGTGGTAGATGGATGAATGAGTATGGAGCATTGGTGGAATGATACTGACAGGGGAAACTGAAATACTGGGAGAGAAACATTATACAGCGTTGGTGGTAGATGAATGAATGAGTATGGAGCATTGGTGGAATGATACTGACAGGGGAAAACTGAAGTACTGGGAGAGAAACATTATACAGCGTTGGTGGTAGATGGATGAATGAGTATGGAGCATTGGTGGAATGATACTGACAGGGGAAAACTGAAGTACAGGGGGAGAAACATTATACAGCGTTGGCGGTAGATGGATGAATGAGTATGGAGCATTGGTGGAATGATACTGACAGGGGAAAACTGAAGTACTGGGAGAGAAACATTATACAGCGTTGGTGGTAGATGAATGAATGAGTATGGAGCATTGATGGAATGATACTGACAGGGGAAAACTGAAGTACTGGGAGAGAAACATTATACAGTGTTGGTGGTAGGACGAATGAATGAGTATGGAGCATTGGTGGAATGATACTGACAGGGGAAACTGAAATACTGGGAGAGAAACATTATACAGCGTTGGTGGTAGATGAATAAATGAGTATGGAGCATTGGTGGAATGATACTGACAGGGGAAAACTGAAGTACTGGGAGAGAAACATTATACAGCGTTGGTGGTAGATGAATGAATGAGTATGGAGCATTGGTGGAATGATACTGACAGGGGAAACTGAAGTACTGGGAGAGAAACATTATACAGCGTTGGTGGTAGATGAATGAATGAGTATGGAGCATTGGTGGAATGATACTGACAGGGGAAAACTGAAGTACTGAGAGAGAAACCGGTCACAGTGCCACTTTGTCCACCACAAATCTGAAATGAAGTGGCCTGGGATCGAACCCGTTTCTCCGCGGTATGAGACCGAAGACTCACATGACATAATGACATAAAAACTCCGTTCCCACCTCACAGAAAATCAGTGTCCATTACGATAGCCAGTCAGTTAATACTGTATAGGGAAATAATCGCTGTTTGTTCTGAGATCCACACAAAACACATAAATACACTGTGTGGGCAGAACGAAGAATTGTTGAATGTTAAACTGGTGGTACATATAGTAACCACTGGGATTTTCAAGTGTGAATAATAATGAAAGTGGCAGAAGGAAACAGACTGAAGCAGCGAAAATGAAATCACAGCAAACCAAATTAAATCAACGAAGGAAAGCAAAGCAGAACAAAGCGAAATAAAACAAAGGCAGGAAGGAAAGGAATAGTAGTCAAAATACAGGGTGATTACATTTGATGTGAGCGATTACGTAAATTAAAAGGGCGCCATTGTGAAAAGCAACAGAAAATAATTTTCATAGCCTAAGGAAGTGCAGTATTGAAGAGAAAAATGAAAGGAATGGAAGATAAATTGAGGAATGAAAATACTGCAAAGTGAAGGAAATCGAATTCAGTAAAGCACTCAAGCAAACAAACCAAATTAGGCTTCAACAAAACAAGCAAATTAAGCAAAGCAATAAAATAACAATCACAGTGTTGTTAGGTTGTGCCATTCGAGCCGGCCTGTTACACATATGGTCTGTTATAGCTACGGTCTGTTACATCTACGGCCTGTTACATCTACGGCCTGTTACATCTACGGCCTGTTACACATATGGTCTGTTACATCTACGGCCTGTTACACATATTGTCTGTTATAGCTACGTTCTGTTACATCTACGGCCTGTTACAAATATGGTCTGTTATAGTTACGGCCTCTTACATCTACGGCCTGTTACACATATGGTCTTTTATAGCTACGGCCTGTTACATCTACGGCCTGCTACACATATGGTCTGTTATAGTTACGGCCTCTTACATCTACGGCCTGTTACATCTACGGCCTGTTACACTTACGGCCTGTTACGTCTACGGCCTGTTACACATATGGTCTGTTATAGCTACGGCCTGTTACACATATGGTCTGTTATAGTTACGGCCTGTTACATCTACGGCCTGTTACACATATGGTCTGTTATAGCTACGGCCTGTTACACATATGGTCTGTTATAGCTACGGCCTGTTACATCTACGGCCTGTTACACATATGGTCTGTTATAGCTACGGCCTGTTACATCTACGGCCTGTTACATCTACGGCCTGTTACATCTACGGCCTGTTACATATGGTCCTGTTATAGCTACGGCCTGTTACACATATGGACTGTTATAGCTAAGGCCTGTTACATCTACGGCCTGTTACACATATGGTCTGTTATAGTTACGGCCTGTTACATCTACGGCCTGTTACACATATGGTCTGTTATAGCTACGGCCTGTTACACATATGGTCTGTTATAGCTACGGCCTGTTACATCTACGGCCTGTTACACATTATGGTCTGTTATAGCTACGGCCTGTTACACATATGGTCTGTTATAGCTACGGCCTGTTACATCTACGGCCTGTTACACATATGGTCTGTTATAGCTACGGCCTGTTACACATAAGGTCTGTTATAGTTACGGCCTGTTACATCTACGGCCTCTTACATCTACGGCCTGTTACACATATGGTCTGTTATAGTTACGGCCTGTTACACATATGGACTGTTTATAGCTACGGACTGTTACACATATGGACTGTTATAGCTACGGACTGTTACACATATGGACTGTTATAGCTACGGACTGTTACACATATGGACTGTTATAGCTACGGACTGTTACACATATGGTCTGTTATAGTTACGGCCTGTTACACATATGGACTGTTATAGCTACGGCCTGTTACACATATGGTCTGTTATAGTTACGGCCTGTTACACATATGGACTGTTATAGCTACGGACTGTTACACATATGGACTGTTATAGCTACGGACTGTTACACATATGGACTGTTATAGCTACGGACTGTTACACATATGGTCTGTTATAGCTACGGACTGTTACACATACGGTCTGTTATAGCTACGGCCTGTTACACATATGGTCTGTTATAGTTACGGCCTGTTACACATATGGACTGTTATAGCTACGGACTGTTACACATACGGTCTGTTATAGTTACGGCCTGTTACACATATGGACTGTTATAGCTACGGACTGTTACACATATGGACTGTTATAGCTACGGCCTGTTACACATATGGTCTGTTATAAGTTACGGCCTGTTACACATATGGACTGTTATAGCTACGGACTGTTACACATATGGACTGTTATAGCTACGGACTGTTACACATATGGACTGTTATAGCTACGGACTGTTACACATATGGACTGTTATAGCTACGGACTGTTACACATATGGTCTGTTATAGCTACGGACTGTTACACATATGGACTGTTATAGCTACGGACTGTTACACATATGGTCTGTTATAGCTACGGCCTCTTTCTATGAACCAAAACATCTCACTGTACAAACCACCCCACATAATGTCGAGGTGCCCGGCACATTATCAACCACCCCCACACCCCCCACCCCTTCCCGATTTGCATTCAACAGGAGTTGTTTATAACTGAATTTAGTGCCAGTTGTTGTAAGTAGAAAGGGGGACGCGTGACACTGAGTCACTTAATGGCGTGTCTGGGGAGTGCAAGACTGTGCTGTGGCTTGCTAGATGGCAGCACTTGCTGACGGTAGTGTAGGTCAGTGCGGGGCGTCTTCTGAATATCTCCAAACACTGCGAGAGCCACAAGTCAGCTGTTAAACGTAGAAATCTTATTTTTATTTCACATTAAACGATTCTGCTTTCTGGAATGCGACGCCGTGTAGGCTGGCAGATGCTTATCGACGTTTCGGTTAAATCTGGTGCCTCCATCTTCAGCAAATATACAGTACCCGCTACTGTGTTTTGAGAACTATACTGGACAGTATATTCCAGCACTGACGCGGCCTTTTCCCAGCTCGCAGAAAACCCACAGTGATCTCAGTGTTACATTTATCTCACAGTGTCCTGCACAAAGCCCTGACCGGCACATAATACAATAAGACGCCATATTGTTTGCCAGTAACATTGTTCACATTCTGAAAGACATTTCTTATGGTTTCTTCAGATCGAACAGGATTAGATGGGCTGGGTATGTGGCACGAATAGGAAGAAAAGTAAATGAGCATACATTGGAAGAAGACGTAGGCGTTTATGACAGGTAATAAAGTGGATCCTAAAGAAATAGGATGGGAGAGCTTGGAGGGGGTTCATCTGGCTCGGGATAAGGAAATATGGCGGGCTTTTGTGAATACGGTAATAAAATTTCAGGTTCCATACAATGCGGGGAATTTGACTAGCTGAGAAAGTATTAATGTCTAAGAAGGATTGTAGTCCAGGGAGATAGTCAGTTAGTTACTTAGTTAGTCAATTAGTCAGTCAGTCAGTCGGTTAGTCAGTTAGTTAGTCAGTCAGTCAGTTAGTTAGTTAGTCAGTCAGTCAGTTAGTCAGTCAGTCAGTTAGTCAGTTAGTTAGTCAGTCAGTTAGTCAGTTAGTTAGTTAGTTAGTCAGTTAGTTAGTTAGTCAGTTAGTTAGTCAGTCAATCAGTCAGCCAGTTAGTCAGTTAGTTAGTCAGTCAGTCAGTTAGTTAGTCAGTTAGTTAGTTAGTTAGTCAGTTAGTTAGTTAGTTAGTTAGTTAGTTAGTTAGTTAGTCAGTCAGTCAGTTAGTCAGTCAGTCAGTTAGTCAGTTAGTTAGTCAGTCAGTTAGTATTAGTTTATAGTGAGAGTTAGTTAGTTAAGAGTATTAGTCAGTCAATCAGTCAGCCAGTTAGTCAGTTAGTTAGTCAAGTCAGTCAGTTAGTTAGTCGAGTTAGTCAGTTAGTTAGTCAGTTAGTTAGTTAGTTAGTTAGTTAGTTAGTTAGTAGTTAGTTAGTTAGTCAGTCAGTTAGTTAGTCAGTAATCAGTCAGTCAGTTAGTTATCAGTCAGTCAGTCAGTCAATTAGTTAGTTAGTCAGTTAGCCAGTTAGTTAGTTAGTTGTTAGTTAGTTAGTACAACAAGACAGCGACGGACTTGCAGGAATTTGGAAGGAAACAATCGTCCAAACTGGGATCTGAACCCGGCATGTCCCAAACACGAAGCAGGAGTCTCACTCACTGGACCGTGACGTTCCGTGACTCCTCACAGGATAATTACACCAACGCCCGCACACACCCGATTAATGCAGCGATAATGTGTGACATAGAGGTGGGAAAACTACATGATACCGTGGAAATGCTACGTACAGTGTTTGGAAATGTAAGACGTCCTATTAACACGAGTTTGGCAATCAAACTTCGTTAAAGGAAAGTAGGTTGTCACCAGCGGAAGTAGAATTTGGTACTACTTGTAAAAACTTTATTAAAACTACGAACGAGAGAAATATGTTTGGTAAGTGGTAAGTCTGATACAAATGGAAAGCAGTGTTTATTTTTAGGCTCTTACTTTATAAACAAGTTAGGAAATGTCTACAGGCGCTTCCGTTCTGTTATTGTCCTTAGGTGCTTTATTCGATAATACTTTACAGTAACACACGCTGTAAGATCTCTCAGTATCCTAGCAACAGACCACCAATCGATCGTGTTCGACATATCATAAGCAAAG
The DNA here is from genome assembly GCA_021186555.1 of Reticulitermes speratus. Lineage (NCBI taxonomy): Eukaryota > Metazoa > Arthropoda > Insecta > Blattodea > Rhinotermitidae > Reticulitermes > Reticulitermes speratus. The sequence continues at coordinate 43,074,334 of JAJKFL010000009.1, read as the reverse complement.
GTCAAAAAGTCAAGTTCACACTACAACAGGCCATGAAATCCCAGAGCGGGAGAAGAAGTATAGCTGTACTCTTTCTTCAACCTCAGGTCGATGGGTGGTCAGCACCACGCCCCGGCCTCTTTACCCCGGGAATGACCCGGTACCCATTGTATGGGTGGGCCCCAGGGCCGGTCTGGACAGGTGCTGAAAATCTCGCCCCCCACCGGGATTCGATCCCGGACCGTCCAATAGTAGAGAGTCGCTATACCGACTGAGCTATCGCGGCCCACGAAACTTGGTATGTGCCTGAGAGAAAGAAAGTGGCAGGAGAATGGAGACAACTACGTAGTGAGGAGCTTTATGGTGGGTGCATTTCAGCAGATACATTAGCGTGATTATAAAAACGGGATAAGTTGGGGGACTGATGGTGCAAAGACGACACAAGAAACGCATATAAAATTTGGATCAGAAATTCTAAACAGGAGAAACGACTTGGGAGTCACACGTGTACACGTGGCAGAATAATGTTATAACTGATATTAAAGAGAAAAGGTGCGAGGGTGTGGAGTGAATTGAAATTGATCAGTAATTGGATGAGTAGTGGGCTTTTGTGAAGCGGCAATGAGCATTCTGATTCCTTCTACCAGGAGCTACTCTGATTTGCTGAGTAAAGTAGCTTACTGCGTAGAGATAAATGTTGGAAAGAAACTCAAAAGGCGCTACACATCTCAATGAGATTCCTTCGCAAATTTTTTCGAAATCCGGCAATTGTTTAGGGTGAATGCGGGCAACACTGCCCGTCCAGTGAAGTAAAGGCAGTCCATTCCAGTCGATGTTGAATACATTGTGATAATCCACCCCATTCAGAGTTGGGTTTTCTCTATTAACGAGGATCATGTTAAGGAGGGTGTACACTCCCTGCTTTTATACAGTATTTAGTCACCCTCATGAAACTCTTTCATCCCCTTCCATTACTCATTATCGTCTATCATTGTGTCCGACTGAAGCCATACTCTGGATGACATTGAACCTTAAAGCAGGTGGTAAATACACTTACCACCTGAGTTAACATTTAAATTCTGCACTTTTTTATGTATATAAGATTTTACTGTTCTTTAAGTCTGTCATTTAAGAACGCTGACTGTTGCTAAGTTTCTATACAGTCGATGATAAATGAGTATGGAGCAATCGTGGAACGGTGGTGACAAGGACAACCGAGGTATTCGGATAAAAACCTGTCCCAGTGCCACACTGTCCACCACAAATCCCACACGAACTGGCCTGGGACCGAACCCAAGCCTCCACGGTGAGTGATCAAAGACAAACCGCCTGAGCCACGGCAAGTCCCATGCTGTCATGCTATGGAAACTATAGTTTCCTTTGATGTGACGCCGTGTAGTTTTGTAGATAAGTACGTTCTGAAATAAAGTGCTCGTTCCGTTTTCAGGGTAGACAAGTAAGCTTCTGCACTGTGGCTGGAGAAAGCTAGGTTCCACCGAAACGTTGGTAGCTGCTCAATAAGATGACATCACATCTAAGGGCATCGTAACGCTTGAGGATTTTAAGTGTGACTGTCGTGGCCTACTTCGACATAATCACTGTTTGAAGTTAAACAAGGACAGTGCCTACTGTGTCTAAATTCACGCTCAGTGATCTGCAGATCAGTGGAAAAAACAAAGATATAAATGTTCCTACCCTGAAGCACAAAATCTTGACGTCCTCACGGTGGTGAAGATCACATCGTGGTCTTGGTTATAACATTGTGTAGCCTGGTAAATAAGCGCCAACGTTTTGAGGAACACGCTGCCTTATAAAAAGCCCACGTTCTAAATATTTACCACCTCAAAACCTCAAAATTTAAATTTAAAATTATTCGTTCCCTTGGATCATTCTTTAAATGAGAGATCAGAAATGCGCGAATAAACTTGGAAATCTGAAGGTAAGGCTAACTCTCTGCGTGTGGAATACAAGCGAATATTAAGATGGACCTCAGAGGGACAGGGAAGGAATTGTATATTGGATTCAACTGGCTCTCTTTAAGGACCATTATCTGGCACTTTAAACGTGGTAATTAAACTTCATCCCTTTTACGAAAGGCGGTAATCTACACCATGTCCCCTTTATCGTGTCCCCGAGAACTGCAGCTTTATCGCATACAAAGCCTGCATCCGCCGAGATATCCCATGATAATTGCCGTGCTCGGGGACAACATAAAATGGACACTCTATACTTCACTCTCTGAGTGACTATCAGCGTATCAAAAATCATTCTGCGCCACAGATATAATGGTTTTCTTGAAATTCAGACTAGCCAGTTTGGAAGTTCCACCTGAAGATGGAGGCAATATTACAACACATAGCTACCGTGTACACTAGAGTAATGAGGCAGTATTACAACACATAGCTACCGTGTACACCAGTGTAATGAGGCAGTATTACAACACATAGCTACCGTGTACACTACTGTAATGAGGCAGTATTACAACACATAGCTACCGTGTACACTAGAGTAATGAGGCAGTATTACAACACATAGCTACCGTGTACACCAGTGTAATGAGGCAGTATTACAACACATAGCTACCGTGTACACTACTGTAATGAGGCAGTATTACAACACATAGCTACCCTGTACACCAGTGTAATGAGGCAGTATTACAACACATAGCTACCGTGTACACTAGAGTAATGAGGCAGTATTACAACACATAGCTACCGTGTACACCAGTGTAATGAGGCAGTATTACAACACATAGCTACCGTGTACACTACTGTAATGAGGCAGTATTACAACACATAGCTACCGTGTACACTAGAGTAATGAGGCAGTATTACAACACATAGCTACCGTGTACACCAGTGTAATGAGGCAGTATTACAACACATAGCTACCGTGTACACTACTGTAATGAGGCAGTATTACAACACATAGCTACCCTGTACACCAGTGTAATGAGGCAGTATTACAACACATAGCTACCGTGTACACCAGTGTAATGAGGCAGTATTACAACACATAGCTACCGTGTACACCAGTGTAATGAGGCAGTATTACAACACATAGCTACCGTGTACACCAGTGTAATGAGGCAGTATTAGATGCTCTCTGAGGACGGTAGTTAGGCCGGGAATTTTCAGATCGCAGACAAATATGTCCTGAACATTGTACTGTAACGGGGTCCTCTAGCTAAGGCAGCATTTCTCCCCGAATCGTCATAAGCAGTCAGCAGTCAGCACGCTGTCAGGAAACATAAACCAGAATGACATTTTGGCTGTCTACAGGACATGTCGCCGAGCTGTTAAGTGCCCCTACACAGCGCCGTTCGGCTACACTCGCAGTAAATCCAATCTCTGTTCAGCCACACGTTGCTCAAACCTACCAGAACTAAACTTAACTCGTGTTTCTTACGTTGATTAATCTTCCTGCCGGAAGAGGACCTGCTACATGAGGGTCTTCAGGGACGTTCTCACATCGATAATGTCATTTGTCTGTTTCATTAATTGGCAGTGGCGGCTCCTAGTACCCGAACCTTATTTCTGCCTCTCTAATTGGCAGTGGCGGCTCCTATAGATTAACATCTATTTAGCATCTGTCTATCTGTTTAGCACAATTAATTAATTAAGTAATTAATCGCTCGAGTATTAACAGCTATCGTGAGGCAAGTCACATGTTGATCACGTGCGTTCACACATCACTACAACGTGTAACTGCCGTCACTTTGTCTACCGCTTTGTCGTCTAATTCCTCTTAACCCTCCAATCCCTAAACACAATGGTAAATTTATGTACCACCAGGTTTAACTTTCACAAATACCACGTTCTGCCCACACAGTGTATTTATGTGTTTTGTGTGGATCTCAGAACAAACAGCGATTATTTCACTGTACAGCATTAACTGACTGCTTTGTATAACTGATACGGAGTGTGTTTACTGCGCGGTACGAACTGTATTTATGTGTTTTGTGTGGATCTCAGAACAAACAGCGATTATTTCACTGTACAGCATTAACTGACTGGTTTGTATAACTGAGACGGAGTGTGTTTACTGCGCGGTACGAACTGTATTTATGTGTTTTGTGTGGATCTCAGAACAAACAGCGATTATTTCACTGTACAACATTAACTGACTGGATTGTATAACTGAGACGGAGTGTGTTTACTGCGCGGTACGAACTGTATTTATGTGTTTTGTGTGGATCTCAGAACAAACAGCGATTATTTCACTGTACAGCATTAACTGACTGGTTTGTATAACTGAGACGGAGTGTGTTTACTGCGCGGTACGAACTGTATTTATGTGTTTTGTGTGGATCTCAGAACAAACAGCGATTATTTCACTGTACAGCATTAACTGACTGGTTTGTATAACTGAGACGGAGTGTGTTTTACTGCGCGGTACGGACTGTATTTATGTGTTTTGTGTGGATCTCAGAACAAACAGCGATTATTTCACTGTACAGCATTAACTGACTGGTTTGTATAACTGAGACGGAGTGTGTTTACTGCGCGGTACGAACTGTATTTATGTGTTTTGTGTGGATCTCAGAACAAACAGCGATTATTTCACTGTACAGCATTAACTGACTGGTTTGTATAACTGAGACGGAGTGTGTTTACTGCGCGGTACGGACTGTATTTATGTGTTTTGTGTGGATCTCAGAACAAACAGCGATTATTTCACTGTACAACATTAACTGACTGGTTTGTATAACTGAGACGGAGTGTGTTTACTGCGCGGTACGGACTGTATTTATGTGTTTTGTGTGGATCTCAGAACAAACAGCGATTATTTCACTGTACAACATTAACTGACTGGTTTGTATAACTGAGACGGAGTGTGTTTACTGCGCGGTACGGACTGTATTTATGTGTTTTGTGTGGATCTCAGAACAAACAGCGATTATTTCACTGTACAACATTAACTGACTGGTTTGTATAACTGAGACGGAGTGTGTTCTCTGTGAGGTAGGAATTAAATTTGTGTGCAGTATTTAGACGTGCTTTAGGCTTTAGAGTTCCATATCTCAGGCGGTTAGTTGCCAGCCTGTCATCGCGGAGAACCGTGTACGATCCCAAATCAGTCCATGTGAGATTTGTGGGACAAAGTGGTACTGGGTTAGATTTTCTACGAGGATTTTAATTTTTCCCTTTCAATAATAGTCTACTAATGCTCCGTACTCATTTTCAACTTAATACTACTCTTTCGTAAGGACAAACGGGCAAAAAATGGAAATCTTCAGACAAAGCAATGCTCTTTCTGATATCCGGTACCATTCAGTAGAAAAGAAATGTCTCATTGCTTTTCTAGAAGTTTTCATGCTGCTTATGCTACTGACACGCCCCAAGCACATTGTTTTGAACTAAACATCTTGTACACTGACCGTTCAGTCTAACATCTTGTACACTGACCGTTCAGTCTAACATCTTGTACACTGACCGTTCAGTCTAACATCTTGTACACTGACCGTTCAGTCTAACATCTTGTACAATGACCGTTCAGTCTAACAACTTGTACACTGACCGTTCAGTCTAACATCTTGTACACTGACCGTTCAGTCTAACAACTTGTACACTGACCGTTCAGTCTAACATCTTGTACACTGACCGTTCAGTCTAACATCTTGTACACTGACCGTTCAGTCTAACATCTTGTACACTGACCGTTCAGCCTAACATCTTGTACACTGACCGTTCAGTCTAACATCTTGTACACTGACCGTTCAGTCTAACAACTTGTACACTGACCGTTCAGTCTAACAACTTGTACACTGACCGTTCAGTCTAACACTTGTACACTGACCGTTCAGTCTAACATCTTGTACACTGACCGTTCAGTCTAACAACTTGTACACTGACCGTTCAGTCTAACAACTTGTACACTGACCGTTCAGTCTAACATCTTGTACACTGACCGTTCAGTCTAACAACTTGTACACTGACCGTTCAGTCTAACATCTTGTACACTGACCGTTCAGTCTAACAACTTTTACACTGACCGTTCAGTCTAACATCTTGTACACTGACCGTTCAGTCTAACATCTTGTACACTGACCGTTCAGTCTAACAACTTGTACACTGACCGTTCAGTCTAACATCTTGTACACTGACCGTTCAGTCTAACAACTTGTACACTGACCGTTCAGTCTAACATCGTGTACACTGACCGTTCAGTCTAACAACTTGTACACTGACCGTTCAGTCTAACATCTTGTACACTGACCGTTCAGTCTAACAACTTGTACACTGACCGTTCAGTCTAACATCTTGTACACTGACCGTTCAGTCTAACAACTTGTACACTGACCGTTCAGTCTAACATCTTGTACACTGACCGTTCAGTCTAACAACTTGTACACTGACCGTTCAGTCTAACATCTTGTACACTGACCGTTCAGTCTAACAACTTGTACACTGACCGTTCAGTCTAACATCTTGTACACTGACCGTTCAGTCTAACAACTTGTACACTGACCGTTCAGTCTAACATCTTGTACACTGACCGTTCAGTCTAACAACTTGTACACTGACCGTTCAGTCTAACATCTTGTACACTGACCGTTCAGTCTAACACACTTGTACACTGACCGTTCAGTCTAACATCTTGTACACTGACCGTTCAGTCTAACATCTTGTACACTGACCGTTCAGTCTAACATCTTGTACACTGACCGTTCAGTCTAACATCTTGTACACTGACCGTTCAGTCTAACATCTTGTACACTGACCGTTCGGTCTAACATCTTGTACACTGACCGTTCAGTCTAACATCTTGTACACTGACCGTTCAGTCTAACAACTTGTACACTGACCGTTCAGTCTAACAACTTGTACACTGACCGTTCAGTCTAACATCTTGTACACTGACCGTTCAGTCTAACATCTTGTACACTGACCGTTCAGTCTAACAACTTGTACACTGACCGTTCAGTCTAACAACTTGTACACTGACCGTTCAGTCTAACATCTTGTACACTGACCGTTCAGTCTAACAACTTGCACACTGACCGTTCAGTCTAACATCTTGTACACTGACCGTTCAGTCTAACAACTTGTACACTGACCGTTCAGTCTAACATCGTGTACACTGACCGTTCAGTCTAACAACTTGTACACTGACCGTTCAGTCTAACATCTTGTACACTGACCGTTCAGTCTAACAACTTGTACACTGACCGTTCAGTCTAACATCGTGTACACTGACCGTTCAGTCTAACAACTTGTACACTGACCGTTCAGTCTAACATCTTGTACACTGACCGTTCAGTCTAACATCTTGTACACTGACGTTCAGTCTAACATCTTGTACACTGACCGTTCAGTCTAACATCTTGTACACTGACCGTTCAGTCTAACATCTTGTACACTGGCCGTTCAGTCCGCACAGTTTCTGCCACCCAAGCCCACAGCCTAACCTCAAACCACTGCGCATTCAATGAACTGTCGCCGCAGAAGCTGTTCTGACTGAATCAGAAAGCTGCATGCAAATCGAGGTTGTGGTGCGTATGAGGGTGCAGGAATGACTGCGATGTTTTACGGAGCTGTTAAAAGTGTCGACCAACCAAAACGGGGGGTTGGGGGGATCAGTAGCGGAATCAGCAGAAAACCGTTCCTTGATTTATCGATTTTATTTTACCCCTTCATTTATTCATTGCCTCTCTTCTTCTCTCTCAATCCCTTCCGTTTTGTTTTTTGTCCCCCCAGTCTTTTGTTACGCTCATCATTCACCCTCCCATTTGCTTTCATTTCTGTCCGTCCGTCACAACTATTCAAATTATGCTAAATCTCGCCTTTCCAGACGTGTGCAATCAAATAGTGAACTGCGCCGTAAGCACTTCAGCATGATATCTTAACCAACTGCACCATAAACACTTCAGCATGATATCTTAACCAACTGCACCATAAACACTTCAGCATGATATCTTAAGCAACTGCACCATAAACACTTCAGCATGATATCTTAACCAACTGCACCATAAACACTTCAGCATGATATTTAACCAACTGCACCATAAACACTTCAGCATGATATCTTAAGCAACTGCACCATAAACACTTCAGCATGATATCTTAACCAACTGCACCATAAACACTTCAGCATGATATCTTAACCAACTGTACCATAAAGACTTCAGCATGTATCTTAACAACTGTACCATAAACACTGCAGCATGATATCTTAACCAACTGTACCATAAACACCTCAGCATGATATTTAAACAACTGTACCATAAAGCCTTCAGCATGATATCTTAACCACTGTACCATAAACACTTCAGCATGATATCTTAACCAACTGTACCATAAACACTGCAGCATGATATCTTAACCAACTGCACCATAAACACTTCAGCATGATATCTTAACCAACTGCACCATAAAACTTCAGCATGGTATCTTAACCAACTGTACCATAAACACTGCAGCATGATATCTTAACCAACTGTACCATAAACACTTCAGCATGATATTTTAACCAACTGTACCATAAAGCCTTCAGCATGATATCTTAACCAACTGTACCATAAACACTTCAGCATGATATCTTAACCAACTGTACCATAAACACTCAGCATGATATCTTAACCAACTGTACCATAAACACTTCAGGATGATATCTTAACCAACTGTACCATAAACACTTCTGCATGATATATTAACCAACTGCACCATAAACACTTCAGCAGATATCTTAACCAACTGTACCGTAAACACTTCAGCAATGATATATTAACCAACTGCACCATAAACCTTCAGCATGATATCTTAACCAACTGTACCATAAACACTTCAGCATGGTATCTTAGCCAACTGTACCATAAACACTTCAGCATGATATCTTAACCAACTGTACCATAAACACTTCAGCATGATATCTTAACCAACTGTACCATAAACACTTCAGCAAGATATTTAACCAACTGCTACCATAAACACTTCAGCATGATATCTTAACCAACTGTACCATAAACACTTCAGCATGATATCTTAACCAACTGTACCATAAACACTTCAGCATGATATCTTAACCAACTGTACCATAAAGCCTTCAGCATGATATCTTAACCAACTGTACCATAAACACTTCAGCATGATATCTTAACCAACTGTACCATAAACACTTCAGCATGATATCTTAACCAACTGTACCATAAACACTTCAGGATGATATCTTAACCAACTGTACCATAAACACTTCTGCATGATATATTAACCAACTGCACCATAAACACTTCAGCATATCTTAACCAACTGTACCGTAAACACTTCAGCAAGATATATTAACCAACTGCACCATAAACACTTCAGCATGATATCTTAACCAACTGTACCATAAACACTTCAGCATGGTATCTTAGCCAACTGTACCATAAACACTTCAGCATGATATCTTAACCAACTGTACCATAAACACTTCAGCATGATATCTTAACCAACTGTACCATAAACACTTCAGCAAGATATATTAACCAACTGCACCATAAACACTTCAGCATGATGTCTTAACCAACTGTACCAAAAACACTTCAGCATCATATCTTAACCAACTGTAGCATAAACACTTCAGGATGATATCTTAACCAACTGTACCATAAACACTTCAGCATGATATATTAACCAACTGCACCATAAACACTTCAGCATTATCTTAACCAACTGTACCATAAACACTTCAGCATGATATCTTAACCAACTGCACATAAACACTTCAGCATGATATCTTAACCAATACATAAACACTTCAGCATGATATCTTAACCAACTACCATAAACACTTCAGCATGATATCTTAACCAACTACCATAAACACTTCAGCATGATATCTTAACCAACTACCATAAACACTTCAGCATGATATCTTAACCAACTACCATAAACACTTCAGCATGATATCTTAACCAACTGCACCATAAACACTTCAGCATGATATCTTAACCAACTTACCATAAACACTTCAGCATGATATCTTAACCAACTACCATAAACACTTCAGCATGATATCTTAACCAACTTACCATTAAACACTTCAGCATGATATCTTAACCAACTTACCATAAACACTTCAGCATGATATCTTAACCAACTACCATAAACACTTCAGCATGATATCTTAACCAACTGCACCATAAACACTTCAGCATGATATCTTAACCAACTACCATAAACACTTCAGCATGATATCTTAACCAACTACCATAAACACTTCAGCATGATATCTTAACCAACTACCATAAACACTTCAGCATGATATCTTAACCAACTACCATAAACACTTCAGCATGATATCTTAACCAACTACCATAAACACTTCAGCATGATATCTTAACCAACTGCACCATAAACACTTCAGCATGATATCTTAACCAACTACCATAAACACTTCAGCATGATATCTTAACCAACTACCATAAACACTTCAGCATGATATCTTAACCAACTACCATAAACACTTCAGCATGATATCTTAACCAACTACCATAAACACTTCAGCATGATATCTTAACCAACTACCATAAACACTTCAGCATGATATCTTAACCAACTACCATAAACACTTCAGCATGATATCTTAACCAACTGCACCATAAACACTTCAGCATGATATCTTAACCAACTACCATAAACACTTCAGCATGATATCTTAACCAACTTACCATAAACACTTCAGCATGATATCTTAACCAACTACCATAAACACTTCAGCATGATATCTTAACCAACTACCATAAACACTTCAGCATGATATCTTAACCAACTACCATAAACACTTCAGCATGATATCTTAACCAACTACCATAAACACTTCAGCATGATATCTTAACCAACTACCATAAACACTTCAGCATGATATCTTAACCAACTACCATAAACACTTCAGCATGATATCTTAACCAACTGCACCATAAACACTTCAGCATGATATCTTAACCAACTACCATAAACACTTCAGCATGATATCTTAACCAACTACCATAAACACTTCAGCATGATATCTTAACCAACTACCATAAACACTTCAGCATGATATCTTAACCAACTACCATAAACACTTCAGCATGATATCTTAACCAACTACCATAAACACTTCAGCATGATATCTTAACCAACTGCACCATAAACACTTCAGCATGATATCTTAACCAACTACCATAAACACTTCAGCATGATATCTTAACCAACTACCATAAACACTTCAGCATGATATCTTAACCAACTACCATAAACACTTCAGCATGATATCTTAACCAACTACCATAAACACTTCAGCATGATATCTTAACCAACTACCATAAACACTTCAGCATGATATCTTAACCAACTACCATAAACACTTCAGCATGATATCTTAACCAACTGCACCATAAACACTTCAGCATGATATCTTAACCAACTACCATAAACACTTTAGCATGATATCTTAACCAACTACCATAAACACTTCAGCATGATATCTTAACCAACTACCATAAACACTTCAGCATGATATCTTAACCAACTACCATAAACACTTCAGCATGATATCTTAACCAACTACCATAAACACTTCAGCATGATATCTTAACCAACTGCACCATAAACACTTCAGCATGATATCTTAACCAACTACCATAAACACTTCAGCATGATATCTTAACCAACTACCATAAACACTTCAGCATGATATCTTAACCAACTACCATAAACACTTCAGCATGATATCTTAACCAACTGCACCATAAACACTTCAGCATGATATCTTAACCAACTGCACCATAAACACTTCAGCATGATATCTTAACCAACTGCACCATAAACACTTCAGCATGATATCTTAACCAACTGTACCATAAACACTTCAGCATGATATATTAACCAACTGCACCATAAACACTTCAGCATATCTTAACCAACTGTACCATAAACACTTCAGCATGATATCTTAACCAACTGCACCATAAACACTTCAGCATGATATCTTAACCAACTACCATAAACACTTCAGCATGATATCTTAACCAACTACCATAAACACTTCAGCATGATATCTTAACCAACTACCATAAACACTTCAGCATGATATCTTAACCAACTACCATAAACACTTCAGCATTGTATCTTAAGCAACTGTGCCGTAAGCACTTCTTCAAGACTTTACCTTGACCAATTCCATGACGCAACGGCTATATCGACAAGCTAAGATTCGTTCAGTTCTCACGAAATTTTCCGTATTTTATAGAACATCAAGTTTCATTGTCTTTATTCATAAGTGTGCACCATCATAAACTATGGTGAGCCAGACGAATCTAATTCATATTACTGCACTGCTACAGAAATGACCGCGATATTCGTCTACACAGCTGTATTTACTATAGCCTATATGTGCATTACACGGCTGTCAACATGTTTCGGCCTTCAGCTCTGGCAATCGTGACGTCACTCGCACATAAAGCTTCGCTCCAGCCCCTGTCCAGCCACGTTCTGAGTCGGATTTTAACCAAAAATATATGCTAAAATTCCTAATTAACTAACTAACTAACTAACTGCATGAAGCAGAGTCCTACTTGAAAAGTTGATATTTCCTCAGACAGTCAACACATTACACACATTATACGCAACCGAAGGTTCAGTGTCGTGTGCTCAAGAACCGCCAGTTGCACATCTCCAACCAGATTAATCCAGTCAACATTCCATTTCCTTAACATGCATTTCAATATTATCCTCCCATTTATTCCTAGGTCACCCAAATGGTCTTTTTCCTTCATGTCTCCCCATCAAAATCCTGTCTGCATTTCTCTTCTCACCCATACGTGCTACATAGCCCGCCCATCTCACCATTCTTTATCTGATCACTCTAAGAATATTAGGTGAGCGGAACATATAATAAAGTTTTTCATCAAGTAATTTTCTCTAGCCCCCTGTTACACAATCATTCTTTGTGAAATCCATAATGTCAGACTTAGTGCAGACAGACAGACAGACATGACGCAGCCAATAGGCGCTTTATGGCAAGCACTTCTTACGACTGATCCAAAATTAACTGCTTCTAGTCTTTCGGCGCTTTCCTCGACTTACAACGAACTACATCAACACCTCCAGTTTCTCGCCGTCTAATTAACATCATTTTCACTACCCCTCATTTCTCGTCTGCTCTTCACTCACCTGATCCACTCGGAAGGAGGAGAAGCAAGGGACCCGAGATGCTACTTACTGAAATGGAGACCGGGGGGGGGGGGGGGGGTGGGGGGGTGGAAAGCAGATCTTCCTACTTTTTCAATTCCTTCTTATTTTATTTAACAGTCCCGTAGGGGGTGTCGAGTACACAGAGGGTGAGTTTGGATACATAGCAAGAGACGTCGATTTGAAAGGCAGATATTTATTGTGTGTCCGTGAGTAGGGGATGGTGTGTGCACAGTAATGGGGGATCAGAGCACAAAGAAACGCACTTTGCTATCAAAAAGAGTGGGCAGTTACACACGTCTTTATCCGTTTGAAGGCTTAAATTCATCTACATAATGTTTACAGATCCAGAATCTACATTACAGAAAACACACTACATCTCAGTTATACAAACCAGTCAGTTAATGCTGTACAGTGAAATAATCGCTGTTTGTTCTGAGATCCACACAAAACACATAAATACAGTCCGTACCGCGCAGTAAACACACTCCGTCTCAGTTATACAAACCAGTCAGTTAATGTTGTACAGTGAAATAATCGCTGTTTGTTCTGAGATCCACACAAAACACATAAATACAGTCCGTACCGCGCAGTAAACACACTACATCTCAGTTATACAAACCAGTCAGTTAATGCTGTACAGTGAAATAATCGCTGTTTGTTCTGAGATCCACACAAAACACATAAATACAGTCCGTACCGCGCAGTAAACACACTACATCTCAGTTATACAAACCAGTCAGTTAATGCTGTACAGTGAAATAATCGCTGTTTGTTCTGAGATCCACACAAAACACATAAATACAGTCCGTACCGCGCAGTAAACACACTACATCTCAGTTATACAAACCAGTCAGTTAATGTTGTACAGTGAAATAATCGCTGTTTGTTCTGAGATCCACACAAAACACATAAATACAGTCCGTACCGCGCAGTAAACACACTACATCTCAGTTATACAAACCAGTCAGTTAATGCTGTACAGTGAAATAATCGCTGTTTGTTCTGAGATCCACACAAAACACATAAATACAGTCCGTACCGCGCAGTAAACACACTACATCTCAGTTATACAAACCAGTCAGTTAATGCTGTACAGTGAAATAATCGCTGTTTGTTCTGAGATCCACACAAAACACATAAATACAGTCCGTACCGCGCAGTAAACACACTCCGTCTCAGTTATACAAACCAGTCAGTTAATGCTGTACAGTGAAATAATCGCTGTTTGTTCTGAGATCCACACAAAACACATAAATACAGTCCGTACCGCGCAGTAAACACACTACATCTCAGTTATACAAACCAGTCAGTTAATGCTGTACAGTGAAATAATCGCTGTTTGTTCTGAGATCCACACAAAACACATAAATACACTGTGTGGGCAGAACGTAGAATTTGTGAATGTTAAACCTGGTGGTACATATAGTAACCACTGGGCTTTAAAGATACAGTTCGTACCGCGCAGTAAACACAATCCGTCTCAGTTATACAAACCAGTCAGTTAATGTTGTACAGTGAAATAATCGCTGTTTGTTCTGAGATCCACACAAAACACATAAATACAGTCCGTACCGCGCAGTAAACACACTCCGTCTCAGTTATACAAACCAGTCAGTTAATGTTGTACAGTGAAATAATCGCTGTTTGTTCTGAGATCCACACAAAACACATAAATACAGTTCGTACCGCGCAGTAAACACACTCCGTCTCAGTTATACAAACCAGTCAGTTAATGTTGTACAGTGAAATAATCGCTGTTTGTTCTGAGATCCACACAAAACACATAAATACAGTCCGTACCGCGCAGTAAACACACTCCGTCTCAGTTATACAAACCAGTCAGTTAATGTTGTACAGTGAAATAATCGCTGTTTGTTCTGAGATCCACACAAAACACATAAATACAGTCCGTACCGCGCAGTAAACACACTCCGTCTCAGTTATACAAACCAGTCAGTTAATGTTGTACAGTGAAATAATCGCTGTTTGTTCTGAGATCCACACAAAACACATAAATACAGTCCGTACCGCGCAGTAAACACACTCCGTCTCAGTTATACAAACCAGTCAGTTAATGTTGTACAGTGAAATAATCGCTGTTTGTTCTGAGATCCACACAAAACACATAAATACAGTCCGTACCGCGCAGTAAACACACTCCGTCTCAGTTATACAAACCAGTCAGTTAATGCTGTACAGTGAAATAACCGCTGTTTGTTCTGAGATCCACACAATACACATAAATACAGTCCGTACCGCGCAGTAAACACACTCCGTCTCAGTTACACAAACCAGTCAGTTAATGTTGTACAGTGAAATAATCGCTGTTTGTTCTGAGATCCACACAAAACACATAAATACAGTCCGTACCGCGCAGTAAACACACTCCGTCTCAGTTACACAAACCAGTCAGTTAATGTTGTACAGTGAAATAATCGCTGTTTGTTCTGAGATCCACACAAAACACATAAATACAGTTCGTACCGCGCAGTAAACACAATCCGTCTCAGTTATACAAACCAGTCAGTTAATGTTGTACAGTGAAATAATCGCTGTTTGTTCTGAGATCCACACAAAACACATAAATACAGTTCGTACCGCGCAGTAAACACAATCCGTCTCAGTTATACAAACCAGTCAGTTAATGTTGTACAGTGAAATAATCGCTGTTTGTTCTGAGATCCACACAAAACACATAAACACGCTACAATGTCCGCTGTACATACTTGCTGCTCAGTTTTCAGAAGCTAATAAAGTTACCGAAGTACAGAAACTTGGCTGATGTTAAGGTAAGTCATTCCACTTGTTTTCAGTAAACAGTACGCCGACGTAACCTGCTGAACATAGTGGCTGCCAAGCCCAGGACTTCCCGACACAGGAGGACGGTCGTATTTTTCCTCGAGGACGTTAAATTACCGCAATGCGTGTAGAAGTCGGAGCGGTGGCACATAACGCAGTTTCCCATAAGCTTCACAGCTCGGTTCTTAAGTAATTAAGTCCCTAACATTAGGTACAATAAAATTAACCTTAAAGACAAATTCAATGTCTTTTGTAATTGTGAGAAACGAACAGAATTTCATTTAAAGTGTAACATAGTTACGGACCAGAAAATAACGTGACATAAAACATAACATAAAATAACATGACATGACATAACATGACATAACAAAACGGCTTGTCCCTCTCGTAAGACAGATGTCACTCGCCTTAACATTCACCTGTCAAAGTAAACCATACTTGAAAGCCTTGATTTCAGGCTTCCGCCGCGATGTTAATAAAATCTGTGGTCTTCTGGGTAATTACACAGCGTCGTGTGGTAATTGTTTACCGACGTTTCGGGACAACGTATCGGTCCCATCTTCACGGGTAAAGATTCTAAGTAGTTCCTAATTGGAATCTTTACCCGTGAAGATGGGACCGATACGTTGTCCCGAAACGTCGGTAAACAATTACCACACGACGCCGTGTAATTACCCAGAAGACCGCAGATTTCATACTTGGAAGGCTGCATTTCGCAATGCAACGCACAAAATTACGAAGTGCGTGCGATTCACTTTATCAAGACTAAGTGACGTCAGTTCTTACAATGCAACTGCTAGATGGTGACTCTGAAACCTGAATGAAAACACGAAAAGTACAGGGTATACATAAAATAATGGTGCGGTTTCAATAGTGAAAACTATTGAAACCGCACCATTCTTTTGTGTATACCCTGTACTTTCTGTCCTGCGTTCCGCGACATCAGAACGAGCATTGCTTTTTTGAAGTCTCTCAGACTTCGCCCTCTTGTACTGCTGATAAGAGCAGTAACAAGATGAATATGGCTTGAAAACACTGATAGAATGATACTGACAGCGTAAAACCGAAGAACTGGGAGAGAAAACGTATCACAATGCCACTTTGTACACCACAAATCTCACATGGACTGACCGGGGATCGAGCCTGGGCCTCCGCGGTGACAGACCTGCGACTAACCGCCTGAGCCATAGAACAGACATGTGACCCTACACTTTACGAACATCATACATAAACGTTCATTTCCTACATCACAGAAAACACGCTGCATCTGCATTATAAAGGCAGACCTGTGAATACCGTCAAGGAAGACCAGCGTTCCGTGTAAGAACCACGTAAAACACGTCAACACAGAATGTAGGATAATGCAGAGTTTCTAAATGTTAACGTGGCTGAGGATAGGGACAGGTGGCGGGCTGTTGTGAGTGCGGTAATGAACCTTCGGGTTACATAAAACGCGGGGAATTTCTTGACTAGCTGGACGACCTGTTAGTTTCTCAAGAAGGACTGTGCTACATGGAGTTAGTTAGTTAGTTAGTTAGTTAGTTAGTTAGTTATTAGATAGTTAGTTAGTTATTAGTTAGTTAGTTAGTTAGCGTAGTACAACAACCAAAACGCGGGGAATTTCTTGACCAGCTGAGGAACTGTTAGCTTCTCAAGACGGACTCTGCTCCATGGAGTTAGTTAGTTAGTTAGTTAGTTAGTTAGTTAGTTAGCGTAGTACAACAACCAAAACGCGGGGAATTTCTTGACCAGCTGAGGAGCTGTTAGCTTCTCAAGACGGACTCTGCTCCATAGAGTTATTTTAGTTAGTTAGTTAGTTAGTTAGTTCGTTAGCGTAGGAGGTACATGTAGCTACAGTCGGAGGTACTCTTATAGCTTTCAATAAAGTGGAATATGGCTGAAACGTGAACTTGATAGACAGCTTTAGCTTGCAAGTGTCACGTATCGAATTAGGCATCTGTGACAAACAGCGTAAGCTTTGGTAATGTGACACAAACAAATGACGAACACGACGTCTACCTAAGGCGTCATCTTGTGCGTTACACAACAGGCTACAGTCGCCTAGAAATGCCTAAAGCCTAAGCCTTCACACATGCCAGTCCATGTCCATCAACAGCCTTCGTTCTGCTGCTACAAAGTCTCGTGACAATCATGGCAATGAGTGCCAGTGATTCCCCAAGGGACTTGCGAGGCTTGGGGGGATTCACCGAGCGATCAGAGCTAGAAGGAGAGGGAGAGAACAGAGAGTTTGGTGGGATTATCTGACAATTTGCGGAGGGATACACTTAGCGATTGTTTCTTCTCCCTACGAAAGAAATCCCCAAAATCCCCACATGTGTACTCAGCGCCCGAAGCTTGCGTGTCCGGTCATCATATGCAACAGGATTCAGCCGGAACACAAACGTTCTTTACACAGGCCTCAACCATAACACAGAACTGCATTTAAATTAAAAGCAGAATCCTGAAGAAAAGAAAAATGCAAAAGTACCTTTCTGTCCAATCCTCCCCCGATATCTGAAATAACCATTTGTTTCAAAGTTACCAGGCCTCGCCCGTTTGTCCTTCTGATAACACTAGCACTAAGATGAGTATAGTTCATTGGTTGAATGATACTGACAGGATAAACAGAAGTATTCGGAAGAAAACCTGTCACAGTGCCACTTTGTCCACCACAAATCTCACATGGAATGACCTGGGATCGGAAAAGGGTTTCCGCGGTGAGAGGTTGGCGACAAACCGCCTGAACGTTTATCTAAATGCACTTCGTACCTCACAGAGAACACAGGCGTCTTCATTATAAACACAAAATGCTTAGTGTTGTTTAGGGAAATAATCGCTGTTTGTTGTTAGATTATTTCACTGTACAACATTAACTGACTGGTTTGTATAACTGAGACGGAGTGTGTTTACTGCGCGGTACGGACTGTATTTATGTGTTTTGTGTGGATCTCAGAACAAACAGCGATTATTTCACTGTACAACATTTACTGACTGGTTTGTATAACTGAGACGGAGTGTGTTTACTGCGCGGTACGGACTGTATTTATGTGTTTTGTGTGGATCTCAGAACAAACAGCGATTATTTCACTGTACAACATTAACTGACTGGTTTGTATAACTGAGACGGAGTGTGTTTACTGCGCGGTACGGACTGTATTTATGTGTTTTGTGTGGATCTCAGAACAAACAGCGATTATTTCACTGTACAACATTTACTGACTGGTTTGTATAACTGAGACGGAGTGTGTTTACTGCGCGGTACGGACTGTATTTATGTGTTTTGTGTGGATCTCAGAACAAACAGCGATTATTTCACTGTACAACATTAACTGACTGGTTTGTATAACTGAGACGGAGTGTGTTTACTGCGCGGTACGGACTGTATTTATGTGTTTTGTGTGGATCTCAGAACAAACAGCGATTATTTCACTGTACAACATTTACTGACTGGTTTGTATAACTGAGACGGAGTGTGTTTACTGCGCGGTACGGACTGTATTTATGTGTTTTGTGTGAATCTCAGAACAAACAGCGATTATTTCACTGTACAACATTAACTGACTGGTTTGTGTAACTGAGACGGAATGTGTTTACTGCGCGGTACGGACTGTATTTATGTGTTTTGTGTGGATCTCAGAACAAACAGCGATTATTTCACTGTACAACATTAACTGACTGGTTTGTATAACTGAGACGGAGTCTGTTTACTGCGCGGTACGAACTGTATCTTTAAATTCAACCCAGGTCAATGTTAGACTTTAAGGTGTTTATGACGGTTCAATTCGTGCCACTGCCCATCTGTTCCCGTTAGGTTTAGACAAGGCGCCCTTTAATGTGGATCTCCATGTAATCCTGTCCCTAATGATGAAGACCGAACCTTCAGTTTCTAATGGCAAATCAGAGGATCCCGCCACCACGCATGAAAGTTAGAGCTTCAGCGACAGGGGAGATGTCATTATTCATTTATTAATAATGGTATCTATAGAGACGGCTCAGAGAGGAGTTGCTGAGGGTAGCAGAGGGATTAGGGAGGAGTCCCAACTGGATGCATGCGGATCCATATAACAACTTCATTTCTGTAACAAGGATGAGCCATGAATTCAGCATTACGCATTAATGCACAACCTGTTGTCATGCCCCTCAAGGCATTAACAAGAATGCGTGCAGTGCCCGGTGTGGCCCGACCTAACACACACACAATATAAACAGCGAGATATGCAACTGACAGCACCATTGCTCTTTAAGAAGTGACGCACTGCTAAATAGGAATACAGTTCTTACTTCATAGAGAACACAGGCAGTGTGATTTATAAAGATTGAAAAGATAGACCAGTTCATGCTAACCGATCAAACAACTAACCAATCACCCAGCCAGTCAACCCACCAAATAACTAACTAACTAAAAAAAGCAAAGTCCTTCTTGAGAAGCTAACAGTTTCTCATCTAATCAAAAAAATCTGCACATTTTATGAAATCCGAAGACTCACTGCCATGCTAACAACAGCCTGCCACTTGTCCCTAACCTAAGCCAGATTAATCCGATCCACACTTTACCATTCCATTTCTTTGACATCAATTTTAACATTATCCTCCCATCCACACCTAGGTCTTTCAAGTTCTCTCTTTCCATCAGGTTTCCCCATGCGTGCCACATCCACAACCCATCCATTGACGTAGTCAGCGGAAATAATCGCTGTTTTCGACACATCAACATACAGTGTGGGCAGAACGCAGCGTTTATGTACGTTATGTCAGGTGGTGCATATAGTTACCACTGTGTTTAAACCGCTAAAAGATTTATGTTGTCCTGCTGACAAAGGACACAGTGGAGTCCTTCAGTAGGCTCAAACAGCAAGGACTCGGGCAGTAGCTGCAGTGGCCTATTTCACATTGAACAAGTTCAAACATGCAGGTAGACAAGACGACTTTCACTGGCACTTTCCACGCACGACGTGGCATGCAGGCTCCACCATAAAACCTTCCTTGACCCAGCAATGCGACACAGATGTTACTCATATTGACACATGTGAACAGTTGCTGGCAGCAGACCCCGAGGTTTCAAACGTCCTACAAACAGATGTACAATTGCACACGAACCTCCCTAGCTTCCATTTGACATCCACCTGAATGTTATCTTTCAAGCTCCTTATCAATACCCGAAGAATTTATCTTAAGTCTAATCACTCACAAACATGTGATGTAAAACTCTTTGCTTCCCCATGCTGTCTGCATGTCCGGCCCATCACAACGTCCAATATTTCGCTGCCCTAAACAACACCAGGTGAGCTATAACTCACGCAGTTCCTCGTTGCGTAATGTCACGCATGCACGCATATGTACAAATAACTTCAGCATAAAACAAAACTTAGTCCTCTAAATGTAACAAGATTTGAACAAACTATTTTTGTTCTGTTGAAACATTATTATTGCCTAATACTTACATTTGTTACATTTACATCACGCCTTGAATCATGGTGTAATTATTTGCAACACCAGCTGTAACTATCAGATCTGCCCACAGAACACATTTATGTGTTTTGTGTGGATCTCACAGTGGTTACTATACGTACCACTACGTTTAACATTCACAAATTCTACGTTCTGCCCACACAGTGTATTTATGTGTTTTGTGTGGATCTCAGAACAAACAGCGATTATTTCACTGTACAGCATTAACTGACTGGTTTGTATAACTGAGACGGAGTGTGTTTACTGCGCGGTACGGACTGTATTTATGTGTTTTGTGTGGATCTCAGAACAAACAGCGATTGTTTCACTGTACAACATTAACTGACTGGTTTGTATAACTGAGACGGAGTGTGTTTACTGCGCGGTACGGACTGTATTTATGTGTTTTGTGTGGATCTCAGAACAAACAGCGATTGTTTCACTGTACAACATTAACTGACTGGTTTGTATAACTGAGACGGAGTGTGTTTACTGCGCGGTACGGACTGTATTTATGTGTTTTGTGTGGATCTCAGAACAAACAGCGATTATTTCACTGTACAACATCAACTGACTGGTTTGTATAACTGAGACGGAGTATGTTTACTGCGCGGTACGGACTGTATCTATAACGCCCAGTGGTTACTATATGTACCACCATGTTTAACATTCACAAATTCTACGTTCTGCCCACACAGTGCATTTATGTGTTTTGTGTGGATCTCAGAACAAATAGCGATTATTTCAGTGTACAGCATTAACTTACTGGTTTGTATAACTGAGACGGAGTGTGTTTACTGCGCGGTACGAACTGTATCTTTAAAGCGCAGTGGTTACTATATGTACCACCATGCTTAACACTCACAAATTCTACGTTCTGCCCACACAGTGTATTTATGTGTTTTGTGTGGATCTCAGAACAAACAGCGATTATTTCACTGTACAACATTAACTGACTGGTTTGTATAACTGAGACGGAGTGTGTTTTACTGCGCGGTACGGACTGTATTTATGTGTTTTGTGTGGATCTCAGAACAAACAGCGATTATTTCACTGTACAACATTAACTTACTGGTTTGTATAACTGAGACGGAGTGTGTTTACTGCGCGGTACGGACTGTATTTATGTGTTTTGTGTGGATCTCAGAACAAACAGCGATTATTTCACTGTACAACATTAACTGACTGGTTTGTATAACTGAGACGGAGTGTGTTTACTGCGCGGTACGGACTGTACTTATGTGTTTTGTGTGGATCTCAGAACAAACAGCGATTATTTCACTGTACAACATTAACTGACTGGTTTGTATAACTGAGACGGAGTGTGTTTACTGCGCGGTACGGACTGTATTTATGTGTTTTGTGTGGATCTCAGAACAAACAGCGATTATTTCACTGTACAGCATTAACTGACTGGTTTGTATAACTGAGACGGAGTGTGTTTACTGCGCGGTACGGACTGTATTTATGTGTTTTGTGTGGATCTCAGAACAAACAGCGATTATTTCACTGTACAGCATTAACTGACTGGTTTGTATAACTGAGACGGAGTGTGTTTACTGCGCGGTACGGACTGTACTTATGTGTTTTGTGTGGATCTCAGAACAAACAGCGATTATTTCACTGTACAACATTAACTGACTGGTTTGTATAACTGAGACGGAGTGTGTTTACTGCGCGGTACGGACTGTATTTATGTGTTTTGTGTGGATCTCAGAACAAACAGCGATTATTTCACTGTACAACATTAACTGACTGGTTTGTATAACTGAGACGGAGTGTCTTTACTGCGCGGTACGGACTGTATCTTTAAAGCCCAGTGGTTAATATATATACCACCACGTTTAACATTCACAAATTCTACGTTCTTCCCTACACAGCACGTATGACTGAACACACAGTCGTTGCATTTCAGTTGCTAAGTAGCTGACGGCTGCAGTTTCAAATCCAGGTCACAGCACATAGATGTCTATTAGCGATACACATTTGCTTTGTAACTTCACGTCTTTCCATTAACCTAGATTCGCTAGCAATGCTACCAACTTTGTTCCATCAATTACACAGCCAACCAGAACGCTTCTGAACGAGCAGCATGTTTCGGCATGTGGATAAGCATCGCTTAACGGACGGTACTGACATACGGTACGGCAGTAGATGTTCGAGAAATTAATAACAGTTTATAGACAGGTGATAATTAATAAAGCAATGGAGCAAAGATATTACAGTTTTTATGAAGGCAGCACATCGTAAAGGCTTGTTCTTTGTACTGCTTTATTTAACGACACTGACATTTGCTGAAATACGCTACGTAACATAGATGATGCATGATTCCTGTTGTTTTGTATGGGTGTGAAACTTGGTCTGTCACACTGAGGGAGGAACATAGGCTGAGGGTGTTCGAGAATAGGGTGCTGAGGGGGATATTTTGGGTTAAGAGGGACGAAGTAACAGGGGAGTGGAGAAGACTACATAACGAGGAACTTAGTGATCTGTACTCATCACGAAATATTATTCGCGTGTTCAAATTAAGAATGGGATGGGCAGGGCATGTGGCATGTATGGGGGACAGAAGAAGTGCATACAGGGTTTTGGTGGGGTGACCTCAAATCTCACAGGGACTGAGCTGACTGGACTCGAACTTTCGCCTCCGCGGTGACAGGCCGGTATGTAACCGCCTGAGCCTTGGCACGGCCTACCTAAAACCTGAACTGCATCTAAACAACTGATAGCAATCCAGTCTGTACCGCGCAGTAAACACACTCCGTCTCAGTTATACAAACCAGTCAGTTAATGCTGTACAGTGAAATAATCGCTGTTTGTTCTGAGATCCACACAAAACACATAAATACAGTCCGTACCGCGCAGTAAACACACTCCGTCTCAGTTATACAAACCAGTCAGTTAATGTTGTACAGTGAAATAATCGCTGTTTGTTCTCAGATCCACACAAAACACATAAATACAGTCCGTACCGCGCAGTAAACACACTCCGTCTCAGTTATACAAACCAGTCAGTTAATGTTGTACAGTGAAATAATCGCTGTTTGTTCTGAGATCCACACAAAACACATAAATACAGTCCGTACCGCGCAGTAAACACACTCCGTCTCAGTTATACAAACCAGTCAGTTAATGCTGTACAATGAAATAATCGCTGTTTGTTCTGAGATCCACACAAAACACATAAATACAGTTCGTACCGCGCAGTAAACACACTCCGTCTCAGTTATACAAACCAGTCAGTTAATGCTGTACAGTGAAATAATCGCTGTTTGTTCTGAGATCCACACAAAACACATAAATACAGTTCGTACCGCGCAGTAAACACACTCCGTCTCAGTTATACAAACCAGTCAGTTAATGCTGTACAGTGAAATAATCGCTGTTTGTTCTGAGATCCACACAAAACACATAAATACAGTTCGTACCGCGCAGTAAACACACTCCGTCTCAGTTATACAAACCAGTCAGTTAATGCTGTACAGTGAAATAATCGCTGTTTGTTCTGAGATCCACACAAAACACATAAATACAGTTCGTACCGCGCAGTAAACACACTCCGTCTCAGTTATACAAACCAGTCAGTTAATGCTGTACAATGAAATAATCGCTGTTTGTTCTGAGATCCACACAAAACACATAAATACAGTCCGTTCCGCGCAGTAAACACACTCCGTCTCAGTTATACAAACCAGTCAGTTAATGCTGTACAGTGAAATAATCGCTGTTTGTTCTGAGATCCACACAAAACACATAAATACAGTCCGTACCGCGCAGTAAACACACTCCGTCTCAGTTATACAAACCAGTCAGTTAATGCTGTACAGTGAAATAATCGCTGTTTGTTCTGAGATCCACACAAAACACATAAATACAGTCCGTACCGCACAGTAAACACACTCCGTCTCAGTTATACAAACCAGTCAGTTAATGTTGTACAGTGAAATAATCGCTGTTTGTTCTGAGATCCACACAAAACACATAAATACAGTCCGTACCGCACAGTAAACACACTCCGTCTCAGTTATACAAACCAGTCAGTTAATGCTGTACAGTGAAATAATCGCTGTTTGTTCTGAGATCCACACAAAACACATAAATACAGTCCGTACCGCGCAGTAAACACACTCCGTCTCAGTTATACAAACCAGTCAGTTAATGTTGTACAGTGAAATAATCGCTGTTTGTTCTGAGATCCACACAAAACACATAAATACAGTCCGTACCGCGCAGTAAACACACTCCGTCTCAGTTATACAAACCAGTCAGTTAATGTTGTACAGTGAAATAATCGCTGTTTGTTCTGAGATCCACACAAAACACATAAATACAGTCCGTACCGCGCAGTAAACACACTCCGTCTCAGTTATACAAACCAGTCAGTTAATGCTGTACAGTGAAATAATCGCTGTTTGTTCTGAGATCCACACAAAACACATAAATACACTGTGTGTGTGTGTGTGTGTGTGTAACCAGGACACAATTAATATTCCAGCATACGGTACATATATTTACCACTCTGGTTCAAACGGTGAACGCAGTCTTATTCACCGCGTTGAATACACCACCCTGCCATCGTGTGACCGCTCAGTTCATCTGCTCTGTACTACCGTACCCTTCATCCCCTGTCTCATAATATTAAGCTCAGCACGAGGGTGGCCACCCTCCCTATCAATATCGCCGTGTTCCAAGCCCAGAGAGCAGCCCACAAGCCGCCCTTAAGACAGTCATCCAAACATTACTGCTTACCAGTACTTGCCGAGACCGCTGTGGGAGTGCAGAGCGCTGTAATTGTGACCGAGTGGTCGTTGCGCTTAGCTAAGGAAGGTGGAACGGCGGTTATTAGTTTGTACAGCTATTTCATATAGATGGTGTTTTAAATTTCAAATTACTAACGTGTACTAACTTCCTAATTAAATAAACAAGTAACTGGCTAATTTAATCTAACACAGTCCTTCTTGAGAAGCCAGTAATTCATCAGTAAATCAAAAATTTCCCAGCATTTTATGGAACCCAAATGTTCATTACCGTGTTCACAACAGCCCGCCACTTGTCCACATCCTGAGCCATCCACGCCACGCCTTCTCTCCCAATTTCTTTAACGCCCATTTTAATATTATCCTCCCACCTACGCCCAGAATTTCAAAGTCGTCTCTTACCATCAGATTGCTACACCGAAACTCTGTATGCAATTATATTCTTCCCCACACGTGCCACATGCCTTACCCATCACATTCTCCTTGATTACTCCTTGAGGAATAAAATCATGAAGCTCCTCATTATGCAGTTTTCTCCAGTCCCCTGTTACCCCGTCCGTCTTAGCCCCAAATATCTTCCTCAGCGCCCTATTCTCGAACACCCTCAGCCCATTGGCTTCCCTTAATGTGATACCAAGTGTGACACCCACATAGCACTCATAGTGAGTCACACAGTGACTGTAGACAGCTCTAGCTACCGTACATATTGGTAAGAATACGGCGTGAAAATCATAACAACTTCGTGTGCTCTGTGTTATTTCCTCGGCAGCTAACAGTGCAGCTGCATCATTATGTCGGTCTGCATTACGTCACTGCACACATGTTCATTTAGCCTGACTCTCCTTCTGTGAATTTGCCCCATATTGTTCGTTACTCGGTTCTAACGACCGTCTGCACTAAACACTAATCCTCCGTGATCACAGAGCACTTACGTAAGAAGCACAAGCAGATACTTCAGTTTGCACTTACGTAAGAAACACAAGCAGATACTTCAGTTTGCACTTACGTAAGAAACACAAGCAGATACTTCAGTTTGCACTTACGTAAGGAACACAAGCAGCTACTTCAGTCTGCACTTACGTAAGAAACACAAGCAGATACTTCAGTTTGCACTTACGTAAGAAACACAAGCAGATACTTCAGTTTGCACTTACGTAAGGAACACAAGCAGCTACTTCAGTCTGCACTTACGTAAGAAACACAAGCAGATACTTCAGTTTGCACTTACGTAAGGAACACAAGCAGCTACTTCAGTCTGCACTTACGTAAGGAACACAAGCAGCTACTGCAGTGGCCTTCCGGAAAGCTGCTGCGGAAAAGAGAGACAGAGAGACAAACAGTCGCTCGGTGATAAGATTAGTGGAAGAAGAGCTGATGTGAGTAAAGGAGACAGGCAGATGACAGGAAGATGAGTGACGTTAAGAATGGAAAGCAAAGGAAAACAGAGAGACAAAAGAGCGTTCAGGGTCGCCTTTTTATCTTCAGGAAAGGACAAATTAACAGCAAAATGAATTTTACAAGGAAGCATACAGCATTGTGACGCTCAGACGCTCTCAAATGGTAAATATATTAACCCCCCTCACTCCCTCCTTTCTTCAACATAAATAAAACAAAAATGCAAAAATATTATCATCTCCTCTCAACATAAAGGACAGTAATTTAGTATTGAAAATATTTCTGTTATTCATTATCAAAGTACAGCGAATTATTTCAGTACAAATAAATCGATGTATACGGTTAACGTTAAACTGAGTTGTTTACTGCGCGTACGGACATGTATTTATGTGTTTTGTGTGGATCTCAGAACAAACAGCGATTATTTCACTGTACAGCATTAACTGACTGGTTTGTATAACTGAGACGGAGTGTGTTTACTGCGCGGTACGGACTGTATTTATGTGTTTTGTGTGGATCTCAGAACAAACAGCGATTATTTCACTGTACAGCATTAACTGACTGGTTTGTATAACTGAGACGGAGTGTGTTTACTGCGCGGTACGGACTGTATTTATGTGTTTTGTGTGGATCTCAGAACAAACAGCGATTATTTCACTGTACAAGCATTAACTGACTGGTTTGTATAACTGAGACGGAGTGTGTTTACTGCGCGGTACGGACTGTATTTATGTGTTTTGTGTGGATCTCAGAACAAACAGCGATTATTTCACTGTACACACATTAACTGACTGGTTGTTTATAACTGAGACGGAGTGTGTTTACTGCGCGGTACGGACTGTATTTTGTGTTTTGTTGTGGATCTCAGAACAAACAGCGATTATTTCACTGTACAACATTAACTGATTTGTTTGTATAACTGAGACGGAGTGTGTTTACTGCGCGGTACGAGCTGAATATTTTCTTGTACAACATTAACTGGTTGGTCTGTATAACGGAGACAAGCTGTTCTCTCTGCGAGGTAGGAACTCAATCTATATATGTACAATGTAGATATGTCACTGTACAAGTCATACATAATGACTTGTACAGTGACTCAGGTCTGTCCGACGTACACTACACAAACTGCTGTACATATAACAGTACATCTTTAAGTCTGTTTTTGAACGACGCCTGCGACTGTTTACATCACACAGAGGTCGCTTATAGTTGAATGAATGAGTGTGGAGCATTGGTAGATTGATACTGACAGGGTCGAAGAGAAGTACGGCGACAAAAGTCTATCCAATGCCACTTTGTATGCCACAAATCTCACATGGACTGATCTGGTATCGAAGCCGGGTCCCCGGCCGGTGACTAAGCTCCTGAGCCATGGCACGACCCATCATGTAAAGTGACAGGCAACTGAAGAAAACTGCGTAATGAAGAGCTTCATGGCTTGTGCTGCTCACAGAATATAATTACCGTGATTAAATAAAGAATTCGGATATGGACCGGACATTTAGCACGCATAGGAGAGAATAGAATTATATAGGAAGTCTTGGTAAGAAAATTTGAACGAAAGAGACAATTTGCTACTTAGGCGTAGATGAAAGGATAATATTAATAGCACCACCAGATGGCAGCATTCTAATAAAAACGTCAGTCAGTCACGATAGCACCACCAGATGGCAGCATTCTAATAAAAACGTCAGTCAGTTACGATAGCACCACCAGATGGCAGCATTCTAATAAAAACGTCAGTCAGTCACGATAGCACCACCAGATGGCAGCATTCTAATAAAAACGTCAGTCAGTTACGATAGCACCACCAGATGGCAGCATTCTAATAAAAACGTCAGTCAGTCACGATAGCACCACCAGATGGCAGCATTCTAATAAAAACGTCAGTCAGTTACGATAGCACCACCAGATGGCAGCATTCTAATAAAAACGTCAGTCAGTCACGATAGCACCACCAGATGGCAGCATTCTAATAAAAACGTCAGTCAGTTACGATAGCACCACCAGATGGCAGCATTCTAATAAAAACGTCAGTCAGTCACGATAGCACCACCAGATGGCAGCATTCTAATAAAAACGTCAGTCAGTTACGATAGCACCACCAGATGGCAGCATTCTAATAAAAACGTCAGTCAGTCACGATAGCACCACCAGATGGCAGCATTCTAATAAAAACGTCAGTCACTCACGATAGCACCACCAGATGGCAGCCTTCTAATAAAAACGTCAGTCAGTCACGATAGCACCACCACATGGCAGCATTCTAATAAAAACGTCAGTCAGTCACGATAGCACCACCAGATGGCAGCATTCTAATAAAAACGTCAGTCAGTCACGATAGCACCACCAGATGGCAGTATTCTAATAAAAACGTCAGTCAGTCACGATAGCACCACCAGATGGCAGCATTCTAATAAAAACGTCAGTCAGTCACGATAGCACCACCAGATGGCAGCATTCTAATAAAAACGTCAGTCAGTTACGATAGCACCACCAGATGGCAGCATTCAAATAAAAACTTCAGTCAGTTACGATAGCACCACCAGATGGCAGCATTCAAATAAAAACGTCAGTCAGTTACGATAGCACCACCAGATGGCAGCATTCAAATAAAAACGTCAGTCAGTTACGATAGCACCACCAGATGGCAGCATTCTAATAAAAACGTCAGTCAGTCACGATAGCACCACTGAATGCAGCATTCTAATAAAAACGTCAGTCAGTCACGATAGCACCACCAGATGGCAGCATCTTAATAAACGTCAGTCAGTCACGATAGCACACCAGATGGCAGCATTCTAATAAAAACGTCAGTCAGTCACGATAGCACCACCAGATGGCAGCATTCTAATAAAAACGTCAGTCAGTCACGATAGCACCACCAGATGGCAGCATTCTAATAAAAACGTCAGTCAGTTACGATAGCACCACCAGATGGCAGCATTCAAATAAAAACGTCAGTCAGTTACGATAGCACCACCAGATGGCAGCATTCTAATAAAAACGTCAGTCAGTTACGATAGCACCACCAGATGGCAGCATTCTAATAAAAACGTCAGTCAGTTACGATAGCACCACCAGATGGCAGCATTCAAATAAAAACGTCAGTCAGTTACGATAGCACCACCAGATGGCAGCATTCAAATAAAAACGTCAGTCAGTTACGATAGCACCACCAGATGGCAGCATTCAAATAAAAACGTCAGTCAGTTACGATAGCACCACCAGATGGCAGCATTCTAATAAAAACGTCAGTCAGTTACGATAGCACCACCAGATGGCAGCATTCTAATAAAAACGTCAGTCAGTTACGATAGCACCACCAGATGGCAGCATTCTAATAAAAACGTCAGTCAGTTACGATAGCACCACCAGATGGCAGCATTCAAATAAAAACGTCAGTCAGTTACGATAGCACCACCAGATGGCAGCATTCAAATAAAAACGTCAGTCAGTTACGATAGCACCACCAGATGGCAGCATTCTAATAAAAACGTCAGTCAGTTACGATAGCACCACCAGATGGCAGCATTCAAATAAAAACGTCAGTCAGTTACGATAGCACCACCAGATGGCAGCATTCTAATAAAAACGTCAGTCAGTTACGATAGCACCACCAGATGGCAGCATTCAAATAAAAACGTCAGTCAGTTACGATAGCATGTCAGTTTTTATATCACATTGCACAGTAATTAGTGGCTAAGAGAAAGTACATCTTAGTGTCGTGTGGATATTTGAAAGGCGTGAATACCACGTCAAATTGTCATATGACGGGCCCCACTGCTATTAATTAAGGGGGTCCCGATTTGTACAATATGCGTAAGTTTATGGACTTGTTAATCTTAATCATTTAGGCCAAACATTTAGGAAAATAGGAGATCAAAGGTTGTGTTTGCAGGAGAAACATATCACAAAGGCGGAATTCGCTGCCTTTGAAAAGCTGTTCAACTGTCGAGTATTGGCTGAAGCACAAAGTGGCTTACAGCAGTCTGTTGACATTCTGCTGACAAAGTGCGTGCACTGGCACTGCGATCTGAATCGATCGGTGTGCTGCTCAAGTGTATGGGCATGCATCTGGAAGGAGTAGGGGCGGTGCATTTCTTTCAGGTGACGAATGTGTGGAGAGCGGAAGAGAAGATAAGAACAGCAAAAAGAAGCCACGAAATAGAAGAAGACAGGAGAGAGAAAAAAGAAAAGAAGGGAAAGGCAAAGAAATAATGAAAAGATGATTAGAAGAAGAAGACTAACAACAGTCAAATAGAAGTTACTTTCTACCCTTTACTTTTCCTAACTGCATGCAGTTCAGACTTTCTTGAGAAGCTGTTAGTTCCTTCCTAGTCATATAAGTCCCTGCATTTTGTACAGCCATAATGTTCATTACCTTATTCAAAAAAGCCAGCCAATTGTCTACCTCCAGGGCTACATGAATCCACTCAATGCTACCTATGCTCTCCTCAAGATCCATTTTAATATTATATTTCCATCCACGCTTAAGTCTTCCAATAGTCTCTTTCCTGCAGGTGTCCCACCAAAACCGTGTATGCACTTACGTTCTGCACCCCACACACTACATGCCCTTCTATTTCATCGTCTTTGATTTAATGACCCGAATAACATTTGGCGTGGAGTACAAATCCACAGAGTCTTACTACTGACAATAAATATTTTGTCTTTTGCTTCCTTCTAGAATCACAAGTAAAGGGACAATAGCTAATTATGACTGGAAAGGAATAGGAACGGATGCGGCAGTCTGTCTTTGTGCCAACAACCCTGCTTTCGCTTCGCAGAACTGAGGCCAGTAAACAGCCCCCCAGGTCTCCGTGCCTCGGTCAGTGGCAGCCTTCAGGTTGTGACGTTCTTTGCTGATGATGCACTTACGCGCCACTTCGCTCTCCAAAATAATTTTCTTTCGCTTTTTGTGCGCGTCTTTGTAATAAAAGACCTTGTAATATAAACTGTAATGTAAGACCTTGCATTTGGTCCTTAATCTCAGAGGAGCTTATGTATACAATGGCTCTGATACAGCATTTAACTATTTTCTTTTAATTTCTTTGAAAATGGACCTATGTTATACTTAAAGATACAGTCCGTACCGCGCAGTAAACACACTCCATCTCAGTTATACAAACCAGTCAGTTAATGTTGTACAGTGAAATAATCGCTGTTTGTTCTGAGATCCACACAAAACACATAAATACACTGTGTGGGCAGAACATAGAATCTGTGAATGTTAAACTGGTGGTACATATAGTAACCACTGGGCTTTAAAGATACAGTTCGTACCGCGCAGTAAACATACTCCGTCTCAGTTATACAAACCAGTCAGTTAATGCTGTACAGTGAAATAATCGCTGTTTGTTCTGAGATCCACACAAAACACATAAATACAGTCCGTACCGCGCAGTAAACACACTCCGTCTCAGTTATACAAACCAGTCAGTTAATGTTGTACAGTGAAATAATCGCTGTTTGTTCTGAGATCCACACAAAACACATAAATACAGTCCGTACCGCGCAGTAAACACACTCCGTCTCAGTTATACAAACCAGTCAGTTAATGTTGTACAGTGAAATAATCGCTGTTTGTTCTGAGATCCACACAAAACACATAAATACAGTCCGTACCGCGCAGTAAACACACTCCGTCTCAGTTATACAAACCAGTCAGTTAATGTTGTACAGTGAAATAATCGCTGTTTGTTCTGAGATCCACACAAAACACATAAATACAGTCCGTACCGCGCAGTAAACACACTCCGTCTCAGTTATACAAACCAGTCAGTTAATGTTGTACAGTGAAATAATCGCTGTTTGTTCTGAGATCCACACAAAACACATAAATACAGTCCGTACCGCGCAGTAAACACACTCCGTCTCAGTTATACAAACCAGTCAGTTAATGTTGTACAGTGAAATAATCGCTGTTTGTTCTGAGATCCACACAAAACACATAAATAAAGTCCGTACCGCGCAGTAAACACACTCCGTCTCAGTTATACAAACCAGTCAGTTAATGTTGTACAGTGAAATAATCGCTGTTTGTTCTGAGATCCACACAAAACACATAAATACAGTCCGTACCGCGCAGTAAACACACTCCGTCTCAGTTATACAAACCAGTCAGTTAATGTTGTACAGTGAAATAATCGCTGTTTGTTCTGAGATCCACACAAAACACATAAATACAGTCCGTACCGCGCAGTAAACACACTCCGTCTCAGTTATACAAACCAGTCAGTTAATGTTGTACAGTGAAATAATCGCTGTTTGTTCTGAGATCCACACAAAACACATAAATACAGTCCGTACCGCGCAGTAAACACACTCCGTCTCAGTTATACAAACCAGTCAGTTAATGTTGTACAGTGAAATAATCGCTGTTTGTTCTGAGATCCACACAAAACACATAAATACAGTCCGTACCGCGCAGTAAACACACTCCGTCTCAGTTATACAAACCAGTCAGTTAATGTTGTACAGTGAAATAATCGCTGTTTGTTCTGAGATCCACACAAAACACATAAATACACTGTGTGGGCAGAACGTAGTATTTCTGAATGTTAAACCTGGCGGTACATATAGTTACCAGTGGGCTCTGTATGCATACAGTACTCTCTGCAGATCAGTTCCCAATTCAACAGCAGACACATCCATACATGCACACGCTCAGTCAATATAAAATCTTGTCTATACAAATCTCTCTTCGTCTCCTTCCCACGGATTATCTGTGCGCCGTCCTTTTGTGTGCTCTGTGTGCTCTGTGTGCAGGTCAGTGATGACCTAACCACGTTGTCTGTCCGTACAAAGAAAAGCGAGTCTCACATGAACCAACGTCCGAACGGCAGGTTAGCTCAGACAGTTCTGTTCAACTCCCAGTCGCAGCTTCCTCCAGTTCCACCCTTAGGTCACAATAAAGGCTACATGCGTCCTAATCTTGAGAGAGAACCTTGAGTTAACTAAGAAAGCAAATATATGTCAGTAAGGTAAAGGTAAACTTCTCCCTATAACAGGCCATGAAGGCCCAGAGGGGCAGGAGAGGTATAGCTGTACTCTTTCTTTAACCTTGGCACTAGTTGGAGGTGGGTGGTCAACGCCACGCTCCGGCCGCTTTACCCCCGAGAATGACCCGGTACCCATTGTATAGGAGGCTGGGTGGGCCCCAGGGCCGGTCTGGACGCCTGCGGAAAATCTCGCCCCCGCCGGGATTCGATCCCCGGACAGTCCAACCTTCTAGCGAGTCGCTATGCCGACTGAGCTATCCCGGCCCACGGAGCAGAGGTATAGCTCTACTCTTTCTTTAACCCTGGCACTAGATGGGGGTGGGTGATCAACGCCACGCCCCGGCCGCTTTACCCCCGGGAAAGAGACCCGGTACCCATTTTACAGGAGGCTGGGTAGGCCCCAGGGTCGGTCTGGACGGGTGCTGAAAATCTCGCCTCCACAGGGATTCGATCCCCGGACCGTCCAGCCTGTAGCGAGTAGCTATACCGACTGAGCTATCGCGGCCCATGTTTCATATATAGTACCAACATAATATGCAGTAAAACTGCCTATAATGGAACCACAAAAAAAAAGATAAAAAGGTTCCGTTTTAAACAAGATTTCGTTTCCTGTACACGCAGTTTCTTTTCTGACAAACCTGTCTGTAGTTTGCGTGATGCGACTAAAGTTGTCACTGTCCACGATATGAAGACACACAAAGACAGCAGAGGTATACTTCACTCATTATTAAGTGTGTGGACAGCTTCACGCCGCGGCCGCTTTATTCTCGGGAAATGTTCTACGGTATCCATTGAGTAACAGGCTGGATGGGCCGCAGAGACGGTCAGGACATTTTGGAAAATACAAATATTTCTTACTCTTACCCGGAATCGAAACACGATTCCTGGGACATCCAGCCGGTAGTCTATTCACTATACCGACTACACTCTACCGGCTGTAAACTGGATTAAACTGGCTCAAGATAGCAGTGGTGGGATCTTATGAAAACGGTAATGGCCTTTAGGTTAAGCGAGGAGTGGAACGTCTCTACGTAAAGACACGCAGAGCAATTCGTTGTGCACCGCAGCTACCCTGCTCCATGCAGGCAATCCAGTCAGTGACATTATCGACGTATCCACAGCCCCCGGGCTCTAAGCCATCGCTCCACTGCACACAACTATAAGCGATCCATCAAACCAGCCTAACTAGATGTGACGGTTTTGTCTCTTGGCGACCGAGTCAAACGGTCTACAGGCGGTCACCCGGCAACCTCGGTGTGTCGCAACGAGCACGTCCCTCGCGGCTCTTGCTGCCTGTCTGTCTGTCTATCTGTAAGTCTGTCTGTCTCTAGAGCACTTAACATCTTTATTAACTCCTACGTCGTATGTGTAGCTTGCTACAGCATCACATGTACCTCCTGAACACGTGGGTACAAGGATAGAAAAATAGTACGGGGCAGATAAAATAGTAAAGCAAGAAACAACGTGAAAATACGATTGTTTGAACGCTTGTAGGATTCGCCCGCTTGAACTTCCTATAGGAGAAATATTAATATGAAGATGAGTATGGAGCATTGGTGGAATGATACTGACAGGGGAAACTGAAGTACTGGGAGAGAAACATTATACAGCGTTGGTGGTAGATGTATGAATGAGTATGGAGCATTGGTGGAATGATACTGACAGGGGAAAACTGAAGTACTGGGAGAGAAACATTATACAGCGTTGGTGGTAGATGAATGAATGAGTATGGAGCATTGGTGGAATGATACTGACAGGGGAAACTGAAGTACTGGGAGAGAAACATTATACAGCGTTGGTGGTAGATGAATGAATGAGTATGGAGCATTGGTGTAATGATACTGACAGGGGAAACTGAAGTACTGGGAGAGAAACATTATACAGCGTTGGTGGTAGATGTATGAATGAGTATGGAGCATTGGTGGAATGATACTGACAGGGGAAAACTGAAGTACTGGGAGAGAAACATTATACAGCGTTGGTGGTAGATGTATGAATGAGTATGGAGCATTGTTGGAATGATACTGACAGGGGAAACTGAAGTACTGGGAGAGAAACATTATACAGCGTTGGTGGTAGATGTATGAATGAGTATGGAGCATTGTTGGAATGATACTGACAGGGGAAACTGAAGTACTGGGAGAGAAACATTATACAGCGTTGGTGGTAGATGTATGAATGAGTATGAGAGCATTGGTGGAATGATACTGACAGGGGAAACTGAAGTACTGGGAGAGAAACTTTATACAGCGTCGGTGGTAGATGTATGAATGAGTATGGAGCATTGGTGGAATGATACTGACAGGGAAAACTGAAGTACTGGGAGAGAAACATTATACAGCGTTGGTGGTTGATGTATGAATGAGTATGGAGCATTGGTGGAATGATACTGACAGCGGAATCTGAAGTACTGGAGAGAAACATTATACAGCGTTGGTGGTTGATGTATGAATGAGTATGGAGCATTGGTGGAATGATACTGACAGGGGAAAACTGAAGTACTGGAAGAGAAATATTATACAGCATTGGTGGTAGATGAATGAATGAGTATAGAGGATTGGTGGAATGATACTGACAGGGGAAAACTGAAGTACTGGGAGAGAAATATTATACAGCATTGGTGATAGATGAATGAATGAGTATGGAGCATTGGTGGAATGATACTGACAGGGGAAAACTGAAGTATTGGGAGAAAACCATTATACAACGTTGGTGGTAGATGAATGGATGAGTATGGAGCATTGGTGGAATGATACTGACAGGGGAAAACTGAAGTACTGGGAGAGAAAAATTATACAGCGTTGTTGGTAGATGTATGAATGAGTATGGAGCATTGGTGGAATGATACTGACAGGGGAAACTGAAGTACTGGGAGAGAAACATTATACAGCGTTGGTGGTAGATGAATGAATGAGTATGGAGCATTGGTGGAATGATACTGACAGGGGAAAACTGAAGTACTGGGAGAGAAACATTATACAGCGTTGGTGGTAGATGAATGAATGAGTATGGAGCATTGGTGGAATGATACTGACAGGAGAAAACTGAAGTACTGGGAGAGAAACATTATACAGCGTTGGTGGTAGATGAATGAATGAGTATGGAGCATTGGTGGAATGATACTGACAGGGGAAAACTGAAGTACTGGGAGAGAAACATTATACAGCGTTGGTGGTAGATGAATGAATGAGTATGGAGCATTGGTGGAATGATACTGACAGGAGAAAACTGAAGTACTGGGAGAGAAACATTATACAGCGTTGGTGGTAGATGAATGAATGAGTATGGAGCATTGGTGGAATGATACTGACAGGAGAAAACTGAAGTACTGGTAGTAAAACCCGTCACATTGCCAGTTTGTCTAACACAATCTGCTCCCAGATCGACACAGAGCCTCTCAAACACATATTTTGTACACACGATGATATCAAAAGTTTTAAGTGATTTACCCTTCAGCCTAAATCAGCTACCAAAATTAGCTGTTGACTAGTACATTGGAATTCTGAAAAATATAAAAAAAAAAACTTACGAATACGTAGATATTTTTTTCTTTTTCAGTTAGTTTTAATTTTCCCTGTAACCTAATTAGATGTCCGGTCGGATATTTTGACATGATTTTCATAACAGTTTCAAACTCAAACATAATTCATGTACACCATCACGGTCAAGCCCCCTCCCCAGAAAAATTCTAGGTGCGTCCATGTCCTGAGCCATGGGGCGGTCAAATAAAAGCAATTCATCTAAGCAATACACACAAATTCAGCTCGTACCACAAAGAGAACACAATGCGTCTGCTTTGACATACCAAGAATTTGTTGTTTAAGTAAATAATAGCTGTTTATTGCGAGAATCATACATGAAGATTAAATTAAATGTGGAAATATTTTAAGAGTGTCTTAACGTTACAGCAGGTGTTATGTATAGTTACCACTATGCTTTAAAGGACTCACACCATTTGCTTCATATATCCTTCTACAGGCTGATTTCCTATCGCTCTTTCTTCTTCCATTGTCACGTTCGAAACCAAAAGGCAACCCGTTATTATAGTCTCCACGCGTTGCTATGTTTCCCATTCACCTTTAGATCTCTCCGTTTCTCTTATCTTTTCCATTCCCTATAATATTCCTACTGCCTACTCGTTACAGTCACTAGGCTACGACCTGGGCGCTCCGGAGTTCGAGTCCCGTAAGGGGCAATGAATGGTTTCCTTCTCCAAAATGTCCAGACCGGCTGTGAGACCCACCCAGGTGAAGTTCACCCTATAAACTGCCACTAAGGCCCAGAAGGAGAGTAGAAGTAGCTCTACTCTTTCTTTAACCCTGGCAATAGATGTGGTGGGTGGTCAACTCCACGCCCCGGCCGTTTTACCCCGGGAAAGATAGCTGGTACCCTTTGTATAGGAGGCTGGGTGGCCCCAGGGCCGGTCTGGACGCCTGCGGAAAATCTCGCCCCCGCCGGGATTCGATCCCCGGACAGTCCAACCTTCTAGCGAGTCGCTATGCCGACTGAGCTATCCCGGCCCACGGAGCAGAGGTATAGCTCTACTCTTTCTTTAACCCTGGCACTAGATGGGGGTGGGTGATCAACGCCACGCCCCGGCCGCTTTACCCCCGGGAAAGAGACCCGGTACCCATTTTACAGGAGGCTGGGTAGGCCCCAGGGTCGGTCTGGACGGGTGCTGAAAATCTCGCCTCCACAGGGATTCGATCCCCGGACCGTCCAGCCTGTAGCGAGTAGCTATACCGACTGAGCTATCGCGGCCCATGTTTCATATATAGTACCAACATAATATGCAGTAAAACTGCCTATAATGGAACCACAAAAAAAAAGATAAAAAGGTTCCGTTTTAAACAAGATTTCGTTTCCTGTACACGCAGTTTCTTTTCTGACAAACCTGTCTGTAGTTTGCGTGATGCGACTAAAGTTGTCACTGTCCACGATATGAAGACACACAAAGACAGCAGAGGTATACTTCACTCATTATTAAGTGTGTGGACAGCTTCACGCCGCGGCCGCTTTATTCTCGGGAAATGTTCTACGGTATCCATTGAGTAACAGGCTGGATGGGCCGCAGAGACGGTCAGGACATTTTGGAAAATACAAATATTTCTTACTCTTACCCGGAATCGAAACACGATTCCTGGGACATCCAGCCGGTAGTCTATTCACTATACCGACTACACTCTACCGGCTGTAAACTGGATTAAACTGGCTCAAGATAGCAGTGGTGGGATCTTATGAAAACGGTAATGGCCTTTAGGTTAAGCGAGGAGTGGAACGTCTCTACGTAAAGACACGCAGAGCAATTCGTTGTGCACCGCAGCTACCCTGCTCCATGCAGGCAATCCAGTCAGTGACATTATCGACGTATCCACAGCCCCCGGGCTCTAAGCCATCGCTCCACTGCACACAACTATAAGCGATCCATCAAACCAGCCTAACTAGATGTGACGGTTTTGTCTCTTGGCGACCGAGTCAAACGGTCTACAGGCGGTCACCCGGCAACCTCGGTGTGTCGCAACGAGCACGTCCCTCGCGGCTCTTGCTGCCTGTCTGTCTGTCTATCTGTAAGTCTGTCTGTCTCTAGAGCACTTAACATCTTTATTAACTCCTACGTCGTATGTGTAGCTTGCTACAGCATCACATGTACCTCCTGAACACGTGGGTACAAGGATAGAAAAATAGTACGGGGCAGATAAAATAGTAAAGCAAGAAACAACGTGAAAATACGATTGTTTGAACGCTTGTAGGATTCGCCCGCTTGAACTTCCTATAGGAGAAATATTAATATGAAGATGAGTATGGAGCATTGGTGGAATGATACTGACAGGGGAAACTGAAGTACTGGGAGAGAAACATTATACAGCGTTGGTGGTAGATGTATGAATGAGTATGGAGCATTGGTGGAATGATACTGACAGGGGAAAACTGAAGTACTGGGAGAGAAACATTATACAGCGTTGGTGGTAGATGAATGAATGAGTATGGAGCATTGGTGGAATGATACTGACAGGGGAAACTGAAGTACTGGGAGAGAAACATTATACAGCGTTGGTGGTAGATGAATGAATGAGTATGGAGCATTGGTGTAATGATACTGACAGGGGAAACTGAAGTACTGGGAGAGAAACATTATACAGCGTTGGTGGTAGATGTATGAATGAGTATGGAGCATTGGTGGAATGATACTGACAGGGGAAAACTGAAGTACTGGGAGAGAAACATTATACAGCGTTGGTGGTAGATGTATGAATGAGTATGGAGCATTGTTGGAATGATACTGACAGGGGAAACTGAAGTACTGGGAGAGAAACATTATACAGCGTTGGTGGTAGATGTATGAATGAGTATGGAGCATTGTTGGAATGATACTGACAGGGAAACTGAAGTACTGGGAGAGAAACATTATACAGCGTTGGTGGTAGATGTATGAATGAGTATGGAGCATTGGTGGAATGATACTGACAGGGGAAACTGAAGTACTGGGAGAGAAACTTTATACAGCGTCGGTGGTAGATGTATGAATGAGTATGGAGCATTGGTGGAATGATACTGACAGGGAAAACTGAAGTACTGGGAGAGAAACATTATACAGCGTTGGTGGTTGATGTATGAATGAGTATGGAGCATTGGTGGAATGATACTGACAGCGGAATCTGAAGTACTGGGAGAAAACATTATACAGCGTTGGTGGTTGATGTATGAATGAGTATGGAGCATTGGTGGAATGATACTGACAGGGGAAAACTGAAGTACTGGAAGAGAAATATTATACAGCATTGGTGGTAGATGAATGAATGAGTATAGAGGATTGGTGGAATGATACTGACAGGGGAAAACTGAAGTACTGGGAGAGAAATATTATACAGCATTGGTGATAGATGAATGAATGAGTATGGAGCATTGGTGGAATGATACTGACAGGGGAAAACTGAAGTATTGGGAGAAAACCATTATACAACGTTGGTGGTAGATGAATGGATGAGTATGGAGCATTGGTGGAATGATACTGACAGGGGAAAACTGAAGTACTGGGAGAGAAAAATTATACAGCGTTGTTGGTAGATGTATGAATGAGTATGGAGCATTGGTGGAATGATACTGACAGGGGAAACTGAAGTACTGGGAGAGAAACATTATACAGCGTTGGTGGTAGATGAATGAATGAGTATGGAGCATTGGTGGAATGATACTGACAGGGGAAAACTGAAGTACTGGGAGAGAAACATTATACAGCGTTGGTGGTAGATGAATGAATGAGTATGGAGCATTGGTGGAATGATACTGACAGGAGAAAACTGAAGTACTGGGAGAGAAACATTATACAGCGTTGGTGGTAGATGAATGAATGAGTATGGAGCATTGGTGGAATGATACTGACAGGGGAAAACTGAAGTACTGGGAGAGAAACATTATACAGCGTTGGTGGTAGATGAATGAATGAGTATGGAGCATTGGTGGAATGATACTGACAGGAGAAAACTGAAGTACTGGGAGAGAAACATTATACAGCGTTGGTGGTAGATGAATGAATGAGTATGGAGCATTGGTGGAATGATACTGACAGGAGAAAACTGAAGTACTGGTAGTAAAACCCGTCACATTGCCAGTTTGTCTAACACAATCTGCTCCCAGATCGACACAGAGCCTCTCAAACACATATTTTGTACACACGATGATATCAAAAGTTTTAAGTGATTTACCCTTCAGCCTAAATCAGCTACCAAAATTAGCTGTTGACTAGTACATTGGAATTCTGAAAAATATAAAAAAAAAAACTTACGAATACGTAGATATTTTTTTTTTTTCAGTTAGTTTTAATTTTCCCTGTAACCTAATTAGATGTCCGGTCGGATATTTTGACATGATTTTCATAACAGTTTCAAACTCAAACATAATTCATGTACACCATCACGGTCAAGCCCCCTCCCCAGAAAAATTCTAGGTGCGTCCATGTCCTGAGCCATGGGGCGGTCAAATAAAAGCAATTCATCTAAGCAATACACACAAATTCAGCTCGTACCACAAAGAGAACACAATGCGTCTGCTTTGACATACCAAGAATTTGTTGTTTAAGTAAATAATAGCTGTTTATTGCGAGAATCATACATGAAGATTAAATTAAATGTGGAAATATTTTAAGAGTGTCTTAACGTTACAGCAGGTGTTATGTAT
Source organism: Reticulitermes speratus (assembly GCA_021186555.1). NCBI lineage: Eukaryota > Metazoa > Arthropoda > Insecta > Blattodea > Rhinotermitidae > Reticulitermes > Reticulitermes speratus. The sequence continues at coordinate 43,031,620 of JAJKFL010000009.1, read as the reverse complement.
AGTTACCACTATGCTTTAAAGGACTCACACCATTTGCTTCATATATCCTTCTACAGGCTGATTTCCTATCGCTCTTTCTTCTTCCATTGTCACGTTCGAAACCAAAAGGCAACCCGTTATTATAGTCTCCACGCGTTGCTATGTTTCCCATTCACCTTTAGATCTCTCCGTTTCTCTTATCTTTTCCATTCCCTATAATATTCCTACTGCCTACTCGTTACAGTCACTAGGCTACGACCTGGGCGCTCCGGAGTTCGAGTCCCGTAAGGGGCAATGAATGGTTTCCTTCTCCAAAATGTCCAGACCGGCTGTGAGACCCACCCAGGTGAAGTTCACCCTATAAACTGCCACTAAGGCCCAGAAGGAGAGTAGAAGTAGCTCTACTCTTTCTTTAACCCTGGCAATAGATGTGGTGGGTGGTCAACTCCACGCCCCGGCCGTTTTACCCCCGGGAAAGATAGCTGGTACCCTTTGTATAGGAGGCTGGGTGGCCCCAGGACCGGTCTGGACTGTTGCGGAAAATCTGACCCGCACCGCGATTCGATCCCCGGACCGTCCAGTCCGTAGCGAGTCGCTATACCGACTGAGCTATCGCGGCCCACGTGGCCCAAGCAGTCTTCTGTTCAAACGATACACGGTTTTCTTTTCCGGGGGTAGTTGGAGGGTAAAGTTAAACACACAACTCCATCTGGTGCTGTAAATCTATTCCACTGTACGCCTCCACGGCGTGGACGAGGTCACATTCACCGTTGCCTATTCATCAGTTTCCTCGACATTTCCGCGTTAGCCAGGCTCTTCCGTCAATAACAAGTGTTCCACTTCAGACTCTCCCACGTTTCCTTTTTAAACTTCCTACCTGCCTCCCTTCGCCTTCCAACACCCCCGCCGTTTCTTCTCACCCTTTCCACCTCCTTCACATTTACCACGGCGCGCCGAAAGCCGTACTGACAGGTTGTGTTACCGTACTGACAGGTTGTGTTACCGTACTGACAGGTTGTGTTAACATATTGGCAGGTTGTGTTACGATATTGACAGCTGATATCGGAATCCGCTAGTGCGTTTTGCAAACTAAAGAAGTGCAGCTGAAACAGGCAGGCGTGCACAGCGGTCTGGCCTGGTACCGGCACTTACTAAGAACCTGGAACCTACATTTGAAAACTAAAAGCAGTCTTCAAAGTCCCTATACAGCAGTACTTCCACCCTGAAAATGGAGGCAGCATACTTGTCCGAAACATTGGCACCCACCCACCAATCTGCACGGTGTAATAATCCACCATCTAACTAACTAACTAACTAACTAAACTAACTAACTAACTAACTAAACTAACTAACTAACTAACTCCATGTAGCACAGTCCTTCCTGAGAAGCTTACAGTTCCTCAGCTAGTCAAGAAATTCCCCGTGTTTTGTGGAACCCGAAGGTTCATTACCGCACTCACAACAGCCCGCCACCTGTCCCTATCCTGAGCCATATCAATCCAGTCCATGCCCCCCATCCCACTTCTTGAAGATCAATTTTAATATTATCCTCCCATCTACGCCTTGGTCTTCCAAGTGGTCTCCTTCCCTCAGGTCTCCCCACCAAAACCCTGTATGCACCTCTCCCCTCCCCCATACGTGCTACATGCCCCGCCCACCTCATTCTTCTCGATTTGATCACCCGAATAATATTTGGTGATCAGTACAGATCACCCAACATCTCACAACATAAATCTTCACTCCACTGTAAACTTGAACTGGCCATCGCATAAGACAGGGCAATTGCAACAAATGCAGATGCTGACGGTCTGGTGCACTACGCATGCGCAAGTTGGCAGCCTCTCCTTGCCCTGTGACGTCACCCACAAACCAAGAAATATCACAGGGATGACCAAACCGCGGCTCGCGAGCCACATGCGGCTCTTTGACATATAATGTGCGGCTCGCGGAAATATGTTGGCTGAGCTCCTTTTTGCATTACAATTCATATAAAAGGTAAATAAAAAATTTTCAAGCTCTATAATTATTTACCGGTATAAACTGAGAGTCCGCTGGATTAAAACGTAAGTTTAATGTTCGTGGTGAGTAAATATATTTGAGAATTTTTGTAACAAAATGTGCGTGTAACAATAAAAGTGTGTGTAATATTTGTGTATGTCTTACGGCTCTGAAACGTCTGAAGTTTATCGTATGTGGCTCTTACGTTAAGCAAGTTTGGCCACCCCTGGTACATCATAACAACCGGTACATTGTAACAATGGAAAGGAAATGTGACACAATCACTCACACACCAACGATATTACAAAGAGGGGAAAGATGCGAACTGAAACGCAAAATCACACTTCGTACGGCTTCACAGTGATTTATTTGCGGTATTTAATATTCACGGTTTTCATATCTCAGATGACGTAACTGTCGGATAGAATTATGGGCGAATAATGCATTAAATACGTGATTTTACAGCAGTCCAGAATGCCGTGGCTTAATATTAAGTACTACACCGACGGATACTGAGGAGCACTGTAGCAAGCGTCCGGGAGGAGATTTGGTCCAGTTGGGAACACGAACCAAGGACTGCTGGTCACTAGCCGTCATGTTCGGCACGTCTAATATTAATACAGTGATTAAATTAAGGGGATGAGATGGACAGGACATGCAGAAGGTGTGGGGGAAACAAGAATTATAAACTTCAATATTAGACATCCTCGTTGGCATGTACAAGCACATCATCAGGCCTATACAGGCGTGCATAGGCCTGTATAGGCCTGATGATGGCTGTATAGAGCTGAAGTCTGTAGCCTAATGTGTCAAAAGTATATATGTTGGTTGTGACTGTACTTACTGACAAGAGTGACATATACTGTGGTAACAAGTGACATATACTGTGGTAACAAGTGACATATACTGTGGTAACAAGTGACATATACTGTGGTAACAAGTGACATATACTGTGGTAACAAGTGACATATACTGTGGTAACAAGTGACATATACTGTGGTAACAAGTGACATATACTGTGGTAACAAGTGACATATACTGTGGTAACAAGTGACATATACTGTGGTAACAAGTGACATATACTGTTGTAACAAGTGACATATACTGTGGTAACAAGTGACATATACTGTGGTAACAAGTGACATATACTGTGGTAACAAGTGACATATACCTTGCAAGAATTATAAAACTCTTTATGTTCTATCCCACAAATGTACACTTCTATTTCCTATATTCAATACATATATTTCATTCAAGACGGTCCAACATGTTTCGAACCTTATATGAGGTTCATCTTCAGGGACATCTGTTTTAAATTACACCAGCTAACTGAATATTCTACAAACAATATTTTATACATCTTATATACAGATTTTAACTGTTTTTAACTGAAGTATTGTAACATCAATTTCAGTAGCCACAATACAACAAACACAACATTTCAAAGTGTATAACCCAACATGTACCTTTGAAGAAGGGCTGGTGTAATTTAAAACAGATGTCCCTGAAGATGAACCTCATATAAGGTTCGAAACATGTTGGACCATCTTGAATGAAATATATGTATTGAATATATAAAATAAAATTGTACATTTGTCGGACAGAACTTAAACAATCAAAAAATGTACTGTACGAGTAACATTAAAAAATTATAAAATTGTTCAAAATATCAACTGGGGAGATAAAGTTGTACACTGCCGTGCCGTATGGACGTGAGGATGATGCTAAAACGTATCTGGCGATGTTTAGCGAGTGGACCAGTGGATGGAACGGGGCTGAAAATGAGAGCCTGGGTTGGGGTGTTTCAAACTTTTGGGGCACATAAGTGACGGGGAATTTCTCACCACAATGGACGACTATCAGCTTCTCAAGATGAACTGCACTCCCTGCAATCAGTTGCCTTAACAAAACGGCGCGCAGTATCCCGCCTACGCAGTTGGTCTCACTGCTTGACAGCACTGCGCGTGCTTTGTGAAAATTACGAGCATAACAACTGTCGCGTTATTAAATTACCTCGAAACACTTGGTGTGCTGGTACAGCTGGTGTGTCCAGTATACTTGGTGTGCTGGTACAGCAGGTGTGTCCAGTATACTTGGTGTGCTGGTACAGCAGGTGTGTCCAGTATACTTGGTGTGCTGGTACAGCAGGTGTGTCCAGTATACTTGGTGTGCTGGTACAGCAGGTGTGTCCAGTATACTTGGTGTGCTGGTACAGCAGGTGTGTCCAGTGTGCTGGTACAGCAGGTGTGTCCAGTGTGCTGGTACAGCAGGTGTGTCCAGTATACTTGGTGTGCTGGTACAGCAGGTGTGTCCAGTATACTTGGTGTGCTGGTACATCAGGTGTCCAGCACCCTTGGTGTGCTGGTACAGCAGGTGTGTTCAGTATACTTGGTGTGCTGGTACATCAGGTGTGTCCAGTGTGCTGGTACAGCAGGTGTGTCCAGTGTGCTGGTACAGCAGGTGTGTCCAGTATACTTGGTGTGCTGGTACAGCAGGTGTGTCCAGTATACTTGGTGTGCTGGCACAGCAGGTGTGTCCAGTGTGCTGGTACAGCAGGTGTGTCCAGTGTGCTGGTACAGCAGGTGTGTCCAGTATACTTGGTGTGCTGGTACATCAGGTGTCCAGCACCCTTGGTGTGCTGGTACAGCAGGTGTGTCCAGTATACTTGGTGTGCTGGTACATCAGGTGTCCAGCACCCTTGGTGTGCTGGTACAGCAGGTGTGTCCAGTATACTTGGTGTGCTGGTACATCAGGTGTCCAGCACCCTTGGTGTGCTGGTACAGCAGGTGTGTCCAGTATACTTGGTGTGCTGGTACAGCAGGTGTGTCCAGTACACTTGGTGTTCTGGTACAGCAGGTGTGTCGAGCACCCTTGGTGTTCTGGTACAGCAGTTGTGTCTAGCACACTTGGTGTTCTGGTACAGCAGGTGTGTCGAGCACCCTTGGTGTTCTGATACAGCAGGTGTGTCCAGTACACTTGGTGTGCTGGTACAGCAGGTGTGTCGAGCACCCTTGGTGTTCTGGTACAGCAGGTGTGTCCAGTACACTTGGTGTGCTAGTACAGCAGCTGTGTCCAGCGCCCTTGGTGTTCTGGTACAGCAGGTGTGTCCAGAACACTTGGTGTTCTGGTACAGCAGGTGTGTCGAGCACCCTTGGTGTTCTGGTACAGCAGGTGTGTCCAGTACACTTGGTGTGCTAGTACAGCAGCTGTGTCCAGCACCCTTGGTGTTCTGGTACAGCAGGTGTGTCCAGTACACTTGGTGTGCTAGTACAGCAGCTGTGTCCAGCACCCTTGGTGTTCTGGTACAGCAGGTGTGTCCAGTACACTTGGTGTGCTAGTACAGCAGCTGTGTCCAGCACCCTTGGTGTTCTGGTACAGCAGGTGTGTCCAGCACACTCCTCTACAAAGCGTGTTCGAAATCTTGCTCGATGATACGTATCTGTCGAGTAGCGCTCGACATTCCACCACAAGAGCGTGAAGGTCCTCATAAGAAGTTGGCGTTACTCTTACAAGACGTTGACCTAACTGGAAGGTGGCGACGAATATTAGTGAAGCTTGCGACTATCAAATTTCATGAAAATCCGTCTATCCATTCTCGAGATTTTACATACGCTTAGAGACAGAAAGAGAAATGGAGAAGATGACTGACGTATTTATACGACAGTGCACCGTTTTATACAAAGATGACTGACGTATTTATACGACAGTGCACCGTTTTATACAAAGATGACTGACGTATTTATACGACAGTGCACCGTTTTATACAAAGATGACTGACGTATTTATACGACAGTACACAGTTTTATACAAAGATGACTGACGTATTTATACGACAGTACACCGTTTTATACAAAGATGACTGACGTATTTATACGACAGTACACAGTTTTATACAAAGATGACTGACGTATTTATACGACAGTGCACCGTTTTATACAAAGATGACTGACGTATTTATACGACAGTGCACCGTTTTATACAAAGATGACTGACGTATTTATACGACAGTGCACCGTTTTATACAAAGATGACTGACGTATTTATAAGACAGTGCACCGTTTTATACAAAGATGTAAATTTGTCCCTGTCCACGGCATGCAGACATACAGAGGGAGTAGATAGCTAGTAGATAGCTAGTAGATAGCTAGTAGACAGCTAGTAGATAGCTAGTAGACAGCTAGTAGATAGCTAGTAGACAGCTAGCTGCACTCACTCCTAACCTCAGCACTAGATGGAGGCGAGCTGTCAACTTCACTGACTGGCCGCTTTACCCCCTGGCACACACTGTGTAGGAGGCTCGGTGGGCCCCATATCCGGTCTGGACGTTTTGGACAAGGAAACAATTTCTTGCCGCTGTCAGGATTCAAACCCCGGATCGTCCATCTCTGTGCCTAGTCGCTGTACCGTTTTATATGAAGGCTGTGAAACTACGTCACTGCAGACATTGTTACGTCACTGCAGACATTGTTACGTCACTGCAGACATTGTTACGTCACGACACTGCAGACACATGGAGGTTGCCAGAAAACAAGGTGCTTAGGAGAAGGTGTGGCTGAAGAAAACCACAAAATAAGGCGCTTCACCACACAGAGTTAAGGTGAGGAAAATGAGGAATATGACATGAATGGGGACATAAGTAATGCTTACAGAAGTTTGATAGGAGAAGGCTAGTAAGAAACATGGGCTTAAATGGAAAGACAATATAATATAATATAGTAATATAATATAAAGAGCTATGATGTAAGGTTATTGACTGGATTAAACTGGCTCAGAATAGGGTTCGGTGAAGGAAAGTTGCGCCTACGGTAATTAAACTTCGGTATCTACAGGGTCCTCCTTATATCTGAAAAAAAAAACATCGTTTGTCACTTCCGCCCGCTACTGCACAGCGCGTGTGGACAGTCGTTTGTGTGGGCTACGTTAATACGATGAGCGGGCCGACAGGAAGTGACAGACGATATTCGTCAGATAAAATGGCGGGACGTCCACAGGCCAGCCAAGTGACAGTTTATACAGCTGCATGCAGTTACGTACAGACGGCAGCTGTCAAGGTTCTGCGAAACATGGCGGTGACGCGAAAGGTTTCCTAACGGATACTGTAGAACGGTGCGTGTACTATGTATTGGTGGGGGGGGGGGGGGTGCCAATGTTCCCAGGCAGACTTACTGAGCTCTGCAGCCCGGCAAGCAGCTGAGCACGGCGGTAGAGGGGAATCCCAGGGGATCGATGCCGAGCGGAGGGCCACGCCGACAAAATGGCTGCCAAGGACTCGCCACTTATTTAATGAAATGTTGCAAAAATGTTGGGCTATTGACACTAAAATAGAGAAAAGAGTGTTTGATATTGAAGCAAGTTGGAGGCTCCGTAATTTGAGGGCAGGTAAGTTTCATATTTATATTGCGCTTCGGGCGAAACGTCGGAGATGAAGGCAAGCCTTCAAGAAGAAAAATGTTTGGAAGAAGTTGGTAGTCAACATTTGTGACAAAGACTGTACAGAATTTCCTGTTGCAGGAAGTAAACCTGTCATTTGGAAACTTAGTACAGTAGGCCCTCGATATAACGGACTTCGGATTTAACGGACAAAACTTTCTGTCCTAAAGGAAAAATTTAGAATCTTTTCCTTTTTATTCGCTAATAGAGCACGCTAAAGGATTGGGTCAATGAATCAGCGTTATCTAATTAACACTCCTTCACGTTATATTGACCGTGCATTCTGTAGCAATTAGAAGTTATTTATTTATCACACCAACTGATGCACAATTTCACCCCTATACGTATTTCGGCATTCAGAATGCCATCGTCATCCCCTGCCAGGTAACAACTTATACAGTCGATGTATAGTCTGTGCTTTTAACACTGTGACCCCCTAAGGACGGCAATCTGAATGCCGAAATACGTATAGGGGTGAAGTAATAATATTGTAAAAATTGTGCATGAGTTGGTGTGATAAATAAATAACTTCTAATTAACACTCCATTAGTTACATTGTACAGTTTTGACGTGTTTAATTAAACAAAGTTTGGTTCCTGCCGTAAATTAATTTTTATATTTTTAAAAGATGTTTTAGTGGCGTGTATAAATTACTGAATGTACATTATAATAATATTTTGTTGATACTTACACATTATAATAACATTTTGACACACCCTGTACATTGTAAGTTCGTTATTAATATATGTTTTTAAAATACATTCGATTTAACGGACTTCCGGAAATAGCGGACAGCACTCCCGCCCAGTTAGTCCGTTAAATAGAGGGCCTACTGTATTGGTATTCTGCAAAAGACCTAACCAAAACTAAACTCCCAGGCAGTAATCAGTAATGAGGTCTGTCACTAACTGAAGGCCGACTTTAACTAACAATGACATAAGCCGTTAGGTCATTTCCTGTTTGCAGTACAAAGTAAACAGTGCAATGAAAGCAACTCGGTACAACAGACTAAGACAGCGGTAAGGCTACGTTCTGTTGTCAACTTCGCACCGCACAGGGTACATAAGGCTACGTTCTGTTGTCAACTTCGCACCGCACAGGGTACATACGGCTACGTTCTGTTGTCAACTTCGCACAGCACAGGGTACATACGGCTACGTTCTGTTGTCAACTTCGCACAGCACAGGGTACATACGGCTACGTTCTGTTGTCAACTTCGCACAGCACAGGGTACATACGGCTACGTTCTGTTGTCAACTTCGCACCGCACAGGGTACATACGGCTACGTTCTGTTGTCAACTTCGCACAGCACAGGGTACATACGGCTACGTTCTGTTGTCAACTTCGCACCACACAGGGTACATACGGCTACGTTCTGTTGTCAACTTCGCACCGCACAGGGTACATACGGCTACGTTCTGTTGTCAACTTCGCACCGCACAGGGTACATACGGCTACGTTCTGTTGTCAACTTCGCACCGCACAGGGTACATACGGCTACGTTCTGTTGTCAACTTCGCACCGCACAGGGTACATACGGCTACGTTCTGTTGTCAACTTCGCACCGCACAGGGTACATACGGCTACGTTCTGTTGTCAACTTCGCACCGCACAGGGTACATACGGCTACGTTCTGTTGTCAACTTCGCACCGCACAGGGTACATACGGCTACGTTCTGTTGTCAACTTCGCACAGCACAGGGTACATACGGCTACGTTCTGTTGTCAACTTCGCACAGCACAGGGTACATACGGCTACGTTCTGTTGTCAACTTCGCACAGCACAGGGTACATACGGCTACGTTCTGTTGTCAACTTCGCACCGCACAGGGTACATACGGCTACGTTCTGTTGTCAACTTCGCACCGCACAGGGTACATACGGCTACGTTCTGTTGTCAACTTCGCACCGCACAGGGTACATACGGCTACGTTCTGTTGTCAACTTCGCACGCACAGGGTACATACGGCTACGTTCTGTTGTCAACTTCGCACACGCACAGGGTACATACGGCTACGTTCTGTTGTCAACTTCGCACCGCACAGGGTACATACGGCTACGTTCTGTTGTCAACTTCGCACAGCACAGGGTACATACGGCTACGTTCTGTTGTCAACTTCGCACAACGCACAGGGTACATACGGCTACGTTCTGTTGTCAACTTCGCACAGCACAGGGTACATACGGCTACGTTCTGTTGTCAACTTCGCACCGCACAGGGTACATACGGCTACGTTCTGTTGTCAACTTCGCACAGCACAGGGTACATACGGCTACGTTCTGTTGTCAACTTCGCACCCACAGGGTACATACGGCTACGTTCTGTTGTCACTTCGCACAGCACAGGGTACATACGGCTACGTTCTGTTGTCAACTTCGCACCGCACAGGGTACATACGGCTACGTTCTGTTGTCAACTTCGCACCGCACAGGGTACATACGGCTACGTTCTGTTGTCAACTTCGCACCCACAGGGTACAAATGTTATTTCCACTAGAAATATCAATTCTTTAATTTTGTATACAGAAATAATGTCGGTTTGTTTAAATCGAGCAAAGCACTGAGCAAAATACAACACTTTCTAATATCAAACATGACGGTACATTTAGTTACCATTCTGCTCTCTGAAGTCTACAAACAAATGAAACGTAATATATCGGTAATAAAAGGTTATCACAGCAGTCTTGATAAGGGTTCAAGCCTTCTGCAATTTCGCGCCCTGTCTACCGGTAAAGTTACCAGCGTTTGCTAGCAGCATAGCACACACGTTCATGATCAGCCGTCCAATAAGAGAACACTACTGGCCGGAACATGGTAGCACTATAATCTTCGAAACGTCGATAATTATTTACCATCGACACGGATCACCATCCCGGAGACTTGAATATCCACCGATATCAGCGTACATTGCAACAGGTTCGTAAAATTGTGGAAAGGTATATAAAGTGTGGCCGATCTCAGTGGCCGTGCGGTCTAAGGCGTCGGTCTGCGGCGTTCGCTTACTGGGATTGCGGGTTCGAATCCCACCGGGGCATGGATGTCTGTCTGTTGTGAGTGTTGTGTGTTGTCAGGTAGAGGTCTCTACGACGGTCTGATCACTCGTCCAGAGGAGTCCTACCGAGTGTTGTGTGTCTGAGTGTGATCGTGAAGCCTCAAAAAATGAGGCGGCCTAGGCCCTCAAGGGGCTGTGAGCCGACGAAATATATATATAAAGTGCATACTATCATATCTACACTATGCAGTCCTCACGAGAAACGTTTAAATAAAGCTGTGAGCATCTCACACTATACAGTGTCCAGTTACTAAGAATGATGAACTGTAGAAATGTCGCAGGATGTGTCCTTCGCCTGATTTAAGGTCCTAAGAAGCACGTTCAATCCGCCACATTGCACAGCCTGTAACTTTGTGTCAGCCATTTCATTTCTCAGTACCATGTAGCAGCTGTAGTACCGATAACATGCAACAGATGGCGCAAGAGTCAGTCAGAAGCTATTCACGAGATAAGTTGACGTGCACTAGCAATTATATTGCAAATTTGGCTCCGAGAAGCAATTCGTAGTGGGATTTGGTTTTAATGGGAGAAAAACATTTATGCAATTGAAATTCACTGCCACCTGGTAAGGGTGTGTGGTGATGGTGAAATGGAGTGAATCATGACGGAAAATGGTGGAGAGAATTCCAAAATGGTTAAACGGACATCCGTGATGATGACAGAACTGCTCGGTCAGCTTATCAAGGCGGATATGAAGGCAGTACGAGTGGAGGATATGATCCTGGGAAAGCGACAAGTCACACGTCAAGTCGCCGATATGTGCCACATGCTGTAACGATAAGAATTATAAACTTTCCACGCAGTGTGTTTAGTGCTATAAGATTGTCACAGGCCGATCGCAGTGGCCGCGCGGTCTAAGGCGTGGGTCTGCGTCCGCTCGCTTGCTGGGATTGCGGGTTCGAATCCCACCAGGGGCTGGATCTGTTTGTGTTGTGTAATGATGTTAGTTGTAGGACTGGTTAGGCGAACATGGAACGTAAAGTGACATGAAGGACGAAAAAGGATTTAAAAAGTACAAAAATGGATCAGAGGGGAAAAACTCCGGACAGACAACAAAAAAATCCCGCCTAGGGACATGTATGTCTGTCTGTTGTGAGTGTTGTGTGTTGTCAGGTAGAGATCTCGCGACGGGCCGATCACCTCGTCCAGAGGAGTCCTACCGAGTGTGGTGTGTCTGAGTATGATCGTGAAGCCTTGTAAGGGGTGGCCATGACCCGAATAGGGCTGTTGAGCCACAGAAAAAAAAAGATTGTCACAAGGGCCATGTTGGTGTTTGTAATGAAAGTGTTCGTGTTTTCTGTGAGACATGAAGTGAATCTTTATATGCAATGTAAATTAATTTTAGTCTACCCCATCCCAGTGCCACTCTGTCCACCACAAATCTCACACGGAACTGCCTGGCATCGAATACGGGCCTCCGCAGTGACAGATCTGCGACTAACCGCCTGAATCAAGGCGCGGTCCGAGAGACATATTAAATGCCTAAAAAGACTTACTCGGAATACTTAAAAGGCAAAAATAATTTGAGAGACAAGATATAGATGGAAGGTTAATGTAAATAAAATTATTTACGTTCTATCCGACAAATGTACAATTTTATTTCCTATATTCAATACATATATTTAATTGAAGATTTCCAACATGTTTCGAACCTTATATGAGGTTCATCTTCAGGGACATCTGTTTTAAATTACACCAGCCCTTCTTCAAAGGTACATGTTAGGTTGTACACTTTAAGATGTTGTCAGATGTCCCTGAAGATGAACCTCGTATAAGGTTCGAAACATGTTGGACCATCTTCAATGAAATACAGTGGAACCTCGAACTTCGAACACAATCCGTTCCAGGAGACGGTTCGACTTTCGAGTTGTTCGACTTTCGAGTTAAATTTCCCCATAAGAAATAATGTAAATTGAATTAATCCGTTCCAGACCCCCAAAATTTACCCAATATAAAACATTTTAAGTGCCCATTTCAAAAGATCATAACGATAAAACAAGTATATTTAATTTCAATAATTGAAAATTTTTATTTATAATAGTACATACATAAAAATATTGTATAATAATCAATCAATAATAATAGTAGGAGGGATATTACTGTTCACTGGAAGGTGAATTACCCTTCTTTCATCTGGACCAAGCAGAGACAGAAGGCGACCACGTGACGACCACGTGATTCTTTGTTCGACTTTCGAGTTTTTGTTCGAGTTTCAAAACCGGATTTTCCTCGAATTTTTTGTTCGAGTTTCAAGTTGTTCGAACATCAAACCGTTCGAAGTTCGAGGGTCCACTGTATATGTATTGAATACATAAAATAAAAATGTACATTTGTCAGATAGAACTTAAAGAATCAAAAAATGTACAGCACGAGTAATATAAGATGTAAATAAGACTATTACTAAATAGACACTTACTGCAGATATCTGCCTCCAATATGGCCTAGCAGGAGCAATTTAACACGCAGTATTTGGGGTCCATAAAGGCGGTGGACTTTCAACAGAATCGCGAGCCCCAGTTTGCCAACCTCTCAATTGTTACAGTTCGCACGCTGTGTACAGGTGAAAGGCGGTCACATCCTGTCCCATAATTCAGCGCGGAGAGAAAGTAGCGATGAGGAAAGACAAGGTTCATGTGAGAGACTTTGTTGTCAGAGCGCAGAACTGACTGCTGACATTCACTGCTGTTGTCAGAGCGCAGAACTGACTGCTGACATTCACTGCTGTTGTCAGAGCGCAGAACTGACAGCTGACAGTCACTGTTGTTGTCAGAGCGCAGAACTGACAGCTGACAGTCACTGCTGTTGTCAGAGCGCAGAACTGACAGCTGACAGTCACTGTTGTTGTCAGAGCGCAGAACTGACAGCTGACAGTCACTGCTGTTGTCAGAGAGCAGAACTGACCGCTGACAGTCACTGCTGTTGTCAGAGCGCAGAACTGACTGCTGACATTTACTGCTGTTGTCAGAGCGCAGAACTGACAGCTGACAGTCACTGCTGTTGTCAGAGCGCAGAACTGACTGCTGACATTCACTGCTGTTGTCAGAGCGCAGAACTGACAGCTGACAGTCACTGCTGTTGTCAGAGCGCAGAACTGACAGCTGACAGTCACTGTTGTTGTCAGAGCGCAGAACTGACAGCTGACAGTCACTGCTGTTGTCAGAGAGCAGAACTGACCGCTGACAGTCACTGCTGTTGTCAGAGAGCAGAACTGACAGCTGACAGTCACTGCTGTTGTCAGAACGCAGAACTGACAGCTGACAGTCACTGCTGTTGTCAGAGCGCAGAACTGACAGCTGACAGTCACTGCTGTTGTCAGAGCGCAGAACTGACAGCTGACAGTCACTGCTGTTGTCAGAGCGCAGAACTGACTGCTGACATTCACTGCTGTTGTCAGAGCGCAGAACTGACAGCTGACAGTCACTGCTGTTGTCAGAGCGCAGAACTGACTGCTGACATTCACTGCTGTTGTCAGAGCGCAGAACTGACAGCTGACAGTCACTGCTGTTGTCAGAGCGCAGAACTGACTGCTGACATTCACTGCTGTTGTCAGAGCGCAGAACTGACAGCTGACAGTCACTGCTGTTGTCAGAGCGCAGAACTGACTGCTGACATTCACTGCTGTTGTCAGAGCGCAGAACTGACCGCTGACAGTCACTGCTGTTGTCAGAGCGCAGAACTGACAGCTGACAGTCACTGCTGTTGTCAGAGCGCAGAACTGACAGCTGACAGTCACTGCTGTTGTCAGAGAGCAGAACTGACAGCTGACAGTCACTGCTGTTGTCAGAACGCAGAACTGACAGCTGACAGTCACTGCTGTTGTCAGAGCGCAGAACTGACTGCTGACAGTCACTGCTGTTGTCAGAGCGCAGAACTGACAGCTGACAGTCACTGCTGCCTTGCTGTTGGTCAGAGTACAGGCACAAATGAACTCAGCGTGGTTTTCCTCAGCCACTAAATAATAATTAAGTTGAAGTAAAGGTAAAATTGGCCCTGTACACGCCATGACAACATATGGGGGAATGGAGGTATAGCTCCACTCATGGCAATAGGCGGAAGTAAGCGACCAGCAGCGACGCCAGTACCCATAGAGATGGAGGTGTGGTGAGCCCCAGAACCGATCTGGATGCTTTGGAGACGACAATAAACCGTCACAAACCGAACCACTATACTATCCAGAGTAGCCAGGCCAGCCCTTTTAGCCGTTACACAATTGGACGTCAAGTGCGTCCCGACGCCATAGCGAAAATTCATTACGCGGTATACAGACATGTTTACTAGCTGTGAAAATATTTAATAAGCAGTGGTAGGTCGCCGAAAAGGGGCGGTCTTCGAAATTGAGTTTCGGGAATGGGGCAGTGACCAGTTCACGGTGAAACCCGTGTCACTGATCGTCTACAATCTGCGTAACTGATCGTCACAAGAATTGTAACTGATCGTCACAAGCCGTGTCACTGATCGTCACAATCTGCGTAACTGATCGTCACAAGAATTGTAACTGATCGTCACAAGCCGTGTCATTGATCGTCACAATCTGTGTAACTGATCGTCACAATCTGCGTAACTGATCGTCACAAGCATTGTAACTGATCGTCACAAGCCGTGTAACTGATCGTCACAATCTGCGTAACTGATCGTCACAAGAATTGTAACTGATCGTCACAAGCCGTGTCATTGATCGTCACAATCTGTGTAACTGATCGTCACAATCTGCGTAACTGATCGTCACAAGCCGTGTAACTGATCGTCACAAGCTGCGTAACTGATCGTCACAAGCCGTGTAACTGATCGTCACAAGCTGCGTAACTGATTGTCACAAGCCTTGTAACTGATCGTCACAAGCCGTGTAACTGATCGTCACAAGCCATGTAACTGATCGTCACAAGCCATGTAACTGATCGTCACAAGCCGTGTAACTGATCGTCACAAGCCATGTAACTGATCGCCACAAGCCGTGTAACTGATCGTCACAAATTATCAGGACTTCTAAGTGTCGCACATCAGATTCAAAACATGGGGAAAATTAAAGCAGTGGGTTTCAGTGGCGCCCTGACGACTGACGCACTACGGCCCTCCGAAACACTTGCACCCACCTACGGACTACTAACCAGTTCCAAGGATCAGTGTTTACTTAGACGCTAACTATTTCTCAGCTTGATTTCAAGCTTCCGCCGCGATGTTGTTGAAATCTGCGGTCTTCTGGGGTATTATGCGGCGTCGTGTGGTAATTGTTTACCGACGTTTCGGCACAAAGTATCGGTCCCATCCTCACGGGTCAGTGATTCTTGACCCGTGAGGATGGGACCGATACTTTGTCCCGAAACGTCGGTAAACAATTACCACACGACGCCGCATAATACCCCAGAAGACCGCAGTGTTTCTCAGCTGCTCAAAAAATGTTCCGCGCTTTATGCAACCCGCAGCTTCATTGTCACATTCACAACAGACGGACGGACAGCGGACGGACCTATCAGGAGCCACAGTGTCCCGTCTTTGCCCTTCAGCCTATTTAAGACACGTTTTGATGTCATCCTCTCGTCCATACCTAGGTCTTCCAAGGTGTCTCTTTTCTTGAGGTTTCCCCACCAAAACCCTGTAGGCATTTCTCTTCTCCCCCATACGTCAACATGTCCCGTCCCCCTCATCCTTCTTGATTTCATCACCCAAATAATATTTCGTAAATATTATGTATTTGAAATACAGGGTATACACAAAACAATAGTGCGGTTTTAATAGTGAACACTATTAAAACCGCACCATTCTTTTGTGTATACCCTGTACATCTGTTGAGTAACGGCGAATGATTTACACTGAGGGCTTTGGACAAAATGGGGACTGAGCAAGGTATTTGGGCCTAAGAGTGATGAAGTGACAGAGACTGGAGAGAACTACATAGTGAGGAGCTTTATGATTTGGACAATAGGAGGCTGAGCAAGGTATTTGGGCCTAAGAGTGATGAAGTGACAGACTGGAGAGAACTACATAGTGAGGAGCTTTATGATTTGGACAATAGGAGGCTGAGCAAGGTATTTGGGCCTAAGAGTGATGAAGTGACAGACTGGAGAGAACTACATAGTGAGGAGCTTTATGATTTGGACAATAGGAGGCTGAGCAAGGTATTTGGGCCTAAGAGTGATGAAGTGACAGACTGGAGAGAACTACATAGTGAGGAGCTTTATGATTTGGACAATAGGAGGCTGAGCAAGGTATTTGGGCCTAAGAGAGATGAAGTGACAGACTGGAGAGAACTACATAGTGAGGAGCTTTATGATTTGGACAATAGGAGGCTGAGCAAGGTATTTGGGCCTAAGAGTGATGAAGTGACAGACTGGAGAGAACTACATAGTGAGGAGCTTTATGATTTGGACAATAGGAGGCTGAGCAAGGTATTTGGGCCTAAGAGAGATGAAGTGACAGACTGGAGAGAACTACATAGTGAGGAGCTTTATGATTTGGACAATAGGAGGCTGAGCAAGGTATTTGGGCCTAAGAGAGATGAAGTGACAGAGACTGGAGAGAACTACATAGTGAGGAGCTTTATGATTTGGACAATAGGAGGCTGAGCAAGGTATTTGGGCCTAAGAGAGATGAAGTGACAGAGACTGGAGAGAACTACATAGTGAGGAGCTTTATGATTTGGACAATAGGAGGCTGAGCAAGGTATTTGGGCCTAAGAGTGATGAAGTGACAGACTGGAGAGAACTACATAGTGAGGAGCTTTATGATTTGGACAATAGGAGGCTGAGCAAGGTATTTGGGCCTAAGAGAGATGAAGTGACAGACTGGAGAGAACTACATAGTGAGGAGCTTTATGATTTGGACAATAGGAGGCTGAGCAAGGTATTTGGGCCTAAGAGAGATGAAGTGACAGAGACTGGAGAGAACTACATAGTGAGGAGCTTTATGATTTGGACAATAGGAGGCTGAGCAAGGTATTTGGGCCTAAGAGAGATGAAGTGACAGAGACTGGAGAGAACTACATAGTGAGGAGCTTTATGATTTGGACAATAGGAGGCTGAGCAAGGTATTTGGGCCTAAGAGTGATGAAGTGACAGACTGGAGAGAACTACATAGTGAGGAGCTTTATGATTTGGACAATAGGAGGCTGAGCAAGGTATTTGGGCCTAAGAGAGATGAAGTGACAGACTGGAGAGAACTACATAGTGAGGAGCTTTATGATTTGGACAATAGGAGGCTGAGCAAGGTATTTGGGCCTAAGAGAGATGAAGTGACAGAGACTGGAGAGAACTACATAGTGAGGAGCTTTATGATTTGGACAATAGGAGGCTGAGCAAGGTATTTGGGCCTAAGAGAGATGAAGTGACAGAGACTGGAGAGAACTACATAGTGAGGAGCTTTATGATTTGGACAATAGGAGGCTGAGCAAGGTATTTGGGCCTAAGAGAGATGAAGTGACAGAGACTGGAGAGAACTACATAGTGAGGAGCTTCATGATTTGGACAATAGGAGGCTGAGCAAGGTATTTGGGCCTAAGAGAGATGAAGTGACAGAGACTGGAGAGAACTATATAGTGAGGAGCTTTATGATTTGGACAATAGGAGGCTGAGCAAGGTATTTGGGCCTAAGAGAGATGAAGTGACAGAGACTGGAGAGAACTATATAGTGAGGAGCTTTATGATTTGGACAATAGGAGGCTGAGCAAGGCATTTGGGCCTAAGAGTGATGAAGTGACAGACTGGAGAGAACTACATAGTGAGGAGCTTCATGATTTGTGCTGCTCACCGAATATTATAGCGTTGATGAAATCAAGGAAGATGAGATGGGCGGGGCATGTGGCACGTATGGGAGGAAGGAGAAATGCATATAGAGTTTTGGTGGGGAAAGCTAAAGGAAAGAGACAACTTGGATGACCCACGACTAGACGCAAGGATAATATGAAAATGGTTCATAAAGAAATGGGCTAGGAAGGCGTAGACTGGATTAATGTGCTTCAGGGTAGGTGCAGGTGGCGGGCTGTTGTGAACACGGTAATGAACATCCGGGTTCTATAAAATGTGGTGAATTTGTTGACTAGCTGAGGAACTGTTAGCTTCACAATAAGGACTCTGCTCCAAGCAGTTAGTTAGTTAGTTAGTTAGTTAATTCATCATTCAGGCAGCATCGACCAGTAAGATGATAGTGTCGATAGGTTTAATTGGCCGTATCCTCCTTCAAGTCAGCTTCTAGAATTCCCCTACAGTGACTGAGAAAAACCACAAACACCACAGGCCAGCCAACCCAACGAACGGGAATTGACCCGGAAAGGAGCAGTGCCAACAACTGTACAGTAAAGTTTGGCAACTCGAGTTCACTGAAGCGGATTGCCGCGCAGTGCTGCCATCTGGACACCGTGCAGAACAAGTGGAGGTCAACGGTCTGCCAAACAATGACCCTTGTGTTGACTGCGGGCAGAGAGGTGAGGCTGGGGTGTGCGATGGTTGTGGTCAGAATGTGACGCAATTTGTTTTGGCAGGCAGGTACGGTGTTTCGGACGAACCTGGTGCTTTACAAGATACATGCCATGTCACATACCAGAAGACGTCAATGTGTATTTTGCATGGGATATTCAAAATAATGCATGCTAATGTTGGAGCCAACCTCCCCTTCCTTACGAAGAAAAAAGTGAACGCCTTATGTTGAGTCCGATTTCGTCCTTCCGTCTGTCACGTAGTATCAACGATTAAACTGTTTGTCAGACTTTCCGAAATTCGGTAGAGAGTACTTGTGTCAAAAAAAAGTCGTTGGCCAAGCGTAATTTTCGTGAAAATTGGACCACTTACAGTAATACACTACCCAAGGGTACAAAACAACTTCTACCCGTATTTTCCATATTTACTGCCCGAAATGGCCGAAATTCGGCACACAAGACCTCCATTCAATGCCGCTGAGCAGTTGTGAGTTTCGTGAAAATCCGTCAAGTAAAAAACGAAACTTTACTGGAGGGCCTAAATGAAATTTCATGAGTATTTTCTATACTTTGGTCTGATTTGGGGGGGGGGGGGGGAATATTCGTACAGCAGGGGTTTACAAAAAAACAATACGAAGTGATTCTGAGTTTGGTGAAATTTGGTATAAGCGATCGGCACGAAACGCTGCAATGTTTTTGTCGGTATTTTTTGGAAATCGACGCACGGAAAATTGTACGTTTATTATGGAAGTACCGTAAAACCGTGTGACATTCTAAAAATAAAGAACGCCGTAGCAAGGTCTGTTCACTGCGTCACGGATTACAGGACTTGATGTCTTTGTTCCCTGAACAGCATAAACCGGTTTGTCTTTATAACAGTTACAGAATTCTGTTATCTGTGATGTACAAAATAAGTGATTATGTATAATGGTAATTAGGTTTAGTCTTTAAACTTTTAAACCCTAGTGGTAACTACATGTACCACCATCTATGACATAAAGAAATTATGAATTTTACCCACACAGCGTGTTTATGTGTTTATAATTATTCTACACTCAATACAGATCACATTAGCGGTTTGGACTTTCCAACAGATATAGTCTGTGTTCTCTGTGAGGTACGAGCTGAACATATACAGGGCATACACAAAAGAATGGTGCGGTTTCAAAAGTGAATAACAAATGTATTTCTCACCTTACACCGGCACAACATACACCGTCAGCGGCGGCAACTGTCCAAGTTTCTCATTCGGTAATTACAATCCTTCAATGTGTGCACCCTGGGTCACACGACACACATCCACACGGTAATCAAACTCATCCCAGACCCGGTGTAGCATGTCCGCTGTAATGGCCTGCAGTGCATGCGTTATCCGATCACGAATTTCATGGATGGACGTGGGCAATGGTGGTACATAAACGCTGTCTTTAACGAACCCCCAAAGAAAGAAATAGCACGGTGTAAGATCTGGCGAACGGGGTGGCCAAGGGAGAAAGTTCTTTTCTCCATTTGCAGCAGCACGTCCGATCCAGCGCTGTGGAAGAACACGATTCAGAAACTGGCCCCTCGGCCACGCAGTAAACATGAGAAGCGAACTGCTGGTAGCGCATGAGAAACTTGGACAGTTGCCGCCGCTGACGGTGTATGTTGTGCCCGTGTAATGTGAGACATAAATTTTTTATTCACTTTTGAAACCGCACCATTCTTTTGTGTATGCCCTGTATTGTAGGTCACTGATTGTGAAGTTAATAAGTGAAATAATTTGGCCAAATTTTCGAGCCAAATCTGACCACAAGATGTGGAGAGCAGTTGGTGATGACGTCACACTTCTGGTCTGTCCGCGCAATTCGACATCATCACCTCGACAAACGCAGCGATCACACAAACCCTACATTGGGCACAAAATGTGCGCTTCGCTGCGCCCCACATAGTTCCTGTTCAAAGCACCATTTTTCGCTCCGATAAATATCCAGCAAGTTCTCACACGCACACAAACACGTGTGAGGCCCCACGTGAATTGTCGTCACTGCGGTCCGATTTTAACCGAAATTTGATAAACAATTTTATTGAACTCCTATATCTACCTCCATGCAACAGTCCTTGAGAAGCTAACAGTTCCTTAGCTAGTCAAGAAATTACCCACATTTTACTGAATTCGAAGATTCATTACCACATTCACAACAGCCGCCACTTACACCTACACTGAGCCAGATTAATCCATTTCACGTCCTTCGAACCTACTTTTAAGACCTATTTTAATATTATCATCCATTTACTCCTAGGTCTTCCATGTGGTCTCCTTTCTTTAGGTTTCCCCACAAAAGCCTTGCATACATTTGTCTTTTCCGCCATAAATTCTACATGTCCCACCCATCTCACTCTCATAGCAGTATTGCGGTGAGCGGCACAAACCATAAAGTCCGACAATTCATAACTTGTTGACTTTTTTACGGTGAGGATTTGTTAGCCAATCGTCATACCCAAAGTTGGAAGATTACCTCCTGTCAGCTGTCCGCGACTGCATGCGCCGTGCTGTGACGACAAGAACAGACTTAATGCCCGCTAGGACGAAATTTAATTAAAATCACAATTTTAGAAAACCAACAAATGCGCTATATTATCAAGTACTGTTCAATATCCCCTACACTGTTTCGGCTCCAGTTGAACCATCTTCAGGGGGTCAAGGTTACATTTCATATTACATCCACTAGTTAATCTGATTATATAATATATATATATATACACATCACAACATAAATTCAATTTATTAACACATTAACAGGCTACAATATTGTAAGTGTTCGTAACCGTGATAACAAGAGCCCAATACTTGCTGTGTGAAAACACTAAGCCCTGTACCGACGGGGAGGATAGTGGTCGATATATCGGTGCGTGCCAGTGCGTGCCAGTGACCGATATATCGGTGCGTGCCAGTGCGTGCCAGTGACCGATATATCGGTGCGTGCCAGTGCGTGCCAGTGACCGATATATCGGTGCGTGCCAGTGCGTGCCAGTGACCGATATATCGGTGCGTGCTGTGCCAGTGCGTGCCAGTGGCCGATATATCGGTGCGTGCCAGTGCGTGCCAGTGACCGATATATCGGTGCGTGCCAGTGACCCACAATACATCGCGAAAAGAGCACAGTGTTGAGTTATGAAAACGCGCAAACACCAAGACAGCGCCTGCAGACACGGACTGCAGCTGAAGACAACCGATAAGGGGCGGTCCCACGTCTTCGGTTTTGCAGGGGGAGGGGCTATAAAAATCCTTCACTATTAAAGACCAGAATATAATGAAATTTTATTCAGGGCTTCTGATTTGGAAGGATTTGGGGGAACAAGATGGCGAATGAGAGAGAATATTTGTAAAGCAGAGGAAATGACAGGAGGATGGAGAAAGCTGTAAAGTGAGGAGATTTGTGATTTGTACCGATCACAAAGTGTTAATGGGGTGGTCAAATGTGACACAATATAAAAGAAGCTGAAAATACAGACAAACATTTTAGATACAGTCCGTACCGCGCAGTAAACACACTCCGTCTCAGTTATACAAACCAGTCAGTTAATGTTGTACAGTGAAATAATCGCTGTTTGTTCTGAGATCCACACAAAACACATAAATACAGTCCGTACCGCGCAGTAAACACACTCCGTCTCAGTTATACAAACCAGTCAGTTAATGTTGTACAGTGAAATAATCGCTGTTTGTTCTAGATCCACACAAAACACATAAATACAGTCCGTACCGCGCAGTAAACACACTCCGTCTCAGTTATACAAACCAGTCAGTTAATGTTGTACAGTGAATAATCGCTGTTTGTTCTCAGATCCACACAAAACACATAAATACAGTCCGTACCGCGCAGTAAACACACTCCGTCTCAGTTATACAAACCAGTCAGTTAATGCTGTACAGTGAAATAATCGCTGTTTGTTCTGAGATCCACACAAAACACATAAATACAGTCCGTACCGCGCAGTAAACACACTCCGTCTCAGTTATACAAACCAGTCAGTTAATGTTGTACAGTGAAATAATCGCTGTTTGTTCTGAGATCCACACAAAACACATAAATACAGTCCGTACCGCGCAGTAAAACACCCCGTCTCAGTTATACAAACCAGTCAGTTTAATGCTGTACAGTGAAATAATCGCTGTTTGTTCTGAGATCACACAAAAACATAAATACAGTCCGTACCGCGCAGTAAACACACCTCCGTCTCAGTTATACAAACCAGTCAGTTAATGTTGTACAGTGAAATAATCGCTGTTTGTTCTGAGATCCACACAAAACACATAAATACAGTCCGTACCGCGCAGTAAACACACACTCCGTCTCAGTTATACAAACCAGTCAGTTAATGTTGTACAGTGAAATAATCGCTGTTTGTTCTGAGATCCACACAAAACACATAAATACAGTCCGTACCGCGCAGTAAACACACTCCGTCTCAGTTATACAAACCAGTCAGTTAATGCTGTACAGTGAAATAATCGCTGTTTGTTCTGAGATCCACACAAAACACATAAATACAGTCCGTACCGCGCAGTAAACACACTCCGTCTCAGTTATACAAACCAGTCAGTTAATGCTTGTACAGTGAAATAATCGCTGTTTGTTCTGAGATCCACACAAAACACATAAATACAGTCCGTACCGCGCAGTAAACACACTCCGTCTCAGTTATACAAACCAGTCAGTTAATGTTGTACAGTGAAATAATCGCTGTTTGTTCTGAGATCCACACAAAACACATAAATACAGTCCGTACCGCGCAGTAAACACACTCCGTCTCAGTTATACAAACCAGTCAGTTAATGTGTACAGTGAAATAATCGCGTTTGTTCTGAGATCCACACAAAACACATAAATACAGTCCGTACCGCGCAGTAAACACACTCCGTCTCAGTTATACAAACCAGTCAGTTAATGCTTGTACAGTGAAATAATCGCTGTTTGTTCTGAGATCCACACAAAACACATAAATACAGTCCGTACCGCGCAGTAAACACACTCCGTCTCAGTTATACAAACCAGTCAGTTAATGCTGTACAGTGAAATAATCGCTGTTTGTTCTGAGATCCACACAAAACACATAAATACAGTCCGTACCGCGCAGTAAACACACTCCGTCTCAGTTATACAAACCAGTCAGTTAATGTTGTACAGTGAAATAATCGCTGTTTGTTCTGAGATCCACACAAAACACATAAATACACAGTCCGTACCGCGCAGTAAACACACTCGTCTCAGTATACAAACAGTCATTATGTTGTAAAAGTGAAATAATCGCTGTTTGTCTCTGAGATCCACACAAACACATTAATACAGTCCGTACGCGCATAAACACACTCGTCTCAGTTTATCAAACCAGTCAGTTAATGTGTACCCGTGAATAATCGCTGTTTGTTCTGAGATCCACACAAAACACATAAATACGTCCTTACGCGCAGTAAACAACTCCGTCTCAGTTATACAAACAGTCAGTAATTTTGTACAGTGAATAATCGTGTTTTTCTGATATCCACACAAAAAATAAATCACCGACCAGTTGTTTGGAACCAGTCAGTTTATGACATGTTAACCGTGGGTTTACACACCAGACCACGTTATATCGAAGCGCAATAAACACATCTTCATTTACTCCTCTTAAGTGTACCGTTGAATATCGCTGTTCTAGATCCACAACATATCTGTACCAGTAGCAACTCACTACCTCATATTTAACTCACAAAACTGAATATAACTGTTTTTCAATCCTCACAACTCAATTAACCGCCCCTATACTAATTAACCTGACTAATAATTGTACTCACTAACTAATTAACTGTCACTAATAATTACCGACAGTTTTTTCTAAAGTCCACATCTACCACAAATCGACATTATGGAAGCCAACATTACCGTGTCACCAGCGCAGTATCAACCACAAATCATCCGTCCTTCCATTGACTTCTTTAAACTCTCGTTTAATACGTGTACCATCCACAATATATCTGCAGTGTCTTTCTTCATATTTCCCCACAAAACTCTGTACCTAATGTTTTCTCTCTTCACAGTCCCTTTACCGCTCCTTTATCTGACTACCTGATAATTTTGGTTCCTAAACTTGTGAGCTCGTCTTAAGTAGTCTGTCTCCATAGCAGTCACTATACAATCACGAAGCTGAAAGTCCGTATCGAGCTGTCTGTCCTACGGCTGTCTGTCTCTACGGCTGTCTGTCTCTACGGCTGTCTGTCACTACGGCTGTCTGTCACTACGGCTGTCTGTCTCTACAGCTGTCTGTCTCTACAGATGTCTGTCTCTACAGCTGTCTGTCTCTACAGCTGTCTGTCTCTACAGCTGTCTGTCTCTACAGCTGTCTGTCTCTACAGCTGTCTGTCTCTACAGCTGTCTGTCACTACAGATGTCTGTCACTACGGCTGTCTGTCACTACGGCTGTCTGTCTCTACGGCTGTCTGTCTCTACGGCTGTCTGTCACTACGGCTGTCTGTCACTACGGCTGTCTGTCTCTACAGCTGTCTGTCTCTACAGATGTCTGTCTCTACAGCTGTCTGTCTCTACGGCTGTCTGTCTCTACGGCTGTCTGTCTCTACGGCTGTCTGTCACTACGGCTGTCTGTCTCTACAGCTGTCTGTCTCTACAGCTGTCTGTCTCTACAGCTGTCTGTCTCTACAGCTGTCTGTCTCTACAGCTGTCTGTCTCTACAGCTGTCTGTTCTCTACAGCTGTCCTGTCCTACAGCTGTCTGTCACTACAGCTGTCTGTCACTACAGCTGTCTGTCACTACAGCTGTCTGTCTCTACAGCTGTCTGTCTCTACAGCTGTCTGCTACCTCCTACAGCTGTCTGTCTCTACAGCTGTCTGTCTCTACAGCTGTCTGTCTCTACAGCTGTCTGTCACTACAGCTGTCTGTCACTACAGCTGTCTGTCTCTACAGCTGTCTGTCCTACAGCTGTCTGTCTCTACAGCTGTCTGTCCTACAGCTGTCTGCTACTCTTCACAGCTGTCTGTCACTACAGCTGTCTGTCACTACAGCTGTCTGTCTCTACAGCTGTCTGTCTCTACAGCTGTCTGTCTCTACAGGCTGTCTGTCTCTACAGCTGTCTGTCTCTACAGCTGTCTGTCTCTACAGCTGTCTGTCTCTACAGCTGTCTGTCTCTACAGCTGTCTGTCACTACAGCTGTCTGTCTCTACAGCTGTCTGTCTCTACAGCTGTCTGTCTCTACAGCTGTCTGTCTCTACAGCTGTCTGTCTCTACAGCTGTCTGTCTCTACAGCTGTCTGTCTCTACAGCTGTCTGTCACTACAGTCTGTCTGTCTCTACAGCTGTCTGTCTCTACAGCTGTCTGTCACTACAGCTGTCTGTCCTACAGCTGTCTGTCCTACAGTCGTCTCACAGCTGCTTCACTCAGTAGTCTGCACTACAGAGTCGTCCTACGAGCGGGGTGGGTTAATGCTCAATTTCGGAGCAGACTGATATATGACAGTGGCCAGGATTACTGGCATCTAATCGATGGGAGTGGTTTAATATAGGGTAGCATCCCCCCTGTTTACACATCAAAGCAATCAGAGCGCTACTTCAGCCTTCTAGGCTGACCGACCTGCTGCTGACTGCTGACTGAGCTGCACTGGTACCTGCTGCTCTGCATGGCTGTGAAGTTTGGTTTGTTAGCGCAAATTGTAGCACAGTGGAAGTGTTCGATTTGGTGTTCACAGGGCACTGAGTACGAGGAATGGCGTTGTGTTCTGAGATCCACACAAAACACATAAATACACTGTGTGGTCAGAACGTAGAATTTGTGAATGTTAAACGTGGTGGTACATATAGTAACCACTGGGCTTTACAGGGTTAAATCCACGCGCAAGCTGCAGCCCCCTGTCACAAATATATTCCCACGTCACGAGAAATCAGTCAAAAAAGCAGGCACATTTCAACTGTCAGGTAGTTGTGACACTGTATGTGTAACACGAACAGGAGCGGCCAACAGATCGTCATAGCATTTGCTGGAGGAACTGAGGAGAAAAGCGAAAATTCTCGCTGAGGAAAGCCGATATGTAACAATCAGTGGACCGTGACGATGTGAGGCCACTATATGTACCACCATGTTTAAAATTCACAAATTCTACGTTCTGCCCACACAGTGTATTTATGTGTTTTGTGTGGATCTCAGAACAAACAGCGATTATTTCACTGTACAGCATTAACTGACTGGTTTGTATAACTGAGACGGAGTGTGTTTACTGCGCGGTACGGACTGTATTTATGTGTTTTGTGTGGATCTCAGAACAAACAGCGATTATTTCACTGTACAACATTAACTGACTGGTTTGTATAACTGAGACGGAGTGTGTTTACTGCGCGGTACGGACTGTATTTATGTGTTTTGTGTGGATCTCAGAACAAACAGCGATTATTTCACTGTACAGCATTAACTGACTGGTTTGTATAACTGAGACGGTGTGTGTTTACTGCGCGGTACGAACTGTATTTATGTGTTTTGTGTGGATCTCAGAACAAACAGCGATTATTTCACTGTACAGCATTAACTGACTGGTTTGTATAACTGAGACGGAGTGTGTTTACTGCGCGGTACGGACTGTATTTATGTGTTTTGTGTGGATCTCAGAACAAACAGCGATTATTTCACTGTACAACATTAACTGACTGGTTTGTATAACTGAGACGGAGTGTGTTTACTGCGCGGTACGGACTGTATTTATGTGTTTTGTGTGGATCTCAGAACAAACAGCGATTATTTCACTGTACAACATTAACTGACTGGTTTGTATAACTGAGACGGAGTGTGTTTACTGCGCGGTACGAACTGTATTTATGTGTTTTGTGTGGATCTCAGAACAAACAGCGATTATTTCACTGTACAACATTAAAAAAATGCCATGGCTCAGGCGGTTAGTCACGTCGGTGGCCCGGGTTCGATCCCAGGGCAGTCCATCTGAATTTTGTGGTGGCCAAAGCGGCAATGCGACACATTTTCCTCCGAATACTTCGGTTTCCCGCTGTCAGTATCATTCTATCAATGCTCCATACTCATCTTCGTATTAATACTAGTTTCGTGCCAGGGAAAATCAGGAAACGCAGAACAAACTGCCAGCCTACACGGACCTGCATAAGTTAACGGGATGTAGACTGCCTCTCTCAGCCGATAGGTAGCAGCACACACACCCGCACTGGTGACACCATGACAGTACTGTGACCACAGACTGCCAAGTACAGTAACTTTCATTTCGTGGTCTCGGACTCCGTACCATGTACCGATAAACTGTACTCGACATAACAGGCCTTTCATTTTCTCTGCCACTTCTGTTTGAAACATTTTTCACTCCGAAAAACATTTCGCCAGTTGTGTTCGTGACGCCGTCAAAAAAGCGCTAAGTTCTATAAGCAAAGCGTCTGTAATTTATACGAATTTAATTACAATTTGTGTTCACAAAAGTCAGTGAATTCCTCAATATAAAATTTAACAAAAGTCCTATCTGTTGCTCTCCGGTTGTTACAAACGGACAGACAGACAGACATGGCGAAGCAAAAGTATCACATTTTTTTTTTTGCAAAGTTTTAATTTTTTTCAATCGCGACGTGCGATGTTATGTGAGAAGTTTTTTCATTAATGCTCGAGAAATTTTGGTGATTTCAAAGACACTTTAGGTACTTGTGAATTGGCACGGATCCAGTAGAAAGCTATTTATCACCGCGACACGTACCCCCCCCCCCCCCCGGCCCCCCGACAGTCATGCCACTCTTCCTTCCTTACTCTACAAAAAGCCTATGAACTCTTCCTAGAACCGTCTTCTTTCCCTCTGTTGAAACACATTTTTCAACTGTATTATTTTTTTTATCATATTCTAATTACGATAAATTTCCCTCCCCCAGGCAACATTACGGTACATTCTACAAAATAATTCCTTCATTATAAACGTCTTTACAGGAAACTGAAAGATCGTTGTTACCATGGCAACCTTCACATAATGATATTAACTGTTGCTACTGACTTTCATGCAACAGTTTCTATACAGTCCCATGTACTTATTATCATGAGAACCTTGCAAATTTAATCGGTTATCAACAAGACAATTTACTTCAAATGTAACAGAAATTTCAAAGAAAAGACATTGTTGTTATCATTTGGATTAAGTCACGGGCTTACGAAATGAGAAGCTGAAATGACAGCAGTCGTACCAACAAATGACAGCAGTCGTACCAACAAATGACAGCAGTCGTACCAACAAATGACAGCAGTCGTACCAACAAATGACAGCAGTCGTACCAACAAATGACAGCAGTCGTACCAACAAATGACAGCAGTCGTACCAACAAATGACAGCAGTCGTACCAACAAATAACAGCAGTCGTACCAACAAATGACAGCAGTCGTACCAACAAACGACAGCAGTCGTACCAACAAATGACAGCAGTCGTACCAACAAATGACAGCAGTCGTACCAACAAATGACAGCAGTCGTACCAACAAATGACAGCAGTCGTACCAACAAATGACAGCAGTCGTACCAACAAATGACAGCAGTCGTACCAACAAATGACAGCAGTCGTACCAACAAATGACAGCAGTCGTACCAACAAATGACAGCAGTCGTACCAACAAATGACAGCAGTCGTACCAACAAATGACAGCAGTCGTACCAACAAACGACAGCAGTCGTACCAACAAATGACAGCAGTCGTACCAACAAACGACAGCAGTCGTACCAACAAATGACAGCAGTCGTACCAACAAACGACAGCAGTCGTACCAACAAATGACAGCAGTCGTACCAACAAATGACAGCAGTCGTACCAACAAATGACAGCAGTCGTACAAACAAATGACAGCAGTCGTACCAACAAACGACAGCAGTCGTACCAACAAATGACAGCAGTCGTACCAACAAACGACAGCAGTCGTACCAACAAATGACAGCAGTCGTACCAACAAATGACAGCAGTCGTACCAACAAATGACAGCAGTCGTACCAACAAACGACAGCAGTCGTACCAACAAACGACAGCAGTCGTACAAACAAATGACAGCAGTCGTACCAACAAACGACAGCAGTCGTACCAACAAATGACAGCAGTCGTACCAACAAACGACAGCAGTCGTACCAACAAATGACAGCAGTCGTACCAAAAAATGACAGCAGTCGTACCAACAAATGACAGCAGTCGTACCAACAAACGACAGCAGTCGTACCAACAAATGACAGCAGTCGTACCAAAAAATGACAGCAGTCGTACCAACAAATGACAGCAGTCGTACCAACATCAAAGTATTTTTTGGTTCCTGAAATTCTTGCTGGGACAAAAGATTTATCTTTTCTTCAAAACATCAAAAAGCTGCTCTGGGGCCAAAGCAGCTTTTTGTTGAATGGGTGCCGGGGATTCTGAATCCG
This sequence comes from Reticulitermes speratus, assembly GCA_021186555.1. Lineage (NCBI taxonomy): Eukaryota > Metazoa > Arthropoda > Insecta > Blattodea > Rhinotermitidae > Reticulitermes > Reticulitermes speratus. The sequence goes on along the minus strand of JAJKFL010000009.1, from coordinate 43,001,344 downwards.
GGAGTAAAGAGGGCGCGGCGTGAAGCCGACGCTAAGAATGTGCGGAGCTGTACCTCCAAATCACCTTACATGCCATCACGGTGTGTATAGCGGAAAATTAAACTTTAAATTTATTGCCTATACAGCATGAAGTGGTTGTAATTTGTAATCAAGAAAGGAAGTGAGTACTGCGTGGGTAGAGAAGGGAAGTGAGTACTGCGTGGGTAGAGAAGGGAAGTGAGTACTGCGCGGTAACAGAAAGGAAGTGAGTACTGCGCGGTAACAGAAGGGAAGTGAGTACTGCGCGGTAACAGAAGGGAAGTGAGTACTGCGCGCGTAACAGAAGGGAAGTGAGTACTGCGCGGTAACAGAAGGGAAGTGAGTACTGCGCGGTAACAGAAGGGAAGTGAGTACTGCGCGGTAACAGAAGGGAAGTGAGTACTGCGCGGTAACAGAAGGGAAGTGAGTACTGCGCGGTAACAGAAGGGAAGTGAGTACTGCGCGGTAACAGAAGGGAAGTGAGTACTGCGCGGTAACAGAAGGGAAGTGAGTACTGCGCGGTAACAGAAGGGAAGTGAGTACTGCGCGGTAACAGAAGGGAAGTGAGTACTGCGCGGTAACAGAAGGGAAGTGAGTACTGCGCGGTAACAGAAAGGAAGTGAGTACTGCGCGGTAACAGAAGGGAAGTGAGTACTGCGCGGTAACAGAAGGGAAGTGAGTACTGCGCGGTAACAGAAGGGAAGTGAGTACTGCGCGGTAACAGAAGGGAAGTGAGTACTGCGCGGTAACAGAAGGGAAGTGAGTACTGCGCGGTAACAGAAGGGAAGTGAGTACTGCGCGGTAACAGAAGGGAAGTGAGTACTGCGCGGTAACAGAAGGGAAGTGAGTACTGCGCGGTAACAGAAGGGAAGTGAGTACTGCGCGGTAACAGAAGGGAAGTGAGTACTGCGCGGTAACAGAAGGGAAGTGAGTACTGCGCGGTAACAGAAGGGAAGTGAGTACTGCGCGGTAACAGAAGGGAAGTGAGTACTGCGCGGTAACAGAAGGGAAGTGAGTACTGCGCGGTAACAGAAGGGAAGTGAGTACTGCGCGGTAACAGAAGGGAAGTGAGTACTGCGCGGTAACAGAAGGGAAGTGAGTACTGCGCGGTAACAGAAGGGAAGTGAGTACTGCGCGGTAACAGATAACTTTCCCCCCCAATAACTCGACAGCCCCTTGAGGGCCCAGGCTGCCTCATTTTTCAAGGCTTCACGATCACACTCAGACACACAACACTCGGTAGGACTCCTCTGGACGAGTGATCAGCTCGTCGCAGAGACCTCTACCTGACAACACACAACACTCACAACAGACAGACATCCATGCCCCAGGCGGGATTCGAACCCGCAATCCCAGTAAGCGAGCGGCCGCAGACCCACCCCTTAAGACCGCGCGGCCACTGGGATCGGTAAGACATAAGTATTACCCGATATAAAATGTTGCTCTTACCAGGACAAAGAGGCGAAGTCTGGGAACCTTCCAAAAGCAATACTTATCTTTCAATATTTTAAATTTACGTATCCTGAAAGAGGAAGAACGCCAAACACACTGAGAATGCAGCTCAAATATACGAACATACATGCAGCTCAAATATACAAACATACATGCAGCTCAAATATACGAACATACATGCAGCTCAAATATACAAACATACATGCAGCTCAAATATACGAACATACATGCAGCTCAAATATACAAACATACATGCAGCTCAAATATACGAACATACATGCAGCTCAAATATACAAACATACATGCAGCTCAAATATACGAACATACATGCAGCTCAAATATACGAACATACATGCAGCTCAAATATACGAACATACATGCACACAAGAAATACATTCACATAAATTCTTCACTTTCCTTTCTAGGCTTCCAATTTTCAAGACTTTTTAATTAGATTTCAAAAATGCTTAGTAAAACAATCCGTTCTATAAACTCTGGAAAAGTAACTTTGGAGCTTCCTAGTTTCATCTCAGGTAAAGCAGCTAAAGCAATCCCATTACAGGCCGGACAGGCCCTTAGGGTTCCAGGAGGTTGAGGCTCACAGATTTATAGACAATCGGCACATGAATGTGTTAAGGTTGTCAGCCCTACGCACCGGCCGCCTTTACCCCCAGGAAATATTCCTGGTACTCATTTATGTTAGAGGCTGAGTCGACCCCAGGGCCATAGTGCGACCGAAAGGATTATGTCAATGAAAAATTGTAATGACACCATGGGGAATCGAACCCGCGACCTTCCGGCTTGTAGCACAGTGCCTCAACCAACTGCGCTACATCTGTAGGGTGGATAGAAGTGAGAAAATGAAAGGCGCATTTGTTGGTTAAAGAATTGACGCTTATGACAAGCATTAAGTTATCTCGAGGAAACTGACTGACACGGACAGGCGTGGGCCGGAACGGACGGACTTCTTGTATTTGTGGTTTTCCTTGATGAATGGAGGAAAATAACAAGATCATGACGTAACAACGGCTTCCTTCCTTATCCTTCCCAGTTCATTATCCAACTATCATCCTATGGTTGAATACCGTACAGTCTTACAGCGTTGTTAAACAAACAACAGACATAGTGTATTATTAAGAGCTCTCTGGCAGTAAAGCCACAGTATTCTCTGTCCACGCCACAAAGGCGTATAGGGGGAACAGGCACATAACTCCACCAATTCTTAACCTCGGCAGCAGACGGAGTTGATTTTGCAGCTTTGCGCTACCGCCGCTTTACCCCCGGGGAAAGAAAACTTATATCCAATAAATAGGAGCCTAGGTGGGCCCAAAGAGTCATTCTGGACTTTTTTTTTTTTTTGGAAAAGAGGGAAATTTATAGCTCTTGTCCGAAATAGAACCCACGGGAACTTCCCATCCACAGTCACTGCCAGCTAAGTACGAAATTTAATCTAAATTAGTTTATCATTTTCGATGTAACAGCCACCAGGTATTGTGCAGCCTCATGTAAACGAATTTCCCTTTACGAAAGCATTTCGCGCTCGTTGTGCCAAGATTTATAGCCAATTTCGTTAATAAGTAGGTATTACTGCCGAGGCGCGAAAATCCTCCACTTTGCAAGAAGACTGATTTGTGTTGGTGACCGAGCGTGGTGCTTTAATGGAGGGGGGGCAGGGGGCATATGTCAACACCTCAGCACCGCGGCGTCTCTAAATCCTTCACCCCAGTTACGAGGCAGCACAACAAATACCGGAAGTTAGACTTTTTCTTCACTGCTTCTCGTTTCCACACACTTTCTCACTTCTCTAGCTTGAGTCCGAAAGGGTTTACCCTTGAGATCTGCGCTCTTCTGCGATATTACGCGACGTCGTGTGGTAATTGTTTACCGACGTTTCGGGACAACATATCAGTCCCATCTTCAACTCTTGACCCTTGAATATGAGGCCGATACGTTGTCCCGAAACGTCGGTAAACAATTACCACACGACGCCACGTAATATCCCAAAAGAGCGCAGATCTAATCAACGTCGATTCGGAAGTCTGAAATCACGGTTTGCCCTTGTTTACCGCGTTTAGTCTATAACAAACCTAAAGCCAAATGTATGCACACATTTGACCACATAGAACGCAACACAAAATAAAAGAGTGTCAACTCGCACGCACACAACACAACCGCACTCCAGCTCAATATGTTTTTAACTGGAATATATCGTTTGCTGGTCATAAAACATGTACCGGTATGACTTGTACCTACAAAACTACTGTCAGCAGACGACCACAGCACTCAGTCAACAGACGTGTTTAGCTGCAGCCAGTCGTTGACACAACTCAGCAGTTTGCACTGTACTTCTACAGCTAGCCACTCAAATGCAGTCTATAAATTCCTCGACATGCTTCCAATCCCCGGCACTGCGATGGACTCGTCTGTTTGTAACGATATCCACACTAGCTCTGAGGTCAACCCAGTCTCCAGTCTAATGGGTAAAGCTACTTGAGCGAGAAACTGACAAATCTCGACATAGTGCTGAATGTTACGAGCTGATAACGTAAGATTAGACACGGGAAAGGACCCAAGTTACTCGTGTATAATACCCTGTGTCATGGCCACACAAAACATATTTTGCAACAATATTCGCTATGCAGGTTTGTCATCAAATTTGTCTAACACATATACAGTGCATTTCGCGCTTCATAAGAAGCATTTTTTCCTCCCCAAAAAATGTACCCAAAAATCACTGTGCTCCTCAGCTTAAATCTGCAAAAAAATGCCGGCTAATTATAGGTTGCGTCTTGTAAGATGCAGTGTCTTACGAGGCGGGAAATACTGTATTTAAGATATTCAGTTCGTACCTCACAGAGAACAGTCCGCGTCCATTTAAAAGGCCAACCAGTTAATTGCCATACGAAGCACATAAACACACTGCGTGTGTAAACCAACAGTTGTCTTTTTCAAGATATGGAATTTTATTTTTGTACAGCACGTTTGACACATTGCTTTGTGTACATAATTATTTTTAACTATGATTCATCTACGTTAGGTTTTCTTTTTGTTAGGCTTAGCTACTGTTTCTTTTTGTAGTGTGTGTGTTTTATTGTTTTTGTAAGTTTGTGTGTTGTGTATTGTTTTGAGTGTTGTGTGTTATTTTTTGTGATGTGTGTTATTGTGTGTTACGTGTCATTGTAGTACCATTGTCACTGTAGTACCATTGTCACTGTAGTACCACTGTCACTGTAGTACCACTGTCACTGTAGTACCACTGCCACCGGTATAAACCGACTTGCAGTAATAAATAATATATACATATATAGTTTTCCCTTAATGTTAATGCATATAGTGCAACACCTCACAGGATTTAGCGTGAACTGGTCTATGGTCTATGGCTCGCAGTGAACTGGTCTATGGTCTATGGCTGGCAGTGAACTGGTCTATGGCTCGCAGTGAACTGGTCTATGGTCTATGGCTCGCAGTGAACTGGTCTATGATCTATGGCTCGCAGTGAACTGGTCTATGGTCTATGGCTCGCAGTGAACTGGTCTATGGTCTATGGCTCGCAGTGAACTGGTCTATGGCTCGCAGTGAACTGGTCTATGATCTATGGCTCGCAGTGAACTGGTCTATGATCTATGGCTCGCAGTGAACTGGTCTATGGTCTATGGCTCGCAGTGAACTGGTCTATGATCTATGGCTCGCAGTGAACTGGTCTATGATCTATGGCTCGCAGTGAACTGGTCTATGATCTATGGCTCGCAGTGAACTGGTCTATGATCTATGGCTCGCAGTGAACTGGTCTATGGTCTATGGCTCGCAGTGAACTGGTCTATGATCTATGGCTCGCAGTGAACTGGTCTATGATCTATGGCTCGCAGTGAACTGGTCTATGATCTATGGCTCGCAGTGAACTGGTCTATGGTCTATGGCTCGCAGTGAACTGGTCTATGATCTATGGCTCGCAGTGAACTGGTCTATGATCTATGGCTCGCAGTGAACTGGTCTATGGTCTATGGCTCGCAGTGAACTGGTCTATGATCTATGGCTCGCAGTGAACTGGTCTATGATCTATGGCTCGCAGTGAACTGGTCTATGATCTATGGCTCGCAGTGAACTGGTCTATGATCTATGGCTCGCAGTGAACTGGTCTATGGTCTATGGCTCGCAGTGAACTGGTCTATGGTCTATGGCTCGCAGTGAGCTGGTCTATGATCTATGGCTCGCAGTGAACTGGTCTATGATCTATGGCTCGCAGTGAACTGGTCTATGGTCTATGGCTCGCAGTGAACTGGTCTATGATCTATGGCTCGCAGTGAACTGGTCTATGATCTATGGCTCGCAGTGAACTGGTCTATGATCTATGGCTCGCAGTGAACTGGTCTATGATCTATGGCTCGCAGTGAACTGGTCTATGGTCTATGGCTCGCAGTGAACTGGTCTATGATCTATGGCTCGCAGTGAACTGGTCTATGATCTATGGCTCGCAGTGAACTGGTCTATGATCTATGGCTCGCAGTGAACTGGTCTATGATCTATGGCTCGCAGTGAACTGGTCTATGATCTATGGCTCGCAGTGAACTGGTCTATGATCTATGGCTCGCAGTGAACTGGTCTATGGTCTATGGCTCGCAGTGAACTGGTCTATGGTCTATGGCTCGCAGTGAACTGGTCTATGATCTATGGCTCGCAGTGAACTGGTCTATGATCTATGGCTCGCAGTGAACTGGTCTATGATCTATGGCTCGCAGTGAACTCGCTGAAACATGTAATTGGTCGCCTTACAAAAGACGATCGCTCACTGCATATAGCTACGTCATAGACTTGTTGGGGCACAGCGACGGTTTGAAAGACAGAGCAGTCAAATGCACTGATTATCTAACGACACTGTATCAACTATATACGTTGCAACCTCATCGTCCAGTCAATTTGTAAAACCATAAATAAATAAACTTTATACTGTTCACACCGCGCACTGTCATCTGTTCACACAATTTTTAACCAACAAAATGCACACTTTTTATTACACCATACAACTTCTTTCTACAATAAATTAATCCAACATGTTTCGGTTCTCCAATGTAACCTTCATCAGGGATTTAAACATTGATTTTACACATATTTATAACATAACTAACAATTGGCACATATTAACAGTTAAAGATGTAAAATGTGGATTTTGTGTGTTGTTATAAGTGAGTCTGCTGTGTGTTGTTATAAGTGGGTCTGCTGTGTGTTGTTATAAGTGGGTCTGCTGTGTGTTGTTATAAGTGGGTCTGCTGTGTGTTGTTATAAGTGGGTCTGCTGTGTGTTGTTATAAGGGGTCTGCTGTGTGTTGTTATAAGTGGGTCTGCTGTGTGTTGTTATAAGTGGGTCTGCTGGTGAGTTATAAGTGGGTTAGTGTTTTATAAGTCTATTCATATATTTTTTATAGACTTTTTTCTAAATTTTAACTTCCAGTGGACCCACTTATAACAACACACAGCAGACCCACTTATAACAACACACAGCAGACCCACTTATAACAATACACAGCAGACCCACTTATAACAACACACAAAATCCACATTTTACACCTTTAACTGTTAATACGTGCCAATTGTTAGTTATGTTATAAGTATGTGTAAAATCAATGTTTAAATCCCTGATGATGGTTACATTGGAGAACCGAAACATGTTGGATTAATTTATTGTAGAAAAAAGTTGTATGGTGTAATAAAAAGTGTGGATTTGGTTGGTTACAAAATGTGTGTAATCAGAAACAAATAAATAACATGTAACAATAATATCGTTCTTTGGAACGCAAACTAGAATTCGTCTGCAAAGACCAAAGAAAATAATTACCAATTACCTGAGCAAAACGACGGTAACTGCCGAACTGCAACTCGGTACTAACACAATACACAGTAAGTACAGAACATTACTGCTGCGATAACCTGCTCAATAACTTGATAAACACAATGTCCTGCAATAACAGTCAGCCTATAGGCAATACGCTTTGTGATTGAGTGATTGACTTGCGTCGGGATTACTACTATTACTACTATTACTACTATCACACATGGTTGTTCTTACGTCAGATGGCAGTAAGTCCAAAAAATGACTGTCAGTCAGTAAGACAAGCGTCGCAATTCGTCGACAACAGGTTCACGGACAGAAGTCAGTCAGGACTGTAGTACACGGTGTTACACTTAAAACCGGCCCTCTTTCTTGATCTCGCCGTGGAAGCGGGCCGGTTTTTAAGTGGAACATTCTATATATAAGGACGGTTCAACAGAAACGTCAGCTGTGGAAACCTAGTGACGGGAATTGACAAAATTTCCCTTTCTAATTTCAAAGTCTTTGTACCAATAACGCCCTGTGACCGACAGACAATACCACGAACAAACCGAACATAACCCAATTTTTCACTACCCCTGTGGGTAATGACAGGGCACATCTTAGAGCGACCTTCTGCTTATTGTCATTGCAACTGATTATTCTATCCCAGAACAGCCAACAGAAAGAAAACTTTCAAATGCCAACATTACAACATAATGTAACTCCATTAGACTTCATCTAGTTAACCGGCTTGTACTCGCATTTCTATCGCTGTTCTAATGTAATTAAGTGCACGTTAAACAACAACACAATTAATACGCATTTTAATTAATTTCTTAACTCTTCCATCCACTTAAGTCCCATTCGCCATCAGCAGTAACCCCATTTGAATCACATTTACTTACCATAGGAAGTAGCTGCGAACGACATTAAACATGTGACTATCACTGTGGTGGCTGGTATATCCATGGCGCTCACAGCGGTATTCCACGGCTTATAAACTTATATTTTGTAAACTTAACATAAAAACAACTTAAAAGTACAAATTATCACTTCAAATCGCTCAGTAACACATCCCTGTTCACTGTCAGTGCTGGTTTACATCTGAGCCCGCGCGCGCGCTGCGCTGCCTCTGAGCGCTAGTTTCGTACTGCGGCAGACATCAGAGCCATCTACCTAACTTGTCACCGCCTACCGCCTGACCTGCGTGGAGTACAAACGTGACGTCACAAGCAAGTGTATTTGGTACATAGTAGCCGTGATAGTGGGCGGGGACTGTGAACCTGGGGAAATGTAGGCGTCACTTTCACCACGGGAAGCGACGTCGAGCGTCGAATCCATGTTCGACGTACAGAATCAAACGGTACATGCGCCGTTGAGACGTCAGATGCTGCGAAATTAATCTGGTGTGGGTCCATGTCTGTTTGAATGTTGAGATGCAGGACTGACGGAACGTGGTCTTTCTCAGGCTACGCGTTAGACACACCGAGGAATCGTGGTTCGATGCTGGATGGGGACGAGAGATGTTTACTCTTCTCCAAAAAGTCCACACCTGCTCCGGGGCCCAAACAATGGTCACTGGGGACTTTCTCCCTTGGGTTAAAACAGCCGGAGCATGATGCTGACCACTTCTATCAGTACCGAGGCTAACAATAGGTACAGTCATATCTTGACCTTATATTTACTCAAGAAAAGTAAAAAATGTCCGATTCTTGCCCAATTACCCCTGACAGTTCCTCCCCTCTACCATCACCAAGGTTAAGAACGCATGGAGCTTTACATCCGCTGTCCGTATACACCTTCATGGCAAGTTGCTTACTAACAATAAACTGCTTTCACGCACGGCGTCTGAAAACATTGCTAAAGGTACAATTGTCCGAGTAGTCGGCCTAAGGACGTATAAGGACGTGGAAGTATAGCTCCATTCATTCTTAAGCTCGCACTATATGCAGGTGGTGGGCCGGTATAGCTCAGTCAGTATAGCGACTCGCTACGAGCTGGACGGTCCGGGATCGAATCCCGTGGGGACGAGATTTTCAGCACCCGTCCAGACCGGCCCTGGGGCCTACCCAGCCTCCTATACAACAGGTACCGGGTCATTCCCGAGGGGTAAAGCGGCCGGGGCGTGGCGTTGACCACCCACCCTCATCTAGTGCCAGCGTTAAAGAAAGAGTAGAGCTATACCTCTACTCCCCATCTGGGCCTTCATGGCCTGTTCTAGGTGACCTTTACCTTTACCTGTATGCAGGCGATAGGCCAGCTTCACGCTCCCGTACCCATTTGACAGTAGGCAAAGTGGTCAGGCCTCACGTTTTGGCACGTGTCTAGAAAGCTTGCAGTATGTCGCGATGTTGGTGACTAATTGCGACTGATAAAGCCGTCACGAACATCGGAATCCATTTTGGGTGTTAATTGTCAATTTGGTTCCAAGAACTTAAGAAATGCCACTAATAAAAATACAAAAGAAAATGTAAGAGCATAAAAATCATTAAGTTTACACAGAATGACTGAGCTGAGAGTGGGGGAAGCAGAATGGCAGACCACGTGGTCTCATCCCGATTCGTCGAAACCAGTTACGAAAGGTCGGAAAAAGGTATTAAATTGAGTGATTACGAAAGGGAAAATTTCCAAACATCGATGTTCACAAAGACCGAGACTCCGCTGTACATGACGTCATATAACCAGCGATACTTTTTTTTTGGGGAGGGGGGTAATTTTAATTTTGGAGCAGAAAGAATCCTCGAAGTCGGCGGCAGCGCAAATGTGTTTTTTGAGACCACAAATTGGCTTCTGACGTCAGAGGGAGAATAAAAACCACAAACGTGGTTCAGAAGACACAAAATTAGACGAAGCAAATAAGTTGCAGCTGGCATTCCGTAAATGCGTGACGAGATATGGAATGACCGCAACGTCGATAAAGTAAAGGTAAAGGTAAAGGTCTCCCTATAACAGGCCATGAAGGCCCAGAGGGGGAGTAGAGATATAGCTCTACTCTTTCTTTAACCCTGGCACTAGATAATGGTGGGTGCTCTACACCACGCCCCGGCCGCTTTACCCCCGGGAAAGAGACCGGTACCTATTGTACAGGAGGATAGGTGGGCCCCAGGGTCGGTCTGGATGGGTGCGGAAAATCTCGCCCCCACCGGGATTCGATCCCCGGACCGTCCAGCTTTAGCGAGTCGCTATACCGACTGAGCTATCGCGGCCCACCCGGAACGTCGATAGACATAAAGAACTGACGTTAAAGATCAAACATTAGGAAGTTCATAAAAATTGATGACTAATTAATACGGTTACAAACAATCAAACTCAACAAACAAACTTCCATCCAGGCGTGTTCCTTCCTAATACAATTGTACAAGATTCAAGTTACGACGCTGTGTCGCATGTTGAGTCGCTTCACACATCTCGAAGGATCATAGTGCTTTAATGTTCAGGGCCAAGCACTCAAAGAACTCTCTGACAATGCATGTAAACGCGTTACAATCTTACCGAAACGTCGGTGATCATTTACCAGTCGACAAACCGTTACACCCGAGAAGGTTTCAAAACCTCAGCAACATCTCTGTGAGAATCTGAAACCTCGCCCTATTTTTTGTAACTTCACGTCCTGTTAAATGACATTTGTACTGCAATAAATACATTTCTACTGTAGTTTCGCCGCAAACTCCGTACTTTGCACACCCCTGCCACTGGCTGCAAGTGTTCCGCTGTGCACGTGACTGCAACAGCACGAACAAGCGCTACAGGTCGCTAACCTGATACGAAGAACACTGCCAGACACATTTATACAACTTAACCATTTTCAAAAACAGAGTGGTAACTATAGATACCACCTACTTCAACATAAAGAAACTTCGCTACTGGCTGGACGGTCAGGGGATCAAATCCCGGTGGGGGCGAGATTTTCCACACCCTTCCAGACCGGCCCTGGGGCCCACCTATCCTCCTGGTGTCTTAATATTTTTCACGAGGAACACGCTGTATCATGTTTCTGTCGTATTCAAGTTTCCAGTTATTGCCATAAAACCAAAATATTTTCCATGGACACATTACTAATCTCTCTCCTAAGAACTTTGCTTACAATTTAATAATATTGCCACGGAAACCGGTGGGACCTGAAATACAGTGTTACTGTCATCATAAAAGAACGCACGACAGCCATGTTGGCATTGTTTATGACAGGGCATTTACAAGAATGTGTCGGCGCTAACGACACAGCTGATGTTTCGTATCAGCCCTATTTTGTAAAAAGTGGACGACCCACTGTATATCAGATAGGGAGTTAGGCCCTTTGTACAAAAGAGGGGCGATACAGACAGTTACATAATTTGCCAATCCATTTCTGTGTATATTATTGTGACTGCATTATTTTTATATAAGAGCTTCGCACTGAAGCAAGTTTTGTAACTGCTATCTAGCTAAATACAGGGTATACACAAAAGAATGGTGCGGTATCAATTTTATTCACCTTTGAAACCGCACCATTATTTTGTGTATGCCCTGTACATGGAGGCAGATTTCTTCTTAAGACCCTAACAGTTCTTCAGCTAGTCTAGAAATTTCCCGCATCTTGGGAACCCATGTGTTCATTACCGTGTTCACAACAGCCCGCTATTCGTCTCTTTTCTTAGAGAAATTAATCCAGTTAACGTCCCTATCCTATTTATTTAAGATCCATTGTAATATTATATTTCCATCTACGCCTATGTCTATCAAGTTTCCCCTCACTTGAGGTTCCCCACCAAAACCTGTTTGCACGTGTATTATCACATATACGTGCTACATTCCCGCTCATCGCATCAGCTTATATAGCCGGTAGCGCAGTCAAGATTCGATCGAAGTACTCCGGAATACAAGGGCTCGGCTTCAGCGCCGCAATAGCGCGTACTTGATGCGACTGCAGCGCTCCTGACGGTGGTATGGGTCGAGACACACGTGTTGAGGATCAAATGGCTGCTGTCAGCGTTACCAAACTGTTGGGCAGGTTATCGTGGTGGTACAGATGGCACTGGTAGTCAGAAGATAACTACTTTGAACACCGACGGGGACACCGCCTACTCTGACTGAAATTAGTCGTGGTTCTCCTCGGACCCTCCCATCCAAGTGACGGAACAGCTCTTAGATTAGACCATGAGCGCTTCTTCCATATCCTTACCAGTTCATCATTCAGCAAGTCATCCTACAATTGACGTTACGACAGTATCGTAAAATCAGCAACAACAACAACAACAACAACAAAACAAGTAAAATCCACTACAATTAAGGTAAAGGTTGTCCCTGCACACGCCATAAAGGCATATATGGGGAGTGGAGGTATACCTCCATTCATTCTTGACTTCGGCAATAGAAGAAGGTCAGTGGTTAGCATCACACCCGGTCGCTTTACCAGAGGGCAGAGACACACCGGTGCACCGGGGGGGGGGGGCTGTGTGGGCCCCACAGTCGGTCTGTACGTTTTGGAGAAGAGCTAAATTTTTGCCCCCTATTGGGAATAGAATCACGACTCGTCAATCGTCCCACCCATAACCAAGTCACTATACTGACTGAGCTACCTCGACTTCTAGTGAAATCCACTGCTGGCACTACAGAATTGCACCCCCCCCCCCCCAAAAAAAAAATTCAAATTTCTGTACAATAGTGTCTGTGAGACTGAAGAAGCGAGTCCTATGACGAATTTCTCTGCACAGCAGGAACGATCCGAGTGCGTTTCACTGGACAAACTTGCCGTGGCCTAATCGCATTAAATCCCCCCCCCAGCCCCCACCACAGGGGCGGGAGGGGGGCATGGCAGTTTGGTTAGCCATTCATTAGAGCGACACGCTCTGTCGCACAGTGGCGGAAACGACGGGGAAAAATTCCGCGGGTCTTACTGGCAGCGGCGAACAATACGAGACGTCAGTGTGCTGTCAAGACGCTTAGTTGGCTTTGTTACGGCGCGGCGTCTTGGGACGTCTGTGAGGACGCATAAGGGGACGACAAATTGACAGCCTTATTTACTGCTAAGTTGCTAACTTGCTAAGCTGCTAAGTTGATCAGCTGCTAAGTTGGTAAGCTGCTAAGCTGCTAAGTTGATAAGCTGCTAAGTTGGTAAGCTGCTAAGCTGCTAAGTTGTAAGCTGCTAAGTTGGTAAGCTGCTAAGTGCTAAGTTGATAAGCTGCTAAGTTGGTAAGTGCTAAGCTGCTAAGTTGATAAGCTGCTAAGTTGGTAAGCTGCTAAGCTGCTAAGTTGATAAGCTGCTAAGTTGTAAGCTGCTAAGTTGGTAAGCTGCTAAGTTGCTAACTGCTAAGTTGCTAAGCTGCTAAGTTGGTAAGCTGCTAAGTTGATAAGCTGCTAAGTTGATAAGCTGCTAAGTTGGTAAGCTGCTAAGTTGCTAAGCTGCTAAGTTACTAAGCTGCTAAGTTGCTAAGCTGCTAAGTTGCTAAGCTGCTAAGTTGCTAAGTTGTTAGCTGCTAAGTTGCTAAGCTGCTAATGTTGCAAAGCTGCTAAGTTGCTAAGTTGTAATGTTGCTAAGTTGCTAAGTTACTAGTTGCTAAGTTGCTAAGCTACTAAGTTGCTAATGTTGCTAAGATCGCTAAGCTGCTAAGCTGCTAAGTTAGCTAAGCTGCTAAGTTTCAAGCTGCTAAGTTGATAAGCTGCTACTGCTAAGTTGGTAAGGCTGCTAAGTCTGCTAAGTTGATAGTGCAAGTTTAAGCTCTAAGCTGCTAAGTGATAAGCTGCTAAGTTGGTAAGCTGCTAAGTTGGAAGTGCAAGTTTTAAACTGCAAGTTGCTAAGCTGCTAAGTTGGTAAGCTGCTAAGCTGCTAAGTTGATAAGCTGCTAAGTTGATAAGCTGCTAAGTTGGTAAGCTGCTAAGTTGCTAAGCTGCTAAGTTACTAAGCTGCTAAGTTGCTAAGCTGCTAAGTTGCTAAGCTGCTAAGTTGATAAGCTGCTAAGTTGATAAGCTGCTAAGTCGCTAAGCTGCTAAGTTGCTAAGTTGCCAAGCTGCTAAGTTACATAGCAAGGCGGTCACGATGCACACCCACAGCTCGCCTGTAGACACTCAGAAGTACCGCAGAAGCCCTCAGACATTGGGCCAAAAAATCAAACCGGGCAATAAGTAAATTTATTCCTGCACACGCAGTACGGGGGTAAACGTACAGCTCTACTCATTCTTATCCTCGGCACTAAATCAAAGTGAATACTCAGTTTCACGCTCCAGCCGCTTTATACCCGGATAAACCCTTCCCCCGGTACATAATGGAGATTGAGTGGGCCCTCAGCCGGAATGGAAGTTTTGAGGAAGAGAAAGATTACTTACACCTGCCTGGAATAGGACCCTGGCGAGCCAGGTACCAACAAGCAGCGTTCCGCTCGAATTGCGCTGTCGAACTCTGAGCAGTCGTGTTACAGACGTGGCAACCAGCAGCGTGTCCATTAGCGGAGCTTTTAACAACTGCTCGCCCTTCGTGAGACGTAATGGCTAAATTACGTGTAAGCCAATCGATGCGACATGCAATGCTAGTCGCTCCGTCTTGACGCCGCTGGAGATCGACGTCACGTCGCGCCCGCACTGCTTGCTCAGCTGCAACTGACTTTTGTCTGAGAATTAGACGCGGGGTCCGGTGATCGCCCGGGACGGCATCAAGGCACATTCCGAATAATAAATAAACACATCTACAATTGTCTAAAAAAATGAAGAGTTTATTTTAAACTACAGGGTGAGCGAGAAGTCACCGTACACCCAGACAATACGCACCTCAGACTCAATTTAAGTTTACACACAGCACGCACTATAATGTAAAATGGTAGTTTGGCAACAGTGACCAAGATAGTGCATACGTGATTCGCCGCACACCACATGAAGAAAGACTTGAATGTGAGGCCGTATCGCCCAACTTTCGTGAATGAACTGTCGGATGCCGATGGATCGGCGCTATGAATCTTGCCGTGCTCTGCTGGACACATTCTCAACTGCCGTATCCCGATTCAAAGCTTCTTTTCAGTGATGAATGTGCCATCTATCGCATGCGCGCGACACGTGGTGTTCTGGTCAAAGGGGAATCCCAATTTCACGCAGGAGCTGGAACATAATCCACCGCATGTGATGATATGGGCGGGTATGACATCGGATTATCTGATTGGACCTTACTTTTTCGATGGACCGGTTAAATGCGGCATCTTATTCGGCAATGTTGGAGACGTGGCTCAAACCTCAGCTCAGAGACAGGACTGTGGCTGCAGCACGATGGGACACCCGCACACTTCCCTCTTTCTGTGCGCGATGTTTTGAACGAACATTTTCCAGGCCGTGGCTCACCAACATCTCCGGCACCATTGCCATGGTCACCACGTAGTTCTGACCTTACCACCCCAGACAATTCGTTGTGGGGTATTATCAAGGGAAGAGTGGCTGCGTGTCGCTACAACACCAACGAAGATTTGCGCAGAGCTGTGGAAGACGCCTTTCGCACAATTACCTACAAATGCTCCGACGTATGTCACAGAGGACATGGAGGGCATCCGTTTGTGTGTCCAGCATCAAGGTGCACTTACGGATCCACTGGACATGTAACCAAGACGTACGTGATTCAAATTAATTATGATTGCATACTGGTTGGTGTAGCGGTGACTTCTCGCCCACCCTGTACATTTTATTATGAAACACAAAAAAATAATATCACTTGTTCTATTGCTTTTTTTTAGTGAAGGGCCCCGCAGCAGATGCTACACACGCACCGCAGACTTAATGCTTATTTCAACCCTGTGATGATTAAGATGAAGTTTTTCTGTTTTTCCATTTCAGTGGAACACCGGTGGAATTATACTAACAGGGAAAAACCGAAGCACTCGGAAAAAACCTATCACAGTACCACTTTGTCCACCACAAATCCCACATGGACTGGGCTGGGATCGAACCCGGGCCTCCGCGGTGAGAGGCTAGCGACTGATCGCCTGATCCATGGCACAGCCTTTCTTCTATTGCTGACGTCACAGAACGCACCCGGTAACCATGGTAACCGTGATCTATTGCGTCAGCGCGTACCGCACAGACAACACAGCAACAATGTTCACCATGGCAACCTATCAAACGAGGAACGAATGGAAAAAATAAATCCATTGTAATACGTGTTCGCATCTTTGGGAAAAGCGACTATCAGCTTCATCACGTGTCAGTCCGTCCGTTCGCATGGAGCAACTCGTCTCTCGCTGGATGGATTTGTGTGAAATTTTATACCGCTAGTTATATGCCTACTAAATGTGTCGAGAAAATTGAAGTTGCTTTAAAATCGTGTAAAAACACGAGGCACTTCACACTAAGACCTGCTTACAGTTATGACTGCTATCGTTATTAGCATTGCCATAGCTGCCTGTTAGCTGAGGTTACCAGTGCTCCTGTTTGTTATGGTTACCTTGGTACCAGTGTTAATAGCGTTACCATTGATTTCTCTGGTTACTAAGTAACTAACTAACATCATGGAACAGAGTCTTCCTTGAGAAGCTGACAGTTCCTCAACTAGCCACGAAATTCCGCGCATTTTGTGAACTCTAAGGTTTTCAACAGGCAGTCACTTGCTCGTAACCTGAGTCAGATTAATCCAGTACGCGCTCTCCCATCCTATTTAAGATCCACTTTAAATTATCCTCCCATCTATGACCAGGTCTTCCAAGTGGTCTCCTTCTTTCAGGTTTCCTCACCAAACCCCTGTACGCATTTCTGGTCTTGGTTGGGGCATTGAACTATAAGCCGAAAGGTCACGGGTTCGATTCCCGATAGTGTCACTGACAATCCTTCCGGCCGCACTATGGCCCTGGGGTCGACTCAGCCTCTAACAGAAATGAGTACCAGGAATTTTTCCTGGGGGTAAAGGCGGCCGGTGCGTAGGGCTGACAAACTTACCACCTTCATGTGCCGATTGTCTATAAATCTGTGAGCCTCAACCTCCTGGAACCCTAAGGGCCTGTCCAGGCCTGTAATGGGGTTGCTTTACCTTTACCTTAACCTGCCACGTCTCATCTACCTCGACATGATCGCCCTAACAATAATTATTCAGACGTGTAGCTCTTGAAGCTCCTTATTACGCATTTTTCTCCATTCTCCTGTTCGTTCCTCCATCAAACAGTCAAATGTCTGTCTCAGTGCCAAATCCACATAAACTGACATTACGTTGACACGTCAACTGCAGGCTGTTTGTTGACAGCTACTGAAACTGGCGAGAGGTCAATACAATACAATACAATACAATACATACAATACAATACAATACAATATGCTGCATGAACAAACTGTCAATATCCAAGTTTAAGTGACACAAATAAAGCAGCTATATAACTATTGTAATACACGCTTTGCCGATCCCAGTGACCGCGCGGTCTAAGGCGTCGGTCTATGACCGCTCGCTTGCTGGGATTACGGGTTCGAATCCCGCTGGGGGCATGGATGTCTGTCTCTTGTGAGTGTTGTGTGTTGTCAGGTAGAGGTCTCTGCGACGGGCTGATCACTCGTCCAGAGGAGTCCTACAGATTGTGGTGTGTCTGAGTGTGATCGTGAAGCCTCGATAATGAGGAGGTCTTGGTCCCCCCAAGGGGCTGTCGAGCCATTGGAAAAAAATACATGCTTTAAAGTCATAATCTAATACATTACATGCAGGTATTCTCAATACAATCAAATTTTCTACCTCAGTACACGTGGCATGATGTGTAAGGTCGGACATGGACACAGTATTAGTGTCGTGCGCGCCATGAAGGCATACAGGGAGCGTAGAGGTACAGCTCCACTCATTCCTAACATCGCACTAGATGCAGGTCAGCTTCACGTCACGGTCGCCTTATCCCCAAGGAAAGGGCCACCGGTACTCAATAGAAAGCTGTGTGGGCCCCACAACCGATCTCGACTTTTGAAGATAAAAATATCTTGCTTCCGCCGGGAGTCGAAACACGATTTCTCGGTTAGTCAGCCAGTACTTTAGTCACTGTACTGACTGAGCTATCCGTTCCTATAAATATTCAACGAGCTGTGTTGCAACGCGCACAGGAACATAAACAGATCATCTTGTGAAGTGTCGTTAAAACTGTCCGATTTGAATCACAAGTCAGGTGGTTCAACAAGCTGTTCTGACGCTCTCCAATATCAGATTGTAGACGTTTCTCGAGGTGCTACAGGCAAAGCAATTCTTGTCGATGCTCCACCGGGATGTAAATTCACCTAAAAATTATCGCAAACAGCTGGAGCTACTGCAGTATAGGCTACTTACTCCATTTTCTTAATATGAGTTTGAATGTTTTCAATTGACTGCGGCGAGTCTGTACACACCAGTCGCCAGCTTGCAATGCCATCTTTCGATGTGCGTTGCGTTTGTTTAAATAGGTCCAATAATAGCCGCAAGATGGCAGCACGAACCAAGCGTTGCGCACTGACACGATTAAATATTTCGATTTCAAGAACAAAACTGCATATTTCATAACAAATGCCAGTCTTATACACGAAGATTACCAGTAACCTATGGACGAAGTCAGTTTGTAATGCGTAACCTAATTTATGTCTCCTGACAAAAACAAGAGAACCAATTCCGAATGACATATCAAACAGGGTTATACATACATATATATATGTACTGTACACACTATAAAGAAAAAACCCAGAAGCTTTAGAGAGGATGTTGGTCTAGAAGTAAATGCTGAGAAAACTAAGTATATGTTTGTGTCTTGTTAACACAACGCAGAACAAATGACAGCTAACAAATCCTTCGAAAGTAGCAGAGTTCAATTATTTGCGAATGACGCTAACAAATAAAAATTTCATGGCTGAAGAAATGAAGGGCAGATTAAAGTATGGGAATGCCTGCTACCATTCATTCCAGAATCTTTTGTCTTTCCCATCTGCTGTCCGAAACCAAGAATATTAAAGTATTCTGAACAACAATTTAGCTCCGTTGTTTTATATGGATGTCAGACCTGGTCCCTGATATTAAGAAAAGAACAGAGCCTGAGGGTGTTTCAGAATATGGTGCTGAGGAAGATATTTGGGCCTAAAAGGGAGAAAGTAACAGGAGAATTGAGAAAATTGTATGAGCAACTTCATGCTTTGGTATTTGTCACTAAATATTATCAGAGTGACCAAATCAAACAGCATCACATCCCAGACGACTCGAATCCTCTGCATAATGATGGCGTATGTATATCTTAGACATGTAGCAGAACACTAATGATAAATGTATTACTCTTGTCAAATGTATTAAATTTGAATGTGAATTGTATAATCATATAAGTATAGTAGAATGGGATGTGTCAAATAGGGCTTAAAGACACTACTTGGCATTTGAATTTTTCTTAGCAATGATATTTGTACTGGCATCATGTAGTCTGGTATGTGGTTAACAGCACAGAGATTCTGCATGGAAGATGGAGACATTATCGTGCACCAAAGTGCTGACATCACGAGAAATAAGCCAGCTGGATCCAAAATTTGACTGCATCTGTACAAATGAGAGTGTGAAATCTGCAGTCTTCTGGGGTATTATCGGCGTCGTGTAGTAATTGTTTACAGGTAAACAATCACCACACGACGCCGTGTAATAACCCAGAAGACCACAGATCTCATCAACATCGCGGCAGAAGCCTGAAATCAAAATGAGAGTTTGTTTTAATGAGCAGTACGTGTTACATTAAGTGCCAGAAAGATGTCAGGAGATATTCGACATCAGTCACATCTACTGGCTTTATAAACAACTACTAACTTCAAATAAAGAGGAACTCCACTTATACATTTTGACTACTGCCTAAACTTTTTACATTAATCGCTCATTAAACCCGGTATTTTACATCTACACATTCAACCACAATAAATTCGGTATTTACATGTATAATTAACAGCTATAGGATTTACAGTAAGCCACAAATGAGACTCATAGCCATGACTGAATATTGTGTAGCAAGTTCTTAAGTTACTTCCTGATATTGCAGCATTAATTATGACTAAGGCCTTCTAACGAAGTCTAATTGTAGTTCAACATAAAGTTAAACATATGTGACAGATGCTCAATGAGCAAAGTAGCCCAAGCCATAAAATTTTACAATGTTAAATGCAGCTCGTTTATTTGACTGATATGTCACTATTTTTCATCGTAATCCCCGAGAACACTGGCACAGTTGTCCCATCTTGGCACAATCCACAATAATGAGCAATTGGAAATGGCTCTTCATAAATGGTTGTGAATGTAAGAGCTCAATTTCTACAGCAACAGAGTTCTTACAAATCATGGCATGATGGCAGAAGTAACGACACTTCAGTGCAATAAATGAGCTACATCTAACGTTATAATGACCTGTCATGTAATTTTTATAACCTGGGGAAGCTTAGTTATCGAAGACCCTTAACACGTTACCAGAGATATCTACTAGCCATAAAAAAGTTACGCCGATCCCAGTGGCCGCGTTGTCCAAGGCGTGGGTCTGCGGCCGCTCGCTTGCTGAGATTGTGGGTTCGAATCCCGCCGAGGGCATGGATGTTTGTGTTGTGTTTGTTGTAAGGACGGTAATATGGAACGTAAGTGACATGAAGGACGAAAGGATTTAAACAGTACAAAAATGGATCAAAAGGGAAAAAACCCCGGACAGGCAAAAAAAAAAAATCCCACCTGGGGCATGGATGTCTGTCTGTTGTGAGTGTTGTGTGTTGTCAGGTAGAGGTCTCTGCAACGGGCTGATCACTCGTACAGAGGAGTCCTACCAAGTGTGGTATGTCTGAGTGTGATCATGAAGCCTCGAAAAATTAGGCGGCCTAGGCCCCCAAGGGGCTGTCAAGCCATTGGGAAAAAGAAAAAGAAAGAAAGAAATAAAAAAGTTACATGTGAGATTTTAATCTGTCATGGCAGCACGGTCAAGACAGCCTGCAGTGTGGTAGATACGCAGCAGCACAAAACAATGATGGGGGCAGCAGGCTCCTCTAAAACATTTGCACTTGTCTACCAAACTACACGGACTCACATGGCAGGATACGGAAGTCTTCGTTTCCAATAAGGAAGTAAGTGTCTAACCTCGACACAAAGCATATATGACATGGCCATGATGACACATGGCACACGTAGTTCCTGCCCTGACATAACACTTCCTGTAACAGTGTATAACACTGCTGACTCATATAACATGACATGCGAGCAGTGTTACTGAAGATTTAGGTCTTCTGGGATGTGACACTGTGTCACTGGCAGCTGGAATGACAGCAGTGCCTCCATATTCAGGATTAAGCAGCACAAGAAGAAATCTCAGGCACCATTCATCCACTGACACAGCGTGACATTGTAGAAGGCACGAATACTCGTAATATCAGGAATTAATACAACGTTAAAGTTATAAATATAACACAAACAGATTTATTAATATCAAGATGTCTGCCTTCATTATCGTAATGATCACGCATCCACATGCAGTGCTACCACACATCACACATGAAGCAACAGACATCTGACATGCATGCACTATATATATGTGTGCATTCCCATCCAAAGTACAGACCAGTTTTATGTTCTGCCACCAGAGTTTGTGACACGCGTTCCACAAAAGAAAATCACAAATATTACATACACTAATCATCAAATGACTTTTAACATCATTAATTATAAAACATGTTACATATAGGATGCAAGACATTTCACATTTCAATATAAACACATATAAAATTTTATAGCGATATCATAAACCAGGAAGTACAGTAAAAATATGTCGGCCCAAAGACATGGTTTCAAATTGTGAATGTATATAGCTGGGACGAAGACTTCACAAAGCTATTTGTTCACACAAAACTAACACGATTGGATGAACGGCCCTTTCAGAAATGCTGTGCGCCTGGACATGGCAGTGCATGTCAGTGACATGGCGTACTTGTGAACGCAGTATTCTATGCTACTGACACCCAACTATGTGTACTGTTTGGGCCTCCTCAGACATCACATACATCAGTTCTAAACTGCTCAGTTGATGACAGTGCAATGGGCATTACCTGGAGTCTGACATTGTCCACTGTGCCGTCACAACTGACGTTGCATAAAGCACAGAACCGAACTAACACGAAGTCAACACATGAAGTAGTGCTACCCAATACACGACGAGATCTGCGCTCTTCAAGTTTACCCAATATACGTTTCACCTCTGAAACTTATTCCTGGCCAAATTAGACAGTTTACATCATAAATCAAATTCAGTAATTTCAGAATTTAGTTTATTTTTTCTACAATAAATTGTGCTGATAAAAACACACAAATAGTAAATTGGAACTAGAAAAAAAAATGCCTGAGGCTATCTCAACTCAATGTTTCATATTGAGCACATTCACACAAGAAGTTATAATTTCTTTGTGCAGTGTCTTTTTGTAAAACAGACAAGGTTTAGCTTCAATGTCAGAACATTAACATTATGTTACTATAATGCACACATATGGTTTGCAGTTACAATAAACATAAGGCTAAAGGTAAAGGCAAAGCTCTCCCTCTCCAAACCATGAAGACATATAGGGGGGAGCAGAGGTATGGCTCTGCTCTTTCTTAACCTTGGAGCTAACTGGAGGTGTGGTCAAATTCACACCCTGGCTGCTTTACCCCTCGGTACCCAATAGGAGGCTGGGAGGGCCTTACGGCCTCTCTGGGGCATTATGGATAACAGAAAAATCCCTTGCCCCTGCCAGGAATTGAAGCCCAAGTCGTCCAGTCCCATAACCTAGTCACTATACCAACTGAGCTGTCATGGTTTTGGTTTGCAGTCAGAGCACAGTGAATCCATAAAACCATCCACCTTGGAACTTCATGGTAAACAAAGTAAAGGAAGGTACTTTGTTAATCTCAGTTAATAATTTCTAAAAACACACAATTTTTCTTGTCATTCAATACCAGTTGAACTCACATTTTGCCTAGCAGTTCTTCAATTCACCTTCCAGTCCTGTAATAAATCTCCTACATGGGCTTCATTTTATATAATTACATGTTTGTTCTTCAACTGCTTTTTAAACCCACAGCAGTGCAATAAGTAATTCAATTGACCAACTAAAATTCATTCAAAAGACACTGCTACTAGTCGGAAATTAAAGTAATTCTTTTGAATGTACTGAAACAATAAACAGTAGATCAAAAAGTGACATAGAAATTTGTGAAAAATTGTTCTAGATATGTCATGGAATGTCAAAAATCTTTAACAGTAAGCTAAAGATTTTGTAGACATATTTTCATAGACAGCTAACTACATGCAGATCTTTTCTACTGACATAAGTTATTTTACTATCATTACGAGATTTCTTCAGGTAATAGATATACTTATATAACAAAGCAAAGATGCACGCAACACAGAAACATAGAGACATACTAAGCTGGTTCATGTTTCAGCTAATCCTCTTTTTTCCCTCAACAGACAACTTGAGTCAGCACATTTGTGAATTCAACTGCCACTGCAGCTTTGTGCTCAGTCACTGTGTTAAGCTGTTATAACATTCAACATTGGCCAAATTACTGTTTGCTGCGCAGTCAACTGCCACATGTGACAATAATATAACATTCGTGGTGTTGGATCAGCTTGTGGCATGAGACCACATACAGGAATGAAGATTTGAAGATACAGGTCCTACGAATGTGACACGGTGTCCCTGGGTTAGCGTTTCCGGACGTTTCAGAAGAACGTACTGCATTCGCCCTGAACCGTTGCAAGGCGACGGCAGTACATATTTTGAAACGTCAGCAAACATTAACACAGTGACACAGTGTCACATCCCCAAAGACCTGGATCCTCAAGAACACTCACATGGAATCCTCATATCTAGAATGAAGATTTCCTAACATTTTCCAAAATGTTGGGAAATCTTCATTCCTCTGTGTGGTCTAACCAATGCAGAGAACAGCAACTGCAAAAGCCTAAGGATTACAAGTCTATACACTACAAGGAATAATGAAATATAATATCAGACTTAAATACAAATTGAAATTCTATTTTCCACTTAGGATCTGTGAGAAGAGAGGCAAATAACAGAAATAAAGTACACAATACTGACACTCACAAAACTAACTTCAAACATATCTACACACAAATTCTCTCTTACCTGCAAGCAACTTGTATAATTTAACACAAAATGGATCATTTTCGTGACACATAAATATGTTGTGCATTATTAGCCTATAGCATAAACTAAATACAGTAATCCCCCCAAATTATGTCATCTCATCTTATTGTCATTCTGCAAATATGTGCTTTGCCCTCAGACCCCAATATATAATGCCAAACGCACAAATTCGTATGTACGATACTGAAGATGTCTTTGTGTTGCTGATCTCAAAATGATCAAGACCGCATGCTCAACAACCCTGTCGAAATTCGGAAGCAAGGCGCCCTTGATGAAGCCCAGGAACCTGAGCCTGAGCATAAGGAGAGGACCGTGCCAGTTTCACATTTGACTGAGAGGCTTGGACTGATTGAAGCTTGTATCAAGGCGTTTGAGGACATTGATTGGAACAAGCAGCGAGAAGCAGCAACTGGACAAGGAGTTATGAGCATGCTTGCTTGTTATGAAGAAATTCTGAAGAAGAAAAGGTATTTGTCACGCCAGACTTCAGTGTATGATTTCTTCAAGTCATCTTCAGGAACTTGTACAGTGCCACCTGTATTATTGGACATTGGAGATGATGATCCAGCCTACAGTTCAAGATGAAGTGCTTCCTGCTTAAACTGTCACTGGTTTGTCATTTTATATATTCTGTAAGTTCTTATAACTACAAATATATCCTGTCTCAGAACCAACCACGACATACATTCAGGGAATAACTGTGGCAGGAATGATGGTTGCTTTTGCAGTTTTTACACTGTGTAGTAAAGGTCTGTTCCAATGTTTCGTAGGAGATACTGCCTCTCTCTTCAGGGTAACTAAATCTGGTTCAGGGAGATGCATAAATAAGTGGATAAGATTCTCCTTTGGCAGATCATGGAAGTGTCTCATCCATTCCCTAAAAGGAAGAAGGCAGCAGGGATTATCCACGAACAAAAGTCTCACCCACCTGACGCAACGTTGCCTAACTCTAATACCAACGCCCATACAAATCAAGTTCATCACTTGCATCCTGCTACCTGCACATCTCCTTTTGTTGACCCTGAAAAGGGATGTTCTTGGTACTCGGAAGTCCCGCTGACTTGGTACAAGCACCCTACCCTCTCACCCCTTCCAAAACTGAATGATCAGACCTCCCTAAAACCTTCCTACATAACTGATAAATTCCTTCCTTGCAATTAGTTCAGCATCCACCTGAGCTGGATGCAGTCACCATGAAGATGGAGGCTGTATGTTCCTCTGAAACTTCGGGACATACTTTCACTACACAGTACACAAACCCAAAATACGACCATTATTTGAACAACAGCTGCCATGGAAAAATGTAAACCCGTGTGTATAGGAGAATATTTCCCTGCTGTATGTTTGCTTAGCATCATAAGAGAAATATTATCACTGTAACTTTTACCCACTATATTTGACAAATTATACCAAATGGGTCAATGTTTCCAGGCAGCAAAGTATATATAAATTTACATGTTATTAATTCATAACTGCTTCTTTCAACAGCAGTCAAACATGTTTGTCCTTCACAATGTACGAACCTGTAGAGAGTAATCAGCGTCACTGCACTCCTCAGTGTCCACACACATCCATACATCCATACATACATACACACATCCATACATACATACATACACACTCCATCATCCATACATACACACATCCATACATACATACATACATGCATACATATATATATTTTCACCTAAACAGACTAAGAAGAAACTGGAATACAAAATTTCTAATACAGTTATTAGATAAGCGAGCACAGAGGTTTGGCCATGTGACACAAATTGTCAAAACAAGGATAACGTACAAAACACTGGAATTAAAATTTAGAGAGACCTTCAGGATGACCCGGAACACTACGGTTCATCTAGGTGCAAGAAGATGTCAAAAAGAAATGAAAGATCAGACAAAAAATTAAAAATGAAGGACTGTCAGAAGAAAGAAGAGACTGGAGGTTTCTGTGGTGGTGGTAGTATTATAGTAGTAGTAGTAGTAGTAGTAGTAGCAGTCGCAGGAGGAGGAGCAGAAAAAGGAGTTGGATTGGCATATATACTTTCAGTGACCACAACACAATGCAAGATGTGGTCTACATTCCTCCACTATAGCACCAGGATTCCAGTAATGTGACCACTTCTAAAGGAAGCTATCATAATTGTGCTCTATCGCAGATAAAACAGTATCGCTGTATAAAATATGGTTCAAAAA
The DNA here is from genome assembly GCA_021186555.1 of Reticulitermes speratus. Taxonomy (NCBI): domain Eukaryota; kingdom Metazoa; phylum Arthropoda; class Insecta; order Blattodea; family Rhinotermitidae; genus Reticulitermes; species Reticulitermes speratus. Next base: position 42,974,797 of record JAJKFL010000009.1, on the reverse strand, counting down.
TAGTAAAACTCTAGTAAGCTGTTGAGGACTACAATAAATTGAGCCATTAAATTAATTACAGCACAGTGCCCCTTAATACATTAAATATTTGAGCACTTGTCGACGAGGCACCATGACACAATGCACAACACAACACAACACTGCTCACAGCACTTGCAGCGCACCTCTTGTGCTAAGTTTGGCACAAATATGTGCATAGTAACAACACGTGTTTAACCCCTCTTAAATTTCAGTACTATCAGGCTGATGCTGAGGAACAAAACAATCCAAATTATTGTTGAAATATACCCATTGTATACATCAGGTTCTACAATGGACCATCCTCGTGACAGCATTGAGCGCAGCGATGTGGTTGCCATGGTCAGGGGAGACCAAGACTGATGTAACGTAGCACACAAGGCATCCCTTCTATTGGCCAGATCACACCTGCAGACACATATACAGCCGACATAAGACACGAGGTTCAGACAGGAGTGTTGGTCAGGGCTCAAGTCTCCTGGCACGTCACGCAACGTAGTTTCATAGAGAGACTCCAGAGTTTTAGGTAAAGTGACTGCCTCTATCTGCAGCATGCAGACAGTACAATCCTCAAAAATGTTGGTACATAACCCTCAACACAACACCATGATTCGACTCATCAACGTTAGTACAGAAAGAAGTCAGTAGGCTATTCAGTTTCCATTTTCCCAGCATTGATGAATGACAACTATTCAAATTTAGCAGAAATTAATTCAATTTTTGAGCATGAAGATATTAGTATATTTCAGAGTTTAAGGTTTAACTGCGACAGTGTTGTGTGCGTCCTGTGTTACTTTGGCGATTCACTCAGATTCTCAGACGTGATAGCATTATTACAAAGAAGTTATTTTATATGACAACTCACATCACTATTCACTCGACTTGACATGATGGCTGACAGCATAGCACTCACCACTATTCTAATTTGCCTTGAGTCAAGATTCATGCATTTCAGTTCAATGTACTGCTGTAAATACAGTAGAACCCTGTAAGAAGTATTTCAAGTGACCAGAGGATTAGGGACTTCTTAAGCGGGAAGACTTACTAAGAGGGAAGCTTATTAAAAGCAATAGGATTTTGGGACTTTAAAAATCAGACTTCTTACAGGGGAAAATTCTTATGCGGGGACTTCTTATCCGGGTTCTACTGTATTAATTCTCCCAGCTTTTAGCAAGGGCGCACCCAAGGGGGGGGGGGTGGCTGCCGAGCTACAGCCCTTCCCACAAGCTCAAAATTTAAAAAAACACACATTTCGTAGACACAAATATAACATCTTTTATGCCATTTACTCTTCAGCTGAAATCAGCCACTGAAATCGGCTGATGACTAGAACATTAGAAATGTGGAAAATAAAATAAAAAAAAAATTTATGAAGTTTCAGACGAATTTAAAAAAAACAAGATGATTACACTGTGATTTAAATTAGGTGAGTCAGGAAACATGTAGTTATACTTGTATGTAAACAAATGCAATTGCAAACAGTGTTATGTTATAGTTATATTTATGACATGATTTTTATAACATAGTTTTTAAAATCAAACATAAATTACAATACATATAGCATCAGGGTCAGCCCTCCCTCCCCCAGTGAAAAATTCTGGGTGTGCACCTGGCTTGCAGACACGTGTCACATCTAACAAACATGTTGTTCATGGCAAGTAGATGTTTTACGAGTTAAGCGATCTGAAAGGAAGCAATTAGTGACGAGTCTAAGATAAACCGATGTCCCTCTATTACTGTGTAGCGCACATTACGGTAACTTACCACTCAGCAGAAGAGTCGGGTAGAAGCTTCCCAGTGCTAGCTGTATGGCATTCCTTTCTAGTTCACATATCGCTGATATGACAAAACCTGTAAACATAATCAGCATACATAAGGTACAGTCAACATTCACACACAGTAAAACAAACTGATGGAAGTTACAAGCAAGCAGTTCCAACTGTAAGATTTGAGGTTGTCATAGCAGTACTGCTAAATATTCAAGTCTTCTGTGTAGTTACACCATGTCACTGTGCAAACAGCTCCTGATGTTTCAAAGGATTGTACTGCCTTCATCTTCAGGGTCAAGCAGTCCAAGACGACGAGCCACACAGCGATGAAGGTAGCAAAATTACAGTGAGTGTCAAGCCAATTGGGGGTGGTACTGATATGCAGTGGGCAGCACCTCAGCATACTAGCTGCGGTGCTGGTAGCCAGAACACAACGTAATACGCCAGAAAACTTGAATGTTCAAGCATAAATGTAACCTGAATGAGATGAAGCAACTTGACCATCTAGTAAGACAATCCGAAACAAGTTTTACTGCAGTTTCGGACGGCGCAACTCACCGAAGCACATGCCGCAGAGTCCTTGCAGGATCGTCAGGATGACAGCCGCAAACACATTACCCTTGCATTCGACTCCAAACACCAAGATCATAAAGATGAGGACCAGTGCTGTCTGACCACACATTACCACAAACTGTGTTATCACGTGTGAGAACAGGATCTCAAACGGTGTTACTCCTGCAAAAATTAAGATTCTACAGCCCTGCAAAACTTTCTAAGTAGTTGTTAAATGATTATGGTTAACCTGCAAGGTCCATTCTATATTACAAATTCAGTACTTCATAAAATATGCATAACATAACATGCACAAAAAATACATTTTATGTAACATTCAGTACTAAAAGAATAAATTCTGAAAATATTACATACATTAAAAACTTCACATTGTGGTAAAAGCATTTATAAATTAATTAGATCCTGGTGTGGTCACTGCGCAGGACGGCAGAGAAGTGATCATAGTCCTGTGTACATACCGTGTGGTCACTGCGCAGGACGGCAGAGAAGTGATCATAGTCCTGTGTACATACCGTGTGGTCACTGCGCAGGACGGCAGAGAAGTGATCATAGTCCTGTGTACATACCGTGTGGATCTGTATGTGCATGCTGTGTGCTGTAGGACATTGTGAAACTTGAAGGTGACAACACTGTCAGTGACTGTAAGTGCATGCTGTGTGCTGTAGGACATTGTGAAACTTGAAGGTGACAACACTGTCAGTGACTGTAAGTGCATGCTGTGTGCTGTAGGACATTGTGAAACTTGAAGGTGACAACACTGTCAGTGACTGTAAGTGCATGCTGTGTGCTGTAGGACATTGTGAAACTTGAAGGTGACAACACTGTCAGTGACTGTAAGTGCATGCTGTGTGCTGTAGGACATTGTGAAACTTGAAGGTGACAACACTGTCAGTGACTGTAAGTGCATGCTGTGTGCTGTAGGACATTGTGAAACTTGAAGGTGACAACACTGTCAGTGACTGTAAGTGCATGCTGTGTGCTGTAGGACATTGTGAAACTTGAAGGTGACAACACTGTCAGTGACTGTAAGTGCATGCTGTGTGCTGTAGGACATTGTGAAACTTGAAGGTGACAACACTGTCAGTGACTGTAAGTGCATGCTGTGTGCTGTAGGACATTGTGAAACTTGAAGGTGACAACACTGTCAGTGACTGTAAGTGCATGCTGTGTGCTGTAGGACATTGTGAAACTTGAAGGTGACAACACTGTCAGTGACTGTAAGTGCATGCTGTGTGCTGTAGGACATTGTGAAACTTGAAGGTGACAACACTGTCAGTGACTGTAAGTGCATGCTGTGTGCTGTAGGACATTGTGAAACTTGAAGGTGACAACACTGTCAGTGACTGTAAGTGCATGCTGTGTGCTGTAGGACATTGTGAAACTTGAAGGTGACAACACTGTCAGTGACTGTAAGTGCATGCTGTGTGCTGTAGGACATTGTGAAACTTGAAGGTGACAACACTGTCAGTGACTGTAAGTGCATGCTGTGTGCTGTAGGACATTGTGAAACTTGAAGGTGACAACACTGCCAGTGACTGTAAGTGCATGCTGTGTGCTGTAGGACATTGTGAAACTTGAAGGTGACAACACTGTCAGTGACTGTAAGTGCATGCTGTGTGCTGTAGGACATTGTGAAACTTGAAGGTGACAACACTGTCAGTGACTGTAAGTGCATGCTGTGTGCTGTAGGAGATTGTGAAACTTGAAGGTGACAACACTGTCAGTGACTGTAAGTGCATGCTGTGTGCTGTAGGAGATTGTGAAACTTGAAGGTGACAACACTGTCAGTGACTGTAAGTGCATGCTGTGTGCTGTAGGAGATTGTGAAACTTGAAGGTGACAACACTGTCAGTGACTGTAAGTGCATGCTGTGTGCTGTAGGAGATTGTGAAACTTGAAGGTGACAACACTGTCAGTGACTGTAAGTGCATGCTGTGTGCTGTAGGAGATTGTGAAACTTGAAGGTGACAACACTGTCAGTGACTGTAAGTGCATGCTGTGTGCTGTAGGAGATTGTGAAACTTGAAGGTGACAACACTGTCAGTGACTGTAAGTGCATGCTGTGTGCTGTAGGAGATTGTGAAACTTGAAGGTGACAACACTGTCAGTGTGTTGTGACGTGTGCTGTGGTGTGCCATACATGGCACACCACAGCACACGTCATGCACATACAGATCCACGTGGTAGGTTAGGTAGGGGTGTTGTGACTTCTGGGCCACTCTCGACATTGAAAAGTTTCTCTCCATTGGTACAAACATGCAAATTATGTAATTGGGTGACAGTAATTTTCCATTTCACATAAAATTTCCCTGAGGAAGGTCAGGTCGACCAAAATATTACAGAAGCTTTACGTAAATAAATAGAATATTGCTAAAACCTGTATGTGAACAGTTGACGGTATTCGTTTTCATTACTGTTATCTGTTACATGGTAAAATATGAATACATTTAGAAAGAATACCTAAATTTGTGTTAAGACAATGTACCTACATACCTGCTACCCAGCTTCTGTCCAGCAACCCTTCCATTCGCTCGATAATCAGTGCTGAAGACGTAAGGGCGACAGCTAAGAAAAACACAATCCTGAGAAACAAGAAAAAGCTGTTGTTGACTGCGTATTCAGCAAGACATGTACAAAAGCCATCACACAGTTACAGCCCTACACTTAAAGCAGTAACAAGAGGGCTAATACAATATGGGACCCTTATGCAGAACGCTTGGGACTTCTGGATTTTCTGCTCAGCGGATTTTCCTTACTTTGGAGCACCATAACTAAAATCTACTAAAATACATTTAAAAATTTAAAACAAAAAGCAGTAAATAACTGTTTGACTTCAAAATTAAGGTTATGTTGGGTTAGTTGACAAAATTACAAGTCATCATCTGAGGAGACGTAATCAAAACAGCATATAAACAAGGTGCCTACCCTAAGATTATTTGGTGCTAATTTTAATGTATTTCTTCTGTACCACAGTTGGTTTTTGGAGCGCTCCAAATGCTAGGACACCGGATAAGAGATCCCCTACCTACGCCAAAAATGAAGAACACCGCGTAATGTGAAACTGACACAGCAGCCAGGTAAAGGCCAAGGTTTTATTTGCTGCTGGGCATATGACACTTACGTTAGAATGACGCCAGGAGCCACAAAGTCTGTGAAGCTGGGTTCATTGCTTCCATAGACAGGATCTTTGAACTGAAATAAATTACAAGAGTTGTAAGGCTTAATTGTTGTATTCAACAATCTTGTCAAACAAAGATCCAGTCATCTGGGATAAGACACTGTGTCATTGGTCAAGTGGTTCTACATATTTTGAAGAATGATGGTGCCTTCACATCCAAGTGAAGTCTTCTTGACTGCTAGATCGTTATGATGAAGACACAAAAATCCTTCAAAATGTCAGAAAAAACTCACCCAACAACAGAGTGCCACATCCCAGACAACTTAAATTCTCAGCAAAACTGCAAATCTGCCCCACAAAATACCACATAGACTGGCCTGAGATTGAACTCAGGACGCTGCAATGAAAGGCCAGTGACTAATCACCCAAACCAAGACTGTCGAACTTAATATATGGTAGTGCGATGAGCCGCGTCTAACCACAGCCTTCAGGGGAAAAATTGAACCAAAAGTCCTGACGTGTTCCAAGCAGAAGTTAATAGTCTCGTGTTTTGGAGCAACCAAACCTGAAAAGTCCTATGTGAAGTGTCAGGTCATGCCATGGCTCACTCGCTTAGTCACTGGCCCCTCACTTTTTGGGATTTGTGGTAGACTAAGTATCTCTGGGACAGGATTTTCTCCCAGTACTTCAGTTTTCCTCTGTCAGTATCATTCCACCAATGCTCCATACTCATTCATACATCTACCACCGACGCTCTATAAAGTTTTTCTCCCAGTACTTCAGTTTTCCCCCGTCAGTATCATTCCACCAATGCTCCATACCCATTCATACATCTTCCACCAGCGCTCTATAATGTTTCTCTCCCAGTACTTCAGTCTTTACCTGTCAGTATCATTCCACCAATGCTCCATACTCATTCATTCATCTACCACCAATGCTGTATAATGTTTCTCTCCCAGTACTTCAGTTTTCCCCTGTCAGTATCATTCCACCAATGTTCCATACTCATTCATTCATCTACCACCGATGCTGTATAATGTTTCTCTCCCAGTACTTCAGTTTTCCCCGTCAGTATCATTCCACCAATGCTCCATACTCATTCATTCATCTACCACCAATGCTGTATAATGTTTCTCTCCCAGTACTTCAGTTTTTCCTGTCAGTATCATTCCACCAATGCTCCATACTCATTCATTCATCTACCACCAATGCTGTATAATGTTTCTCTCCCAGTACTTCAGTTTTCCCCTGTCAGTATCATTCCACCAATGCTCCATACTCATTCATACATCTACCACCGAGCTCTATAAAGTTTTTCTCCCAGTACTTCAGTTTTCCCCCGTCAGTATCATTCCACCAATGCTCCATACTCATTCATTCATCTACCACCAATGCTGTATAATGTTTCTCTCCCAGTACTTCAGTTTTCCCCGTCAGTATCATTCCACCAATGCTCCATACTCATTCATACATCTTCCACCAACGCTCTATAATGTTTCTCTCCCAGTACTTCAGTTTTTTCCTGTCAGTATCATTCCACCAATGCTCCATACTCATTCATTCATCTACCACCAATGCTGTATAATGTTTCTCTCCCAGTACTTCAGTTTTCCCCGTCAGTATCATTCCACCAATGCTCCATACTCATTCATACATCTTCCACAGCGCTCTATAATGTTTTTCTCCCAGTACTTCAGTTTTTCCTGTCAGTATCATCCACAAATGCTCCATACTCATTCATCCATCTACCACTGACGCTGTATAATGTTTCTCTCCCAGTACTTCAGTTTTCCCCTGTCAGTATCATTCCACCAATGCTCCATACTCATTCATTCATCTACCACCGACGCTGTATAATGTTTATCTCCCAGTACTTCAGTTTCCCCTGTCAGTATCATTCCACCAATGCTCCATACTCATTCATTCATCTACCACCGACGCTGTATAATGTTTATCTCCCAGTACTTCAGTTTCCCCTGTCAGTATCAATCCACCAATGCTCCATACTCATTCATCCATCTACCACTGACGCTGTATAATGTTTCTCTCCCAGTACTTCAGTTTTCCCCTCTCAGTATCATTCCACCAATGCTCCACTCATTCATCCATCTACCACCAACGCTGTATAATGTTTTTCTCCCACTACTTCAGTTTTCCTCTGTCAGTATCATTCCACCAACGCTCCATACTCATTCACTCATCTACCACTGACGCTGTATAATGTTTTTCTCCCAGTACTTCAGTTTCCCCTGTCAGTATCATTTCACCAATGCTCCATACTCATTCATACATCTACCACCAACGCTGTATAATGTTTCTCTCCCAGTACTTCAGTTTCCCCTGTCAGTATCATTTCACCAATGCTCCACACTCATTCATACATCTACCACCAACGCTGTATAATATTTCTCTCCCAGTACTTCAGTTTCCCCTGTCAGTATCATTCCACCAATGCTCCATACTCATTCACTCATCTACCACTGACGCTGTATAATTTTTTTCTCCCAGTACTTCAGTTTCCCCTGTCAGTATCATTTCACCAATGCTCCATACTCATTCATACATCTACCACCAACGCTGTATAATGTTTCTCTCCCAGTACTTCAGTTTCCCCTGTCAGTATCATTCCACCAATGCTCCATACTCATTCATACATCTACCACCAACGCTGTATAAAGTTTTTCTCCCAGTACTTCAGTTTCCCCTGTCAGTATCATTTCACCAATGCTCCACACTCATTCATACATCTACCAGCAACGCTGTATAATGTTTCTCTCCCAGTACTTCAGTTTCCCTGTCAGTATCATTTCACCAATGCTCCATACTCATTCATACATCTACCACCAACGCTGTATAATGTTTCTCTCCCAGTACTTCAGTTTCCCCTGTCAGTATCATTCCACCAATGCTCCATACTCATTCATACATCTACCACCAACGCTGTATAAAGTTTTTCTCCCAGTACTTCAGTTTCCCCTGTCAGTATCATTTCACCAATGCTCCATACTCATTCATACATCTACCACCAACGCTGTATAATGTTTCTCTCCCAGTACTTCAGTTTCCCCTGTCAGTATCATTCCACCAATGCTCCATACTCATTCATACATCTACCACCAACGCTGTATAAAGTTTTTCTCCCAGTACTTCAGTTTCCCCTGTCAGTATCATTCCACCAATGCTCCATACTCATTCATACATCTACCACCAACGCTGTATAATGTTTCTCTCCCAGTACTTCAGTTTTCCCCGTCAGTATCATTCCACCAATGCTCCATACTCATTCATACATCTTCCACCAGCGCTCTATAATGTTTTTCTCCCAGTACTTCAGTTTTTCCTGTCAGTATCAATCCACAAATGCTCCATACTCATTCATCCATCTACCACTGACGCTGTATAATGTTTCTCTCCCAGTACTTCAGTTTTCCCCTGTCAGTATCATTCCACCAATGCTCCATACTCATTCATTCATCTACCACCGACGCTGTATAATGTTATCTCCCAGTACTTCAGTTTCCCCTGTCAGTATCATTCCACCAATGCTCCATACTCATTCATTCATTCTACCACCGACGCTGTATAATGTTTATCTCCCAGTACTTCAGTTTCCCCTGTCAGTATCAATCCACCAATGCTCCATACTCATTCATCCATCTACCACTGACGCTGTATAATGTTTCTTCCCAGTACTTCAGTTTTCCCCTCTCAGTATCATTCCACCAATGCTCCACACTCATTCATCCATCTACCACCAACGCTGTATAATGTTTTTCTCCCACTACTTCAGTTTTCCTCTGTCAGTATCATTCCACCAACGCTCCATACTCATTCACTCATCTACCACTGACGCTGTATAATGTTTTTCTCCCAGTACTTCAGTTTCCCCTGTCAGTATCATTTCACCAATGCTCCATACTCATTCATACATCTACCACCAACGCTGTATAATGTTTCTCTCCCAGTACTTCAGTTTCCCCTGTCAGTATCATTTCACCAATGCTCCACACTCATTCATACATCTACCACCAACGCTGTATAATATTTCTCTCCCAGTACTTCAGTTTCCCCTGTCAGTATCATTCCACCAATGCTCCATACTCATTCACTCATCTACCACTGACGCTGTATAATTTTTTTCTCCCAGTACTTCAGTTTCCCCTGTCAGTATCATTTCACCAATGCTCCATACTCATTCATACATCTACCACCAACGCTGTATAATGTTTCTCTCCCAGTACTTCAGTTTCCCCTGTCAGTATCATTCCACCAATGCTCCATACTCATTCATACATCTACCACCAACGCTGTATAAAGTTTTTCCCAGTACTTCAGTTTCCCCTGTCAGTATCATTTCACCAATGCTCCACACTCATTCATACATCTACCAGCAACGCTGTATAATGTTTCTCTCCCAGTACTTCAGTTTCCCCTGTCAGTATCATTTCACCAATGCTCCATACTCATTCATACATCTACCACCAACGCTGTATAATGTTTCTCTCCCAGTACTTCAGTTTCCCCTGTCAGTATCATTCCACCAATGCTCCATACTCATTCATACATCTACCACCAACGCTGTATAAAGTTTTTCTCCCAGTACTTCAGTTTCCCCTGTCAGTATCATTTCACCAATGTTCCATACTCATTCATACATCTACCACCAACGCTGTATAATGTTTCTCTCCCAGTACTTCAGTTTCCCCTGTCAGTATCATTCCACCAATGCTCTATACTCATTCATACATCTACCACCAACGCTGTATAAAGTTTTTCTCCCAGTACTTCAGTTTCCCCTGTCAGTATCATTCCACCAATGCTCCATACTCATTCATACATCTACCACCAACGCTGTATAATGTTTCTCTCCCAGTACTTCAGTTTTCCCCTGTCAGTATCATTCCACTAATGCTCCATACTCATTCATACATCTACCACCAACGCTGTATAAAGTTTTTCTCCCAGTACTTCAGTTTCCCCTGTCAGTATCATTTCACAAATGCTCCATACTCATTCACTCATCTACCACTAATGCTTTATGATCTCGGCAATCGACAGTATCATTAAATAACAAGCTTATCATAGACGTAATGTGTCTTCTCACTGTAATATCTGTCACAAAGACCCATGGGACAACGAACTCATGCGCTCTTTTTTGTGAAGGGGTCATAGTTGTTAACAGTGCCCCTGCTGCTGCTGCTGGCAACATCTGACATCACCGTCAGTACTTGCCAGTATATGTGGACACCACACAAAGCAATTTTATGCCAGGCTTTCTGCAGTGTAATACTGAACAAGCAGTTCCAAGCAAAACATCAAAGGTTACTTTTCTGTTCGATAGATCACTGGTCATAAGTTCTACTGCTCTGTTACCACTGTCATCTTATTTAATTTCTGCGAAGAACTTATCACCTAAGTACAGATTCTCTATACCATAAACTTGTCACATTTATACTCAATATTTTTCCAAAACCAAGTCTGCAACTGTTCACTTTAGAAAAATATTTCACACAGAAAATGTATGTTTATTGTCTATCTCCACACCAAATTACAAGTACCTAGATCCAGTATCTGTCACCATCAAACTTAAGCTACAGAAAATCTTTGCATGTCTCCCAACTTTTCATGTTATATTCTACAAACTATTACCTTAACAAAAGTTACATACTTCACCAAAATCTATCACAATACACAATTCCAGGACCCTACATTTAGAAGCAAAATTTTGCACGGCCATTATGTTATTATTACTTATTGCAGAGAATTAGAAAGTGCAACATTTGCAAGGCCTCTACAGGCATAATGTTCATAGCATGTTTTGAATATCGATTAAATGGTTCAGAAATTTAACTGGTCACACACAGACACACAAAGACAGCAAGGTGATCTCAGGAGTTTAATTTTTTTACGTACATGGAAAGAAAGTAGGCTAAAGATTCAGTTCCTACCTCACAGAGAACACAGTCCACCACTATTCCAAAGAACAACCAGTTGAAGTTTTGTCAGGCTGATATGAAACATAGAAATACACTGTGTGGACAGGTCAGAGCCGTTTGTAACGTTAAATCAAGTGGTACATACATTTACCACCCGGTCATTAAAGGGTTAATTAACTTTGAGACCATATATGTTATGTATCAGTAAGTACCTGTATTGGAATGTCTGCCACTTTGGGGTTCTCTCCACACGCTGACAACAGTTCTTGAGCGAAACGTCGGTAAGACAACTGGAGGTCTCGATTCAGCATAAGTCCAATCTGCTGATCTGTAATGATCATAACGAAGACTGATGATGACTGAATTAAATTCAGTTCACTTCTTATTCATTAAAGTGTTGTGTCAATAGCCAAGTAGCTAACAATAGCAAGAGCACAAACACTGTCAGAAGATGGCAATGGGGAAATAGTACAAAATTATTATTATTATTATGTTGTTGTTGTTGTCTCTTGTCACAGGCCTTTTCTCCCTACTAATTCTCTTGTACCAACGCTGATCCCCACCGCTCAGGTTTCAAGTTTCAGACTGCAATACTTTCCGTATTATGTGTGACGTTCCAAGTATAGCTGTCGTTTGTAGTGAATCTGTTGAATGTTTTACAGGTATTCATAATATATTCATATTTGTATTTATTTACATATCCAGTAATCCTCAAAGGGTACAATAATCCACACCATGGGATATGGAATTCGTTAAATAACCTTTACAATACACTTAAGAATATACTTAACGATATACTTAACAAGCATAGCCATAGGCTTTTTGTCAATATGTGATGATATCCGTACAAAATAACTACAATTGTACTAATAAGTATAGATGACAGAGTACCAAAAACTATTGAATTAAGGTTAAAAGTCAAAAACCTAAGCAAACTATTACAGGTGGAACATAAGCAAACTATTACAGGCGGAACATAAGCAAACTATTACAGGCGGAACATAAGCAAACTATTACAGGCGGAACATAAGCAAACTATTACAGGCGTGAAACATAAGCAAACTATTACAGGCGGAACATAAGCAAACTATTACAGGCGGAACATAAGCAAACTATTAAAGGAACATAAGCAAACTCACAACATACAACAGGGCCCAGGAACATAAGCAAACTATTACAGGTGGAACATAAGCAAACTATTACACGCGCAATATTACAGGCGGAACATAAGCAAACTATTACAGGCGGAACATAAGCAAACTATTACAGGGGAACATAAGCAAACTATTACAGGCGGAACATAAGCAAACTATTACAGGCGGAACATAAGCAAACTATTACAGGTGGAACATAAGCAAACTATTACAGGTGGAACATAAGCAAACTATTACAAGTGTTAGGGAACATAAGCAAACTATTACAGGTGGAACATAAGCAAACTATACGGTGAACAAGCAAACATTACAGGTGAACATAAGCAAACTATTCAGGCACATAAGAAATTACAGCAGAACATAGCTCATTAAAACATTCATATTGTGTTATCATTTTTGTTATGGTTAAAATAATTAAAATATTCCTCCAAAGTATAAAAGGTATTACAATAAAGAAGGTTCTTAATTAATTGTTTAAAATTCATTAATTTTAACCTTTATATAAGATGGTAAACTATTAAAAACTTTTAGACCCATATAATAAGTGCCCCTCTGATAAAATGTTAAATTTGATGTGGGATAATGAAAATCCAAACCATGTCTAGTATTTCCTTCATGAATATTTGCTATCACCTTCATGCAGGGTATTTACAGTTATATACAGTACCTGAAACAAACCATGTTTCTAGTGTATATGGTTTTGCAGCTATTCTGTGTTTACAACTGATGCTACATGTAATGTTGTTTCCTCATGTTAAATATTTTGTACTTTTACATTCGTACAGTAGAACCCGGTTATAACATCAGTTTATGAGACACCTCATCTGTAACATCAGATTTTCTGTGGTACCAATTAATTCCTCACTGTTAACCATAACATTATACTCCTCGGCTATAACGACACTCGTTTATAACGACACAAAATAACCAGTCCCTTTCATGATAATATAACTGAGTACAACTGTACTTTCCAAAGTACGTGTGCAGTGCCCAATATGGCTGTTTTATGTAGTTCCTTGATGTCGTACTTTCTGGGTATGTTGCTCAGGTACTCTCTGAATGATTTTGAAATGGTTCCAGTTGCCCGTTATTACTGTTTTCATTATGTTTTTACATTCCACATGCGCTGTATTTCTATTGTAAGGTCTTTATATCTCAGGATCTTCTCCCTGTCACGGGTAACAGACCTTATTGTTTAGCACAGTGGTCCACCACCCACATAATGAGGCTCTCATGTCCAACACAACGCCCACTGCAGGAACTATATAGTTAGTTAGTTACTTCCTGTCGCTCCTTGCGGAGCATATGGCCTCCTTTCAGAGGTTTCTTGGTCTGGAAGTGTGCATTCTGTAGTGAGTGACCAGTCCACTGACTGCACAATTTCTACTCATCCTGATGTGACTGCCAGAGCCATCTAGAAATCAGTCAGGAGACTTGGGTGAGAAATGGCCGCTGAATTTTGCTTACAAAACATCTCTATTTATGCCCGTAAGGTCCTTTTACATGCCGTAAATCTACGACATGGGACCGACGGCTTTACTTCCCCTCCGAAGGAAGTTGTGCTACGGATTTTTATCACCCTTAAAAATCCATCGACCTCAGCCGGGATTGAACCCGCAAACCTTGGGTACAGTGGCGAGCACGCTAACCACTAGTCCACCGAGGGCGACGCAGGAACTATATAATATATATATATATATATATATATATATATAACTATATATTACAGTTTTGTATATTTTAAACTCTGTGCTTAGATGTTAAATGAGAAGAGAAAGAAATCTGGACCAAATGATAGCAGGCATCCCCTGAATTTAACATCATGACACTATAAAGTTGTACATACCGTGCATGTTTGAGATAATTATATACATAAACCAACAAATATTGCACTTTTTTATATGTATTGTAAACCCTACATATGTTTCGGCTGTGCTTTAGCCATCATCAGGGGTTTCTCTTGAAGTGTCCACTAACTGTATCTCTCACTGCATTGTCATTGATTCGTATTAGGTTTCTTAATATCTAGGCACTATGCATTGTCTCACTATCCAGGTCCTATACACACAACACATAAACCACAAACATAAGTGCATCTGTGTACATAGTGAACAATGTATAGGACCTGGATAGTGAGACAATGCATAGTGCCTAGATATTAAGAAACCTAATACGAATCAATGACAATGCAGTGAGAGATACAGTTAGTGGACACTTCAAGAGAAACCCCTGATGATGGCTAAAGCACAGCCGAAACATATGTAGGGTTTACAATACATATAAAAAAGTGCAATATTTGTTGGTTTATGTATATAATTATCATGACACTACTTCACAGAAAGGCAATAATTTAAAAATAAATTTCCCTTTAACACCTCAGGCCCTAAGTCACACACACAAACAGCAGCGATATATTACGCTAGCTTACTCGGCATATAATGAAGCAAGGACCTCAAACATTGCAACTTACTTGACATGTCGAGCCACACTCGGATCTCACTCTGGTCAAGCGTCTCCTCATCCGAGTCCTTGCCAAGAGCCATTCGAGCAACAAGAGCATCAGTGAAGTTCTCTGTGAAGTAGAGAACTCCCCATGCCTCTCCTCTTCTGACAGCACTCAGTGCACTGTCCGGTGATTCATATGGCACCTGTAATTCGGTTCAAACTGTTCATGCTACATGTGCAGACATGTGCTTGATAAATCCCTCTATACAAATGAAGAATACTTCACTTATATGCATGGGATGAGGGCTGGAGATGTTATCTAGGGATTATAAGCTTTATTGTATAATTATTATGTCTTTTATTTGTCTGTGTTTTGGTTGTTGCAACTTGGCTGCGCGTGCTGGGCTGGGCCGTGTACGCAATAACTGTATTTCAGTTTAAATGATAAGAAATGTGGTAGATTATTAAGAGTTTTATTGATTCATTTATATTTTAATGATGAAATCTTAACCTGTCTGTCTTTCGTGACCATATGAAGTATTGCTTTACGATGAGTGTAAAATATTTATATTATTTTATCATGCAGTTTGTTGCATTTTGTTATTTTGTATTACACCAAATTTGTATGTATGTTTGTATTCCAATGTCATTTTATGTTACGTGTGATACTGTGTGTGTCCGATACGACACGACAGCTGTGCAATCATATATTATTATAATGACATGTTTCATATCCTGAGCCGTTGGGCCACATGATGGATCTATGAAATGTATGTAATGTAAATGTAAATGTAAAATGTAAATGCTTTCATATTTCACATCACACTTCATCAGTTTTGTAATACTAGGAAAATTCCAAAAACCAGATCTCACAAACATTCTGTACACTACGTATGCTTTATGTGCGTCTGAATATGGGACATTACACAAAACAACAAATGAGAAGGAAGATGACAGAAATGTATCCAGAACAATAAATGACTAATTAACTAACTAACTAAATGACTAACTCCATGCAGCACAGTCCGTTTCGACTAGCTAAATGTTTATATAAGTTTTAAAACTTTCGCGGCGACATGATTCAATATAGTCTTCTCGGGCGCACAGCCGCGTCAACTCGTTTGAATACAACGTTTCGGGGACTAGCTCCGTCCCCATCCTCAGGCAAAACTGATCAGTTTTGCCTGAGGATGGGGACGGAGCTAGTCCCCGAAACGTTGTATTCAAACGAGTTGACGCGGCTGTGCGCCCGAGAAGACTATATAGCTAAAGGTTCTTCAGCAAGTACAGAACCTCCCCACATTTTATGCAACTTAAATGCTTATCATCACAAGCACAAGTGCCTGCCATTGTCCCTCTCCACAGCCAAATTAATCCAATCCATGCCCTCCAATTCTATTAAGATACAGTTCACCATTATCCTCCCATCTATGGTGAGGTCTTCTTCTTTCAGGCTTCTTCATCAGATTCCTGCATGCATTTTTCTCTCCCTCATACATAACATGTGCTGACCCTCAAATAAAATCTGGTGGACAGCACAAATCACGAAGCTCTCATTCTATAGTTTCCTCCAGTCTCTTCTCTTACTTCCTCCCTCTTAGGCCCAAATTTCTTCCTCAGCACCCTGTCCTTGGAAGGTCTCAGCCTATTTCTCCCCTTAATGTGACGGACCAAATTTCAGACTCATACACAAGAACAGCAAATATGGTATACTAACAGGCAAATATGGTATACTAACAGCAAATATGGTATACTAACAGCACGTTTTGCAACTTTTTATTCCAAGGTACCTAAAAGACTCACATTTTATCTGCGGTATCGTGTAAGAAGACACACTCACCATCACTATGCTGTCATTATTTAGGTTCTGTAAATATCGACAACTGAGCATCTTAAAACTGCAGCCTTCATTAAATTCACAATGGCCTCCAGTCTGATTTAGCTCATGATTAACGACGGCCAGGCGAAGGTCAGTGGGGTCACGTCCAATGGCAAGGCAGAACAGAATGACCTGCATCACCGGCAGGGCAAAGATGAACAGCATCACCCTGTGACAATGGTACAGAATCATCATCAGGCTCCCAACCGTGAAATGTGTGTTTTATCAATTCCACGCACGGTGACAAAACTCACCCAACATTCCTCCACATACGCAGGAAATTCTTCTGCAGGAGAGCGCGCATCTTTCCCCTTGTTGTAAGTTGGCAGAAATCGTCACAGTCAGGCAACTCAATTGATGTCTCCTCCTTACTAACCTTTCCAGTTTTGTTATTCATCTGTCAAAACAAGCAAGCCTTCTGTATAAAACACAGTAAATCCTTGACAAGCAGACATATAATTAACCATCAGATTATCAGACAATACTTATGAGTTGAGTCAAAAATATGTAATCACAAAGCACAGGGTACTGGGGCTGTGCCCCCTAACATCGTGTTGTTTGCAGCGCACAGCCATACACAACTGTTTGGCAACACCCAACATCAAGCAGTATCTGCCCAAGTGTTCTCACTCACAATGTTCACAACAGTACTACCCTCTCCACCTATCCTCCTAGACTATGTTTTGCGCGATACTCCAACTTACATCTCACCTTATACAGAAACTTCCTATGTTTCTCATTTCTGGGATATTGGTACCTCTTACACTTTTCTTAAATGCCAACTTTTCATTAAACTTATATTTGATCACTTGCTACACACATACATGAAGAGGTCATGAGTTTTCTGGTCTTCTGGGATGTTTCACTGCATAGTAGATAATTAAACATATCCCAACATTTCGAAGAAACACAGCACCTTCGTCTTCAAGAGTCTGTAGGTCCTAGGTCGGACAGTGAAAATTTGGGATACGTTAAACTATCCACTACACAGCCAAAGGTCCCAGAAAACTAGAATCCTCAGCATCAATGCTGCGGAAACCTCACATATAGAACAGAGGTTTTTTTTCTGAATGCAGAATAACAAGGCATAACAACAGCAAACCTGTCTGCTTCCTTCAGACTGTATGGTGAGATTCTAATATTCATGTTTGATTAGCCTTAGTCCTACCAGCAGTGTTCTTAATTTTTAGGGCTGTTTACTTTTCTTTGGAGTGAAATATCACTTACACCAACTACATAAATATCACTTACACCAACTACATAAATATCACTTACACCAACTACATAAATATCACTTGCACCAACGAAATGCACTTGTTTATTAAAAAGAACACTAAATAGTTCCTAAAATGTTAGTTAAAACCCCTACATATGTTTCGACCTATCGATAGGTCATCTTCAGGGGTATGTCACAACTGCTTGTATTAAAAACACGTACACATATTGTTCATCTATATAAAAGTACAGTCATCATCATATTTCATTAGTACATTTCATTAATACAAGCAGTTGTGACATACCCCCTGAAGATGACCTATCGATAGGTCGAAACATATGTAGGGGTTTTAACTAACATTTTAGGAACTATTTAGTGTTCTTTTTAATAAACAAGTGCATTTCGTTGGTGTAAGTGATATTTATGTAGTTGGTGTAAGTGATATTATATAGTTGGTGTAAGTGATATTTATGTAGTTGGTGTAAGTGATATTTATGTAGTTGGTGTAAGTGATATTTATGTAGTTGGTGTAAGTGATATTTATGTAGTTGGTGTAAGTGATATTTATGTAGTTGGTGTAAGTGATATTTATGTAGTTGGTGTAAGTGATATTTATGTAGTTGGTGTAAGTGATATTTATGTAGTTGGTGTAAGTGATATTCACGTCAAGAATGCACGGTGAAATCAGAATAAAGTTTTTCTTTGGAGGTTTGTCAGTAGATCATCTGGCACTTTTGATATTATTATTCATTCCATGCATTATTCTTACAATCAGTCACATTCACCAACAAATGCACACAACATGATTACAATATGTACACAAATTTCAAGAACTCGTACATATTTTGGTGCCAGGCACCATCCACAGGAAGTCTCAGTTACAAAGGGGTACAAGCACCAATATATCAATCTGGGAAGTACAATGCCAAGTATTAGGATATGTAAAATGTTATAATAATGAAATATAAAATGGTAAGCATAAAATTACAGTGTTATTGAAATTAAGGTTATCATATTTGGCCGATGACAACCATAATTTCAATAATGCTGTAATTTTATGCTTACTATTTTATATTTCATTATTCTAACATTTTACATATCCCAATACTTGGCACTGTACTTCCCAGATCGATGTATTGCTGCTTGTACCCCTTTGTAACTGAGACTCCTGACGATGGTGTCTCGGCACGGAAACATGTACGAGTTCTTAAAATTTATGTATAGTTTGTAATAATGTTGTGTGCATTTGTTGGTAAACGTGATCGATCATTTGACACTTGTCCCATCAAAAGTGCAGCTCAGGGTTAATTTGATTATAAGGTTGCAATCTCTGTAGCACCGAGCTTGCACGCTTGCCATCACGGACACTTAATCTTCAACATAAAAATCAAAACACGTACACACCGACCAGTTCACTCCTACATTCCTCCCCCCACTAGACAAAGCCAGACTTTTAGAACTCAGCCCTCCAAAAATGGTGACTGAAACTACCATGAACTGTCACTAACTAGAAACAATTATATAACTTAATCCTTTAAGCCCTGTGGTTACTGTACTTACCATCATGTTTAACACCAAAATACACACACACAATATTGTTGTGTTCTGTATGATGCTCACAATAAACAACAATTCCCCCCCCCCCCCCCCCCCCCCATTGAGGATTACCAGAATGATGTTTATAACAGAAGCAAACCATTCTCTGCAAGTAAAAACTAAATTTTTATACAAAATGTAGATTCGTGTTAGTCGCCAAAGGTTGAGTGCCTGGCTCGCTCCGATTCAGTTCAGTACAGTGTGCTCCTTCTATCCGCACATCCGTGCCACTTCACACAACACTGGACTGGGTAAGCGGCATTTACTTTATTGCACAACAACATTAATCTAAACTGTACTAAAATTTCTCAAAGCAAAATGTCTTTCAACTTACAAAATTGTAACTAGTATGTAAATATATAAATATTTTAAATTATAATATTGTAAAAAGTCCACTGACAATTTCAAAGACTATCAAAGACTACAAACAGTTTTTAATTTTAATTTTAATATTTTGACTATATATATATGTATTTTAAAATGTGAAACACTGAACCTGGCTTACTTTTACTGAATACCATAACAACTTGCATCTGATATGACGTATGACATACACAACACCGACGTATGACATACACAACACCGACGAATGACATACACAACACCGACGTATGACATACACAACACCGACGAATGTACTTGGGACGCTTCACTTCCCTTAAAATTGTAATCCCCTGATGATGGTTCAGTTAAAACCAAAATATGTTGGAAAATGTGTGATACAAAATAACAGGTATCTACATTATTTGGTAAGTGTATTTTGTTTGTGGTTAAACACACTGAATTAAAAATACAAAGAATATGCAGTACTTCAAGGGTGATCAGACATTTCAATAAAAATATACTTTCTGCATGGCTGCCAAGCTATTTTACACTTGACAGAAATACATTATCCTAAAAAAATAAGTTTTAAAAGTCTGTTACCAGAAAGAAATTCAGAACCCTACTGATTTCGTCCCCACCTCAGAAATTCGCACGACCGCCATACAGGTATTAGTGGTGGTAAGAAATTTTAAAAGTATCAAACTGGATGTCCTATAATGGTACGATATTTGTGCTAAGTTGTATGAAAGCCTGTCAGTTAAAGAGCACTAAGCAGTGTTAATACACGCAACGTTATGACAACTGTGACCACGGCCTTGCGCGGCGCTACTCCAAAACATACATTCAATTTTTTTCTGTCATCCATTCAAAAACATAAATGGAATGCAGTCAGCTTAGCAACACAGTCCAGCTGGCACACACTTGTTCACTTACCTCAAGTCAGCTTAGCAACACAGTCCAGCTGGCACACACTTGTTCACTTACATCAAGTCAGCTTAGCAACACAAATCCAGCTGGCACACACTTGTTCACTTACCTCAAGTCAGCTTAGCAACACAGTCCAGCTGGCACACACTTGTTCACTTACCTCAAGTCAGCTTAGCAACACAGTCCAGCTGGCACACACTTGTTCACTTACCTCAAGTCAGCTTAGCAACACAGTCCAGCTGGCACACACTTGTTCACTTACCTCAAGTCAGTTTAGCAACACAGTCCAGCTGGCACACACTTGTTCACTTACCTCAAGTCAGCTTAGCAACACAGTCCAGCTGGCACACACTTGTTCACTTACCTCAAGTCAGCTTAGCAACACAGTCCAGCTGGCACACACTTGTTCACTTACCTCAAGTCAGCTTAGCAACACAGTCCAGCTGGCACACACTTGTTCACTTACCTCAAGTCAGTTAGCAACACAGTCCAGCTGGCACACACTTGTTCACTTACCTCAAGTCAGCTTAGCAACACAGTCCAGCTGGCACACACTTGTTCACTTACCTCAAGTCAGCTTAGCAACACAGTCCAGCTGGCACACACTTGTTCACTTACCTCAAGTCAGCTTAGCAACACAGTCCAGCTGGCACACACTTGTTCACTTACCTCAAGTCAGCTTAGCAACACAGTCCAGCTGGCACACACTTGTTCACTTACCTCAAGTCAGCTTAGCAACACAGTCCAGCTGGCACACACTTGTTCACTTACCTCAAGTCAGTTTAGCAACACAGTCCAGCTGGCACACACTTGTTCACGTACCTCAAGTCAGCTTAGCAACACAGTCCAGCTGGCACACACTTGTTCACTTACCTCAAGTCAGCTTAGCAACACAGTCCAGCTGGCACACACTTGTTCACTTACCTCAAGTCAGCTTAGCAACACAGTCCAGCTGGCACACACTTGTTCACTTACCTCAAGTCAGCTTAGCAACACAGTCCAGCTGGCACACACTTGTTCACTTACCTCAAGTCAGCTTAGCAACACAGTCCAGCTGGCACACACTTGTTCACTTACCTCAAGTCAGCTTAGCAACACAGTCCAGCTGGCACACACTTGTTCACTTACCTCAAGTCAGCTTAGCAACACAGTCCAGCTGGCACACACTTGTTCACTTACCTCATAATGATTAAGTCCATTAGATGAATCTGTTATAAGAACTTCTTTAGACTGATGAAAGTTCAGGCCAATCACTCCACTCTCCTCTGTAACATACACTGGCTCATCTTTGCGACCCCAATGCAGAGACGCCTATAAAACACATAAAACACATAAATCACATCACACATCACACTCTCCCATCCTCTGGCAAAAAGTTCCTGTCCAGGTCCCCCGTTGGAAGCCTTCGACAGTCAACATTCAAATTTACTGACATATTATTGTACTGTATTGTATTGTATTGTATTTCATCCACAAATCATTACAGAATGATAGTAGTTACAGTATAATAATTACAGTAAGAGCAAACAAACACATAAATCTGATATAATTACATACATGTACAGGACCTCACAAGACACTAATTAACACAGTACACAGAAGAAAGCACTGGCAATTACAATATAGAGATACATCTTTAACCCAGTTTCTACAAATTAGGAGTCAACTGTCATAAATTCTTCCACCGAATAAAAACTCTTTTCCAGTAGGAAGTTTCTAAGTGTCTTCTTGAATTTTGTTATGGACTTAAAACTTTTAATCTCGCTAGGTAGTTTGTTATAAACAAGCACACCGTTGTAAGCAGACTCTGTTCAAATAGTTTGGTGTTGTGGCTTGTAATGAATAAATCTGACTTAGTCCTTGTATCATGCGAATGAAACATAGAATTTTGTGTATTGATTTTTACATATATTTGCTTCAATCCTCATGGTGAATAAACATTTATCTAACCATAACAGACTGTGGACAGGAACATACCAGTGAGACGTTGTTTGAAATGTTCAACTCGTTGACGTTGGAATTGCTGCCCTCTTTGCGACTCAACTTAAGGAAAACCTCCTCCAGCGACTGGCAGCCATACATAGAGAGCAGAACACGGGGAGATTCCTCGGCCAGCAGCTTGCCACTCCGCATCAGACCAATCTGGAAAAGGCCAAATATATTATATATATATATATATATATATAAAAGTAAGGCTAACTGGATTGGTCACATCTTGCGTAGAAACTGCCTTCTGAAACATGTGATTGAAGGAAGTTAGAAGGATAGAAACGATGGGAAGAAGAGGGAGAAGACGTATGCAGCTACTGGATGACCTTAAGGAAAAGAGAAGATACTGGAAATTGAAAGAGGAAGCACTAGATCACACCCTGTGGAGATCTTGCTTTGGAAGAGGCTATGGACCTGTCATAAGACAGACTGCAGACTAAATGAATATATATATATATATATATTGTGTGTGTGTGTGTGATAGCCCCCCTTAACAATGTAAAATTTTCAGGAAACTACCTCTATAGAACACATTAAAATTTGTGTGTGTGTATAAGGCAAAATCCCAGTCACATTTTAGATGATGGATTTGGAAAAAATTCTCCTCTTCCGTTCAGATAAATACAGTACATTCGAGGACTGTCCAGAAAGTAACCTCCACTACATTTTATTTCACGCTATTTACAAGTTACACGCGCGACACTGTTATACTGACGGTGGGGCAATGCACAGCACCGTGCACCAGTGCCTGCAGAGGAATAATAGCTTTGTATGAGTGAATACCTGCTGTTGTAATGTGGAAGAAGACAGCTGACAGAGCTGCAGATGTCTTCAGCAATGCTGTACTGAATTTGTGTGAAATGTTCACATGTATGAATTGTATATATCATGTCTTAAGAAAATAGAAGTCATTATTTTATGGTGGTTGATCAAAACTGCTGTTTAGTGACGGTGTTTTAAATACAAACTGTGGTTAAGAAAGTTGTTAATATACTAATTAACAAAATCATCATCATGCAATAACACTTTGAGTGCCAGGCTGTCATAACATTTCCATTACAATTCACATTAAGTCTAAGAATTTATAAAAACCCACCATAGTTCAACGGTCATCAGTAGTTGCTGGGCTATACAAATTTATGTTTTCAAATAAGTGAACTTTCCTAGATCACTGTTGCCATTTCTTGGTGTATTTTTTAAATACACAGTAGTCGGACTTAGAGTAGAAGGTCTATAGATTCGTAAGGTACATGTTTCTTCTTCCTGTTTCACTCCATTGTGACTAACAGTGGCAGTCATATGTCCTTGTGTCACCACTGTGTTAAAGAATTATGGTGTAAGACTGATGACTGAATTTGATGGCAGGCACTCATGAATCTTGCATTACATGAAAAAGATAAAACTTTTTGACCATCTGAGGAACTGTTAACATTTTAATCCTGCACAGTGGAACTACTTAATTATAATGAACAATGAAGTCACATAGGAGCCATTTCTGTCATCAGACTGCAACCCACAAGTTGCTAGCCCTTTGCCAGGAACCAATTTGCTGTGAGAACATTCGAAGTCTCCACACATCAGTAATCCAGCGACTTAGCGGCAGATTAAGTACTTCCTTGTACTGAAGGCATATACGTATTTGCCACTCAGATTGCAACACGACTCTATGAATGTTGCATGGATGTTAGCCATCAAATATTGACTCTCTGAATGACGCACTCAGTGACAGCAGTCGGTCTGATGACTTGAAACAAAGAAATAAGGAAAAAAGGAAAGGAGAGATTCATGGTAAGGTGTCCTTCCATTGTTCAAACACCATTTACTGCAGTATTCTTGTCCGTGTGTGTCCAATGTGTAACTTAGCTCTCATGGTTATACATGGAAGCTGTTGCAATTTTGCAGCATGCACTGTACTCAGATTTGATGCAAGATTTGAGGTACTCACAGCGGTATTGTTGACGATTGAAGTCTTTGGGAAGTCACACTGTGTTGCTGGATGAACAGTTCCTGAAGTTGGGGAATATTTACCCAACATCAGTGTGACTTCCAAGAAGATGTGAACGTTCCACTCTGAAACCCATCAGTTTACAATTCGGTACTTACAGTGTGTGCCTGTCTCGCTTCTTCAATGTAATGTGTAGTGATTATCACCGTCTTGTTGCCGTCTTTCGTTATCTGCACCAGATGATTCCATATACTCTGTCGCAGCAGAGGATCCACTCCCACCGTTGGCTCATCGAGGATCAGCAACTCAGGATCGTGCATCAGAGCGACAGCAAATGAAACTCGGCGTTGCTGCCCCCCACTGTAATTAAGAAAATGTAAAGTTATTTATTTATATTTGGTTTACTTCCCTTCCCTGTTATTGCTGCATTCCATACAATTTTCTCCCATTATTCTCACCCTGCCCCAAGGGCAGCACTTGGCCACCCTCAGACCGGTTCTCGCACAGGTATCCCGTAGCCACTTTACGGTCTCTCTTCCCCCCCCCCCCTCCCTCACGCTGTTTTGATTCTTTGTTCTTCTAAATTTATTCATTTGCATTTTTAATTTTTACTGTTGGTTTATTGTAATTTATTTATTTAGCTTTATCCTTATTTTTTCCTCCTTTACTGTTACTCTATTCCATATTGTTTTCCCAACTGTCTTAGCTGTTTGCATTCTCAGTACCCCCAGCAGCTTTACGCTGTTTGTATCCACCCCTCTCTCACCCTGGTTCTACCCTATTGGCTGTCATCACATCACACGTTTTGTTACCACCGCTGTACTTTACAGAATTACGTTATAGGCTTTCTTTCCTACTTGGACTCTTGACCCGTGAGGATGGGACCAATACGTTGTCCCGAAACGTCGGTAAACAATTACCACACGACGCCGCGTAATACCCCAGAAGACCGCAGATTTCAAATGTAAAGATGTCCTTGTACATGTCACAAGGAATATTTACTGGAAGTCAAGATACACTCCACTCATTCTTAACCTCAGAACTAGATGGAGGTGAGTGGTTACCTTCACACCCTGACCACCTTACCCCATGGAAAGAACCCCCAGTACCCACTGAAGAGAAGGCTGGATGGGCCCCAGAAATGCTCTGGACAATTTGGAGAAAAGAGAAATCTCTTGCTCCTGCCAGGAATCACACCATGATCCCTCGAAAATCCAGCCCATAGCCTAGTCACTATACTGACTGGGCTATCCTGGCTCCCCACTGTAACAAACAGAAGTCATTAAGTGACTGTACACCCAGCACTGTTACCCAATGATTCATTATTTTAACTGTTTGTGGGACACAAATCTTTCATTATATTTTGAGCCCAGAATAAATGTATTATATACATTTCCTGACATTCTGCTTGCATCTGTGTTTGCTAATAATATTTATTACAAATGTAATCCCACCCCTACTCTAAATCTACAAAATATTCTGTAATGGCAAAGTTTGTAGTTTGTAACAGCATGCTTTCAGCATAAGAAATATTATGTACTGCTCCAAGAGAGAAAATACATAGGAGCTGAAAGATAGTGTCGTTTGTGGTGTGACGCCGTGTAGTCTGGTATAAATTTGCCGGCCATACTACACGGCGGCACATCTTACAAGACACTAGTCTTGGCTCACAGCTGTGATAAACTCACATCTCATGTGTAAGAGGTGAGTCCACAATTAGTTTCACAAATGAGTTTCATTTAAACACAATTAATGACAAGTACCACAATATCTAATTATGGGCATTGAGTGTTTTTCCATTTGTAAGGAGGTTGTATCTGCTTTTGTTGAAAACATATGGGCTAGATAGACTAGTTGCTATCAACACTGTTGGCACTGCGAACACATGCAGACTATTAAGAACATGTCAGGTGAATATCTGTAAAGTAATTTATGATACAGAACACTGGTTCTCAAACTGTGCTCTGCATACCCGTGATTATTTCTGTCTTCCAATTACAAATTAGAAGGAAAAATACTGTCCTGTGTATTTGTAATATTCTACCAAATCTGCTGATATGTAAATATGGCATAACACAGAGTAGATTCTGCTCAGCAAAACATAAAGTACAGCAAACTTCTTTTAATCCAATGCTCGATAGTCCAGAAATCCTGATAATCCAGCTCTTGAGGACAGTAGTCCCACGACAGGAAGTTTTGCTATTTATCAGGAAACCTTCATCAGTGAAACAGGCAGATTTCCAGTACATGTGCTAAACAGACCTCCAACAGTGTCTGTACATCAGCTGTTGTGGTATCTCCTGACCCCTTGTCTCTTACTCCATCAACGTCTTCAGCTATGAAGACTCCAGAAGACGCAAAAGACGACCCTGATGACCCTGAGACCTGAATCAGCAGATGAAGATCCCACGGTTTTCATTCCAACCTAGTTCCTTTGTCTTCATGTACATTAGATCATAACATCCTTTTCTTTGATATTCTATGATCTCGTCGCATATGCTCTCCAGATACTCCTTCTTGGCATTGTCCGTGGCTCTTTTCAATTTGTTCCTCAGTCTTCTGTACTTCTTCCTTCCTTGTTAGTTGTTGACATTCTTCCAGTTCCTTCGTTCATCCATTTTACTGATCATCTCCTGTGTAATCCATGGCTTTCTTGCTCTCCTCTCGACTTTTCCAACCAAACCACTCATAGTATCTAACACACATTCCTTGATATTGTTCCACTGCACTTCCACATTCCCACTTTCACATTTGATTGCACCAAGTTTTTCTTCTAGACTACCGTGTACTTCCTGTCGTTGAGCATATAACTTCTCCAAATCCCATCTTGGTTTTCGCTTGCGGAACCTCATGATTTTCTTCAATCTGGTGCAGATCTTGCAACCAGTAAATTGTGGTCAGAGTGTATATCTGCTCCAGGCAGTGTCTGCACATCCTTCACACCATTCTTGAATCGCCATTTCATTAGTACATAGTCCAATTTATGTCAACTCCTATCCCCTGGTGATTTTTATTGTTATCACTGTTATAAAAATTGGAGTTTTTTGTAACAAATTGGTACATTGACAATAAAGTTGTTAACAGTTTGTTCCTTGTTTGTAATTATTTGAACTTCAAATGCTACTGCAAATTGTGCCTTTGGGTATCTGCAAGCTGAAAAAATTTTGGGTTGGGTTTCTCCAGAATTAGTGGGACACTGTAAGATGTCAGCAGTACCAACAAGCCTGAGAAACACTGAGACAGAACCAAATTTCTCTCATGCTATAATTCTTTGCACTTGCAAAACAGGCTGTGTTTGAAGTCGCTGCAGTTCCTTTCAGGAACTATGGAATAGTACGAAATTTGAAAAAATAAAAACCTAAGTAATGGATACGATATTATAAAAAATACTGAGGAGGAAAAAACAAGATGGCATAGAAATATATATTACATTTTTATACAGTAAGATGGAATACAAAATTTATTAATACAGTCAGAACAGAAACAACATGAAAGTCTGATCACATAAAAGGAATAGATGAAATACGAATACAGTGAACGATATTAAAATTTAATAAAATAAAATTTGTGATTAAAATTTAAATTTAAAGGAAAGAGATCAATGGCATAAGCAAGAAGTACACGGTTCTGAGAGGTTCTAGAAGACAGGAAATTGGGAGGAAAGAGCTGGCAAGAAATAGAAAAAAAAGGACTGTAGGAAGGTAGATAGGATCGGACGTTGTGTTAAGTGACCTGTATAAATGCTAGATGGAGAAGAAGAATAAAAATGAAAAGAGAAGAAAAGAAAAAGGAAGCAAACAAGAAGACAGGCGGACCACCAACACAAATCATTAGAGCAGGCTGATGGTGTTCCGATTAAATTTGTGTCTCAGCACGACATTATACCGTACAGCGTTCTAGGCGTCACACAGACGTGCTGACCTGAGATTCTTGACGAGGCGGTTCTCACTAGGCAGATCCAGAAAGTTTAGCAGGAACTGCAGTCGTTCGTTAATTTCTGACGTTCCCATGCTGAAGATCCAGCCGAAGTACATCATGGTTTCTCGAATTGTGAACTCTCCATACAAAGCAGTCTCCTGTAACAGCAATGAAATGTGTCGCCATGTTGTTCGCAAGTTGGCTTTAGTGATGCTAACTGCAGCCCATCAAACAGTAAACAGAGAAGGGTGTGGTATGTTTGTAATTTCATTTAATGTGATGCCGTGTAGTCTGGTACAGTGTTACACCTCAGAAGACCATAATCTTAATATCCACCTATGTGAGAACCTCAAATCAAAGTTTCAAAACACCAAAAAGACAACAGATAATTACACATAAGACAGCAATCAGTACAGCTGCATAAAAGTGTTGCTAAGTTATTGTTTTTATGGATTCCAGTCTTCTGGGATGTGACAGAGCATCGCTGGAGAAATAACGTTAGTATCCTCAATTACGCTACTGCAAAAGCTTCAACACTCAACATGATGTTTTTATGTTTGAAGGAAGCAGCGCTCGTATCGTCTACTAACGCAACATATCTCCAAGGGATATTAATAATGTAATTATCTAAAACAGTGGTACCAACCTACCAGATTGCACACTGTTGGTATACCCCCACGTTTTCCTCCCCTTCCATTACTACAGCCAAATTCATCCCCTGACCACCTCAACTATGCTAGTCCATTGGTTCCTGTGTTGTGTTTTGTCGCTCCAGCCCTAGCCCTAGATCCCTAGGATTTTAGATCTCGTTCTAA
Source organism: Reticulitermes speratus (assembly GCA_021186555.1). Lineage (NCBI taxonomy): Eukaryota > Metazoa > Arthropoda > Insecta > Blattodea > Rhinotermitidae > Reticulitermes > Reticulitermes speratus. The sequence goes on along the minus strand of JAJKFL010000009.1, from coordinate 42,945,175 downwards.
GACATCTAACCTACTGACTGAAGGTCTCTCCCTCTTCCTTGTACCTTCTGGCTTCGTAAAGGTTAGTTTCCTTCTCACCATGAAAGTTGACCCCCTCATCTTTATTATGTTTGTTTCCCTCTATACCTCACACAGTTCCTCGTTATACCCGATACATCATATTAACCTCATCCTCTGAAACCACAAGTTGGTATCTAAAATGTGCTGGCTAATCGCCTAGCATGCCACATGCAGGTCTGTATGTGTTTACTTGGTAGCAATTTAAATATCCACGTTAAGCCACAAATACTCAAGCCATAAAGAGATACAATTTGCATTTAAATCCAGATTCTGAAGGTTAACAAGGCCATAATCTTCCTTTTCAATATTCTCAGCCTACCATCATCAGTTTTTATAACTACCAAATATTCACCACCATATAATAGGGTGGGATGTATTACAGATTTATACAGTTTAATGTTAGTTTTTATGTTAACAACATCAGATCTTAATTGGTCTTTTACAACATGATAGCAATTATTTGCTGTTATATAAGTGTGATTTATTACACTAGTAAGTTATTAGCACTTGTGTGTAGTGTTTCAGCACATTGTGTGTAGTGTTACAGCACATTGTGTGTAGTGTTAAAGCACATTGTGTGTAGTGTTACAGCACATTGTGTGTAGTGTTACAGCACATTGTGTGTAGTGTTACAGCACATTGTGTGTAGTGTTAAAGCACATTGTGTGTAGTGTTACAGCACATTGTGTGTAGTGTTAAAGCACATTGTGTGTAGTGTTAAAGCACATTGTGTGTAGTGTTACAGCACATTGTGTGTAGTGTTACAGCACATTGTGTGTAGTGTTACAGCACATTGTGTGTAGTGTTAACAGCACATTGTGTGTAGTGTTACAGCACATTGTGTGTAGTGTTAAAGCACATTGTGTGTAGTGTTACAGCACATTGTGTGTAGTGTTACAGCACATTGTGTGTAGTGTTAAAGCACATTGTGTGTAGTGTTACAGCACATTGTGTGTAGTGTTACAGCACATTGTGTGTAGTGTTACAGCACATTGTGTGTAGTGTTACAGCACATTGTGTGTAGTGTTACAGCCACATGTGTGTAGTGTTACAGCACATTGTGTGTAGTGTTACAGCACATTGTGTGTAGTGTTACAGCACATTTGTGTAGTGTTACAGCACATGTGTGTAGTGTTACAGCACATTGTGTGTAGTGTTACAGCACATTCAAACCGGCCTCATTACAACGTATTCAGAACGACACTGCTGTCTGCCGCACTATCACAACACCACACGTGCCCAGTCCACATCGATGTGCATTGCCTATTTTAAAAACTAACATCCCTTCAGTTTCAGTTTATCCAGCATCCCTATGGCACTGAAGGATATAAAATCTCCTGTCACCAAACAATTCATTTTAAACTCAAAACTGGATATAATTCTTTTGCTAGATACTTTAACTGTATGACAATTCCTCAATAAAATATGTTGGTATGGATCCACAAACATAGCTGCGCTACACTAACCTAACATATATTATGCCAATATTACAGCACAGCATCAGCTCCAGCCTTTTATTCGCCACTGTCATACATGTTTCAGCTGTACAGAGCCATCATCAGTGTCGGTGCTCACAGACCACAAAAAAAATCGTGCCCATATTAACAATATTAGACACTAGTGGTAGCAATTTTAAATGAAATAAGCAAACTATCACATAATATTAAACATTTTAAAGCAGCTCTTAGAGATTTTCTACAAATCCATCCTTTTTATACTTTAGCGTAATACCTTGATTACAAAAATAATTGTCTTTTATATTCTATTTATATGCATTGTTGTTTGAGTTGTGATGTGCTCAATTGGTTAATTGGGATGAGCATTTTATACATAGTTTGTTTTCTCTGATGTGATACACTCAAGTGTTCTCTTGGGAACATTGCTTTGTATGTGTTACTGTTGTGTATTGTATTTTTGTGACTTGTATTGCATGTATTGTGTTCTTGGGATTTGTATTGCTTGTATTGTGTTCTTGTGATTTGTATTGCTTGTATTGTGTTCTTGTGATTTGTATTGCTTGTATTGTGTTCTTGTGATTTGTATTGCTTGTATTGTGTTCTTGTGATTTGTATTGCATGTATTGTGTTCTTGGGATTTGTATTGCTTGTATTGTGTTCTTGTGATTTGTATTGCTTGTATTGTGTTCTTGTGATTTGTATTGCTTGTATTGTGTTCTTGTGATTTGTATTGCTTGTATTGTGTTCTTGTGATTTGTATTGCATGTATTGTGTTCTTGGATTTGTATGCTGTATTGTGTTCTTGTATTTGTATGCTGTATTGTGTTCTTGTGATTTGTATTGCTTGTATTGTGTTTTGCTGTTATGTTTTGACTTGTTACATACCCAAAGGCTAGGTTGCCTAATTTGGTTTTCTGAATGTGAATTAAATGAAATGAAATGATCCATAACTGTGCACTGAGTAATTAGATATGGTAGCTAAAATGAACAAATGCACACAAGTGTATGAAAGAATATTATAAATGTAAATACCTCCCCTAATATTGTGGAATTGTATGTGATAAATTCATTAGGAAGATTTAAATTGGTTTCAGCTACCATTATCTAGTGGTAGCAACTTTAAAATTACTGTCATATGAGATAGTCAATAGTAATGAATTGCATATCATACAAATGTGCCTTACTGGATCCATCAGTTGTATTGTTTATTATATTTTACTGTTTGTTTTATTCTTTTATTTTCACTATTATAATATTTGTAATTCAATAGGAACAATTTATCCATTACTGTACATCCACCTACCATTTGCAACCTGTTTTCCATTTATGTACACATTCTAAGATACTAAAGTATATCAATAGAACTATCTGATACAGCTGGTTAGGTTCGTAAGTGAGAGGGCTGCTGTATGCACACACATGCAAACTTATAATGACAAGTCATAAACTTAACCATATAGATTTTCATAAGCAACATTATTATTGAGATAGTATACCACGAAAAATCTAGATAATTACAACAAAAAGAACTTAAAACAACCACAATAATAAGTTAACCTACTCCACATCTAAAACCTAAACTAAGCCACACCAATAACCTAACCTAAACGACAGCATCTAACCTAACCTAACCTAACCTAACCTAACCTAACCTACACCAGTAACCTAACCAAAACCACACAAATACCCTAAATTAACCCACGCCAGTAACCTAACCTAACCCCCAACCAGTATCCTAACCTAATAATCTAATAACCTAATCTAACTCACACCAGTAAACCAACCTAACCTAACCTAACCTAACCTAACCCACACCAGTAACCTAACGTAACCTAACCTAACCTAACCCACACCAGTAACCTAACGTAACCTAACCTAACCTAACCCACACCAGTAACGTAACGTAACCTAACCTAACCCACACCAGTAACCTAACGTAACCTACTAACCTAACCTAACCCACACCAGTAACCTAACGTAACCTAACCTAACCTAACCCACACCAGTAACGTAACGTAACCGTAACCTAACCCACACCAGTAACCTAACGTAACCTAACCTAACCTAACCCACACCAGTAACCTAACCTAACCTAACCTAACCTAACCCACACCAGTAACCTAACCTAACCTAACCCACACCAGTAACGTAACGTAACCTAACCTAACCCACACCAATAACCCGCCCCAACAGAGCAGACCAGTGCAGCAGCTGAACTGTACCTGTGGCATGTAGCCAACCCTCCTCCCCGGCACTCCACTGCCCTTGGTGCCCGGCTTACCGCCCAACACATGTATCTCCCCTGTGTTCAGCCGACGCCGTCCCACAATGCAACTCAGCAGCGTCGTCTTTCCGCAGCCGCTAGCACCAAGCAGCCCATATCTGAAACAAGATGCACAGGAGAAATTGAGGTAATGCTCTCAGCACGACGTGCAGTTAAGTGATCAGCTTCATGCCCCGGCCGTCTTACTACGGCGGAATAAAGCCCCATAACTAGCGAAACTTCCTTTGTGACGTCACTCATAAACCAAAGGATATGATGAAAGGTAAAGTTCACCCTAGAACAGGCCATGAAGGCCCAGAGGGGGAGTAGAGGTATAGCTGTACTCTTTCTTTAACCTCGGCACTAGATGGGGGTGGGTGGTCAACGCCACGCCCCGGTCGCTTTACCACCGGGAATGACCACGTGCCCATTCTACAGGAGGCTGGGTAGGCCTCAGGGCCGGTCTGGAAGGGTGCTGAAAATCTCGCCCTCACCGGGATTCGATCCCCGGACCGTCCAGCTCGTAGTGAGTCACTATACCGACTGCGCTATCGCGGCCCACAAGGTATATTGTAACCATCGCAAACTGGTAAGCACTGAAACCACTGTTGTGACGTCACTCACAAACCAAGCGCTATCTTAACCGTGGCAATGCGGGTGCGACTCACTCAAACACACCAAAGGTATAAGGTAGATCTGAGACGGAATTGTGTCAGGATGCACACCGGCGTCGAATGTCTGACGTCAGGAGAGACTCTTGAGCGCACAAGCATTTTTGGGGTTGATCTCGCTTAGCTGAGGACATCCGAACTGTCCAGAACACAGCTCCGTGCTCAGTGGCGTTACTTTAACACGCAGAGCCCAACAAACGGACATAAATCCGGAAGTTTACGACGGCGCAAGCCTTTGATTCCTTAACGCAGGTGTTCACTGTGGCCACAACTGGCATGACACAGCTGACGGTGCTGCGTGCAGAAGGCAATAAACGTCTTGACGACTGTCAGCGTGACATGGCTGAGAGTCTGAAGGATGCTAAGTCAGCACGCCACCACGGAACACAGAGGCCTTCCTGAGAAACTAAATAGTTCCTCAGTTAGTCAAGAAATTGTTTTGCATTTTATGAAACTTGAAGGTCCATCACCGTATACACAACAGCCCCTCACTTGTCCCTAACCTTCGGGCCACAAACTCTCATTTAGTTTCTTTAAACCACATTTTAATATTGTCATCCGATTTACCCCTTCGTATTCCGAATGGTTTCTCGCCTTCTGGTTTTCGCACCAAAATCTATAGTGCTTGATATAAGTTTTAAAACTTTCGCGGCGACATGATTCAATATAGTTTTCTCGGGCGCACAGCAGCGTCAATTCGTTTGAATACAACGTTTCGGGGACTAGCTCCGTCCCCATCCTCATCAGTTTTGCCTGAGGATGGGGACGGAGCTAGTCCCCGAAACGTTGTATTCAAACGAATTGACGCGGCTGTGCGCCCGAGAAAACTATATTGAATCTATAGTGCTTGATCTGAACACCCGAATAATATTTGGCAAACAGTACAAGACACGTCACTTCCTCTATTCATTAATTGTGAACCATTAACAGTTGTCAGGAGTGAAAATGGCTTTCCAGAACTGCAGACAAACGCTCTAGAGCTGAAGACCGTAACACCGAAACGTCGTGTATATTAAATACGCTTCAGACGATTGACAACGTCCAACGAAATATGAGTATATACATTACTGACATGGTGAAGATGAGTCTATTGTTATATCAACGAGTCTTAACGTACCGAAGATACGCGTGCATTTGGTAATTCACAGTGAATAGACAAAAGAATGACAACACTAAGAGATCCGCGGAACTAGAAGGTCAAAAGGTCACAGCAAGACAAATAACAATTCAGTTCAATGTGTATTTATTAACGTGTTGACTTTATAACAGCTCAAGTGCCTGTTATAAAGTCAGCACAAAGACACGAAAACAAAACACTAAACAGACAAACAAAAATAATATTGCAGCATAAAGCAATATAAAATAAGTCCTGAGGCAAAACCCGTACACCCTTAAAAACATAGGTAAGTTGATCTAAAAATGTCACAGACAAGCGCAAAATCTGTTTTAAAGAAATAATTGATTTCCTAAATATATCGATGTCTGCGCACACACGATTAGCAGCCGAAACACATCTAGCATACGGAGAGTTGTTACAAGTAGCAGTAAAGAGGGAGTTTCTGAAATTACGAGGAAGAACTCGAATATCAGTCGTATCCAAAATAATAATATATAGTAATATAATAATGTCGATCCCAGTGGCCGCGCGGTCTAAGGCGTGGGTCTACGACCGCTCGCTTACTGGGATCGCGGGTTCGAATCCCACCGGAGGCATGGATGTCTGTCTGTTGTGAGTGTTGTGTGTTGTCAGGTAGAGGTCTCTGCGTCGGGCTGATCACTCGTCCAGAGGAGTCCTACCGAGTGTGGTGTGTCTGAGTGTGATCGTAAAGCCTTGAGTGTTGTGTTGTCAGGTAGAGGTCTCTGCGACGAGCTGATCACTCGTCCAGAGGAGTCCTACCGAGTGTGGTGTGTCTGAGTGTGATCGTAAAGCCTTGAGTGTTGTGTTGTCAGGTAGAGGTCTCTGCGACGAGCTGATCACTCGTCCAGAGGAGTCCTACCGACTGTGGTGTGTCTGAGTGTGATCGTAAAGCCTTGAGTGTTGTGTTGTCAGGTAGAGGTCTCTGCGACGAGCTGATCACTCGTCCAGAGGAGTCCTACCGAGTGTGGTGTGTCTGAGTGTGATCGTGAAGCCTTGAGTGTTGTGTTTCAGGTAGAGGTCTCTGCGTCGGCTGATCACTCGTCCAGAGGAGTCCTACCGAGTGTGGTGTGTCTGAGTGTGATCGTGAAGCCTTGAGTGTTGTGTTTTCAGGTAGAGGTCTCTGCGACGAGCTGATCACTCGTCCAGAGGAGTCCTACCGAGTGTGGTGTGTCTGAGTGTGATCGTGAAGCCTTGAGTGTTGTGTTGTCAGGTAGAGGTCTCTGCGACGAGCTGATCACTCGTCCAGAGGAGTCCTACCGACTGTGGTGTGTCTGAGTGTGATCGTAAAGCCTTGAGTGTTGTGTTGTCAGGTAGAGGTCTCTGCGACGAGCTGATCACTCGTCCAGAGGAGTCCTACCGAGTGTGGTGTGTCTGAGTGTGATCGTGAAGCCTTGAGTGTTGTGTTGTCAGGTAGAGGTCTCTCGCGTCGGGCTGATCACTCGTCCAGAGGAGTCCTACCGAGTGTGGTGTGTCTGAGTGTGATCGTGAAGCCTTGAGTGTTGTGTTTTCAGGTAGAGGTCTCTGCGACGAGCTGATCACTCGTCCAGAGGAGTCCTACCGAGTGTGGTGTGTCTGAGTGTGATCGTGAAGCCTTGAGTGTTGTGTTGTCAGGTAGAGGTCTCTGCGACGAGCTGATCACTCGTCCAGAGGAGTCCTACCGACTGTGGTGTGTCTGAGTGTGATCGTAAAGCCTTGAGTGTTGTGTTGTCAGGTAGAGGTCTCTGCGACGAGCTGATCACTCGTCCAGAGGAGTCCTACCGAGTGTGGTGTGTCTGAGTGTGATCGTGAAGCCTTGAGTGTTGTGTTGTCAGGTAGAGGTCTCTGCGTCGGGCTGATCACTCGTCCAGAGGAGTCCTACCGAGTGTGGTGTGTCTGAGTGTGATCGTGAAGCCTTGAGTGTTGTGTTTTCAGGTAGAGGTCTCTGCGACGAGCTGATCACTCGTCCAGAGGAGTCCTACCGAGTGTGGTGTGTCTAAAAGTGTGATCGTGAAGCGTCGAAATGAGGAGGCCTAGACACCCAAAAAGGGGCTGTCGAGCCATAGGAATAAAATATATAATAATAGTAATAAATAATAATAATAATAACAATAATGCACCTGCAGAAGTTGAAATATAATAGGAAAAGATGCAAAATAAGAACGCATATGAAGAACTATAAATGAAATAAGACACCAAGCTATGGGTTTTGCCACGTGCGTCTTTGAAGCGTCGTCTTGGCCGTCAAGTCCCGAAAGATACGCAGACTGCGACGTACAGCAGGCGGAGGCCTCGAGTTACAAGCAGCGGTGCATGCTGGTCTCACTTTCCTTTTCACCTTTCTCCCAGTGATGTAACAAGAAAGGGAAATGTTTTTTTGAGTACGTCACTCTTACATAATCGGGTGACCACCTGAGTGTCCGATGTAGGTCGAGCGGGCAGGGGGGGGGGGCCGCGGAACATCCTGTTGCCCCGGGGTATGAATCAGGAAACAGAATCTGAGAGTCTCGTCTGTAATGCAGTTCCGTGAGTCTGGCAACCTGTAGACTGTGCTGCTCTCATTTGTATGACGTTCTGAATACTGCCTTGCATCCGAAATACATATAAAAGTCCAGTTCGTACCTCACAGAGAACAGAGTCTGTAACCATTTAAACAAGTTTGCATATGGTCTATTCCGTGACGTAATACATAGAATTCGCCATCACTTTTTTTAATTTCAAAATATCATACACGGCTGCACGATACACGATTAAAATGTAATTTCATGAACGCCTCTCAGAAAAGTACGGCATTCAGTGCGCCGCTTTTCGCGAAATTCATAAACGTTCAACAGCATTACATGCAGATTTCTTTTGCCAAATTTTTCACCGAATCGATCGAGACGCATGTCAATGACGGGTGTAAATAATTTGCTTTGCGCCCTTAAGTAAAGTGCGGTTATCACTGCGACGATTTTCACGAAATTCGCGGTGGCTAGACAACTTTTTTGTAAAGAACTCCTATACCTACTATCATGAAAATCAGACACGGTTTAGTCGCGGATATTAAATCACCGACGAACGAAGAGACAGAGCGAAGGACTTTGTCTCCACATAAGGTGTTATTTTCTATACTTCCTTGATAACGACTCAAAACTAACCGGTTAATGTAATTTAGTGAAATAACTGCTTTTTAACTGTAAGACGCTTTCCTTTCGGACGTCCTTATTTTATTTGACAACTACTGTTCGTCACTTCCCGCCTCAGTTGCGTCTCGCATGTGGTTGGGCCGCTGAATGGACTACGTTAATACGATAAACGAGCTTCCAGGAAGTTGCAACCGATAGTTGTAAAATAGAATAATGACCCTATATATATATACGACGTACCCTGTAGTACGTGCACATTGGTGCCTGTGGCAGTGTGTGGAGCAGAAGCCTACGCTCGTGTCTTACACCTGTAGCGACATCTCCCAGTTCCTGCCTTACACTCGCATTTAAGTCTCCAGGTGTTGCTATAAGCCTGCGCTTGTTCTGCCAGCCTCAGACACATTTCGTCTCCACCTGCCAGTCAACACTGAGCAAAGCACTTATGCTTGATCTGACAGGGGGAAAACGTGTGTACGTAGCGGGGTGAAGCAACAAGTTGATAAGAGACATTACATCACATTATCAGCAGCAGGTTGATAAGACATTACATCACATTATCAGCAGCAGGTTGATAAGACATTACATCACATTATCAGCAGCAGGTTGATAAGACATTACATCACATTATCAGCAGCAGGTTGATAAGACATTAATCACATTATCAGCAGCAGGTTGATAAGACATTACATCACATTATCAGCAGCAGGTTGATAAGACATTAATCACATTATCAGCAGCAGGTTGATAAGACATTAATCCACATTATCATGCAGCAGGTTGATAAGACATTAATCACATTATCAGCAGCAGCTTGATAAGACATTACATCACATTATCAGCAGCAGGTTGATAAGACATTAATCACATTATCAGCAGCAGGTTGATAATACAGTATTACATATTAACAGCAACAGGTTGATAAGACAGTACTACATATTATCAGCAGCAGGCTGATAAGACAGTACTACATATTATCAGCAGCAGGTTGATAAGACAGTACTACATATTATCAGCAGCAGGTTGATAAGACAGTACTACATATTATCAGCAGCAGGTTGATAAGACAGTACTACATATTATCAGCAACAGGCTTATAAGACAGTACTACATATTATCAGCAGCAGGCTGATAAGACAGTACTACATAGTATCAGCAACAGGTTAGTCATTCCAGGCTTTTTCCGTCTTCATGGATGTTGGTCTGTCCATCATTTCCTTGGTCGAGCTATGTTTCTTCTGCCGGTCGGTGTGTATCCTTCACTGTCAATAAATGTTGGGTCCACTTGCATTTGCAAACCGCTATAATTGTATTTAAATTGTATACATTCATTTGTTGTCCAACTTCTTCTTCTGTTTCATAGTCATAACCTCAAAAATGTGACCTCCGCTCTCTCATTCTTATTTCACGCTGCTTGTATTAAAGTCTAATTCTCCCGCCCGCATATAGAAGCGTTGGTACCGCCACTCTCTTCTATAATTTGAAAAAGACGTCCTTATGACTTGTTTCAAATTTCCGTCCAGTGTTCCGCACATATTAACTGAGCCTTGCAACTTGCACACACATTATTATTTGTATACACTACACTACACTACACTACACTACACTACATCCCAAGTACAAAAACACACAAACTTTATTTAGTACACCCTTTAGATAATTACGTCAAGATTAAACCCTACATGAAACACGTGTGGCGTTCTAAATGAGTGGTAGAAATAAGAAATGGATACAAAATGTTTATACATTCCTTTCCACGTTTCCTCTATAAGATGTGTTTTTTATCTGGAGCAACACGATCCTAGCCTGAAACCATTAATTACAGGATGCAACATAATACCTGTACACTTACACTGCAATTACAGGATGCAACATAATACCTGTACACTTACACTGCAATTACAGGATGCAACATAATACCTGTACACTTACACTGCAATTACAGGATGCAACATAATACCTGTACACTTACACTGCAATTACAGGATGCAACATAATACCTGTACACTTACACTGCAATTACAGGATGCAACATAATACCTGTACACTTACACTGCAATTACAGGATGCAACATAATACCTGTACACTTACACTGCAATTACAGGATGCAACATAATACCTGTACACTTACACTGCAATTACAGGATGCAACATAATACCTGTACACTTACACTGCAATTACAGGATGCAACATAATACCTGTACACTTACACTGCAATTACAGGATGCAACATAATACCTGTACACTTACATTGCAATTACAGGATGCAACATAATACCTGTACACTTACACTGCAATTACAGGATGCAACATAATACCTGTACACTTACACTGCAATTACAGGATGCAACATAATACCTGTACACTTACACTGCAATTACAGGATGCAACATAATACCTGTACACTTACACTGCAATTACAGGATGCAACATAATACCTGTACACTTACACTACAATTACAAACGATAACGAGATGGGGTGACCTTGATACCGGTGATTCAGTTCTCATAGAGGTCATAATGACATATATATATATGCTGAAATATACTAAGCTACATAATGTTTTTTTTTTTTTCCTATGGCTCAACAGCCCCTCACTTCGAGGTTTCATGATCACACACATTAGACACACACTACACTAGGTAGCACTCCTCTGGACGAGTGATCAGCCCGTCGCAGAGACCTCTACCTGACAACACACAACACTCACAAAAGACAGGCAACCATGCCCCCGGTGGAATTCGAACCCACGATCCTAATAAGCGAGCGGCCGCAGACCCACGCCTTAGACCGCACGGCCACTGGGATCGGCAAGTTACATAATATGCTGTCTGAAACATCACGTGTTTGTGCGACTGACAAGTGGCTGTCAATAATAATAATGATGATGATACATTGACAGCTGGTGTCTCGTAAGCATCGCGGTCTTAGCCACGAGACACGCAGAATCGTAAATGGGCTAATGGCAGGGTTAATAGAAGATAAATATAGGTACTAAAAACGGTAAAGGTCATAGGGTCGACCTCGGAATTAACAAGGAAGCAGGGGATCAGACATCCAAATGCCACAATTAAAGCCGGATCGTGAAGCCAAACACCACAAATACGATAAAAAAAAAGCGGCCAGAGATTATCTACAAAGGCTTTTAGGCGCGTTCGCAAAACTGCAAAAAGCCACTATTGGCTTCGTCATGTCTGTCTGTATATCCGCAAGGTACAATTCGGCTCCCAGTGGATGGATTTTCATGAAATTTGATATTTGAGTGTTTCTCGAAAATCTGTCGAGAAAATTGAAGTTTTATTAAAATCTGACAACAATAACAGGTACTTTACATGAACACCTATGTACATTTATGATAATATCTCGCTGAATTCTTCTTAGAATGAGAAATGTTTCAGACAAAAGTTGTAGAGAAAATCAAAACACACATTTTATGTTCAATAACATTTTTCCCAAAATCGTGCCGTTTATGAGATACTGTGGATAAATATGGCAGAGCCAGACAGGCCACAGATGACAATATAATACTGCGCATGCGCTTTGCATGCTGGGTAACTAAGGCTACAGACACACACTCAGTATTCTTAATACTTATTGCTTTTCCACGACAACAATGGTTACGCGAACGCGCCTCAACTTTACACGTACATCGCCTGTCTTGTTTCAATTTTCGTCTAGCTCTGTTCACAGCACAAGCACACTAATGACCTAACTGGTCACTGTGCTTACCTGCTGAATCCTAAGACACAGTTTTATTAAATACGGCAAAAGGCGGCGTGCACAAATCCCGGGCGCAAGTTCGCCCGGGCGACAAAATTTTGTACAGTAGCGCCAAATATTTGTTGGTCCTCAGTACGGAACCTGCTTCATGCCCCCTTCTGGCATCTGTAATTTTGCGGTGGCTTCTAGATTTTGGGAAAATTTGCACAAACTGGTAGAAGGATCTTGCTATACAAAATACCTTCAGTGTGAGTGAGTGAGTCACAGAGCGGTTTCATTTTAATAATATAAGACGCTAAACACAATTTTTATGCTACTCACACCGTGCTTATTCTCACAACTAACACTTCAACTAACACATGCACTTCACAAATTACAGTTCATAACAAGTATTAAACTCCTACATGTTTCGGCACCGGGGTCGTCGAACAGCAGTTAGACCAATTTAGAAAGCTAGACTATTTCATTTGATCCAAAATTGTGAAAGCACCCACAACAGATTTTTCATACACGGTGTTCCGCTCAATCAGCCCCGAAATATAATCCGTGACCTTCTGTTTATCAAGTACGTTTGTAAGCGTGCTACTTAAAGACAATGCTACTTGCTAAGATAACACAGCGTCTGTGATAAATGTAATGACAAAATGGAGCATTGGTGGAATGACACTGACAGGGGAAACTGAAGTACTGGGAGAGAAACATTATACAGCGTTGGTGGTAGATGTATGAATGTGTATGGAGCATTGGTGGAATGATACTGACAGGGGAAACTGAAGTACTGGAGAGAAAAATTATACAGTGTTGGTGGTAGATGTATGAATGTGTATGGAGCATTGGTGGAATGATACTGACAGGGGAGAACTGAAGTACTGGGAGAGAAACATTATACAGCGTTGGTGGTAGATGAATGAATGAGTATGGAGCATTGGTGGAATGATACTGACAGGGGAAACTGAAGTACTGGGAGAGAAACATTATACAGCGTTGGTGGTAGATGAATGAATGAGTATGGAGCATTGGTGCAATGATACTGACAGGGGAAAACTGAAGTACTGGGAGAGAAACATTATACAGCGTTGGTGGTAGATGAATGAATGAGTATGGAGCATTGGTGGAATGATACTGACAGGGGAAAACTGAAGTACTGGGAGAGAAACATTATACAGCGTTGGTGGTAGATGTATGAATGAGTATGGAGCATTGGTGCAATGATACTGACAGGGGAAAACTGAAGTACTGGGAGAGAAACATTATACAGCGTTGGTGGTAGATGAATGAATGAGTATGGAGCATTGGTGGAATGATACTGACAGGGGAAAACTGAAGTACTGGGAGAGAAACATTATACAGCGTTGGTGGTAGATGAATGAATCAGTATGGAGCATTGGTGCAATGATACTGACAGGGGAAAACTGAAGTACTGGGAGAGAAACATTATACAGCGTTGGTGGTAGGTGTATGAATGAGTATGGAGCATTGGTGGAATGATACAGACAAGGGAAAACTGAAGTACTGGGAGAGAAACATTATACAGCTTTGGTGGTAGATGAATGAATGAGTATGGAGCATTGGTGGAATGATACTGACAGGGGAAAACTGAAGTACTGGGAGAGAAACATTATACAGCGTTGGTGGTAGATGTATGAATGAGTATGGAGCATTGGTGCAATGATACTGACAGGGGAAAACTGAAGTACTGGGAGAGAAACATTATACAGCGTTGGTGGTAGATGTATGAATGAGTATGGAGCATTGGTGGAATGATACTGACAGGGGAAAACTGAAGTACTGGGAGAGAAACATTATACAGCGTTGGTGGTAGATGTATGAATGAGTATGGAGCATTGGTGGAATGATACTGACAGGGGAAAACTGAAGTACTGGGAGAGAAACATTACACAGCGTTGGTGGTAGATGTATGAATGAGTATGGAGCATTGGTGGAATGATACTGACAGGGGAAACTGAAGTACTGGGAGAGAAACATTATACAGCGTGGTGGTAGATGTATGAATGAGTATAGAGCATTGGTGGAATGATACTGACAGGGGAAACTGAAGTACTGGGAGAGAAACATTATACAGCGTGGTGGTAGATGTATGAATGAGTATGGAGCATTGGTGGAATGATACTGACAGGGGAAAACTGAAGTACTGGGGGGAAAAACACTATACAGCGTCGGTGGTAGATGTAAGAATGAGTGTGGAGCGTTGGTGGAATGATACTGACAGGGGAAAACCGAAGTACTGGGAGAAAAACATTATACAGTGTTGGTGGTAGATGAATGAATGAGTATGGAGCATTGGTGAAATGATACTGACAGGGGAAAACTGAAGTACTGGGAGAAAAACATTATAAAGCGTTGGTGGTAGATGGATAAATGAGTATGGAGCATTGATGGAAAGATACTGACAGGGGAAAACCGAAGTACTGGGAGAAAAATATTATACAGCGTTGGTGGTAGATGGATGAATGAGTATGGAGCATTGGTGGAATGATACTGACAGGGAAAACTGAAGTACTGGGAGAAAAACATTATACAGCTTTGGTGGTAGATGAATGAATGAGTATGGAGCATTGGTGGAATGATACTGACAGGGGAAACAGAAGTACTTGGAGAAAAACCTGTTACAGTGCCACTTTGTCTAACATAAATCTCACACGGACTGGTCCGGGATCGATCTCGAGACTCCCGTGTCAGAGGCCCGCTACTAACAACAGAGCCATGGCACGGCCTTTAACATGATACAAATATGGCCACTTGCCAGGAAAACTAACATGAACAACAATATGAGAAGTTTCGAGAGCTTAGGCGAAGGACACCTCGACATCAGCGGTTCTTGTGGCCCTCCACGTTGTAGGATTGGCCACTGAGCTACGTAAAGTATCGTGGAAGCCAGATAATATACAGATAATGTCCGCACAAACACAGATGTAATAATGGCAGAATGGACGCCACGTAGCCGTCGCGGAACGTACAGAAGCATCACCAGCAAACACTGGTCTACTGGGCACCACACCGCGCGATTGCCGAACACTAAGAAGGGGGTCAAGGGGGGGGGGGGCTTTGGTTGAAGAAGAAGAAGGTAACCAACGCACTTAAATAATTATTCTCGTTGTCTGTAAAGAAATCTGGAAGCAGGGTCAAACTAATAAAACAGTAATGTTAAAACTTAGGGTAGTAAGATCATTTCAGACAAGATGAGATGCACAGGACATGCAGCACGCGTTATAAGACGTGAAATACACAGATCATTTTAATGAAGCTAAGAAAAGAATTTGTGGCAGACCTATGGTAGACTGGATGATAACAATAAATGAGAGTAACGACAGAGTTTACCAAATTTTGCGCTAGATTAAACTGGCTTTAGTGTCTTTCCTTCTCAGTATACCAACAGGTAGGATATTTCTTAAACATCTGAGCGACTATCAATGTTTTAAGTTTCGCTTTCTGGGAAAAAAAAAATCACAACTGAGTTCTGACATACGTTCTTGCGCTATTGTTATTATTATTATTATTAATTTATTTATATAATGCGGATACACTTCTGAGCGCTTCCATCTTATAGTCTATGTTTTGACAGCCCTACCTTCCTGCTAAAGGCGACAGGTACGGCTCGGTGTTTAATCCACTAGGGACAGCCCTGATTTTAAATATTTTCAAATATCAGCTAAATTGCATTCAGAAACACCAGCGAGTTCGCAAGTGTCCAGTAAAGTGACTGTCTTGTCCTTAATACGAATTCTGTCCGAATGTTCTAACCTGTTCCAAGCCTTCCCTACAGTTCTGTAACAAAGCACTGCAGATGTTGGAGACTCAAAGCAACTTAATACTACAATTTCCAAGATAAGAAGAACAACCACAAGCTTCACAACTGCCATAACAGAAAATGGAGCCCATAAAACAAATTACGACAGACAAAAGCGGCAGCCATCAAGGACGACATAGCGAGTGTATTATTAATGACAGCCTTCAGCGCGTTACGTTATGTCACGGCCTTTTCCCTCCCAAAGCATCAATATCTTCCGTCGTGTTACAAATTCACGGTTTACGACGTCACAGTGCCACTTGCACGTGTAACAGGGAGTTAAGCCACGTGGCCAGTCTCCAAAGGTCAAAGTAAATTCGTCCCTGTCCACACCATATATATATTATATATATATATATCGTCGGTCCTTCAGTAAATAAACTTTTCATTCAAGTGTTACCAACCTTCTGTTCATAGCGCTGATTTAGTAATTAAGCACTGTTGAAATGGTTAATAACTAACTAACTAACTAACTAACACCATGTAGCACAGTCCTTCTTGAGAAGCTAACAGGTCGTCAGCTAGTCAAGAAATTCCCCGCGTTTTATGGAACCGACGGTTCATTACCGCACTCACAACAGCCCGCCACCTGTCCCTATCCCTGAGCCATATCAATCCAGTCCATGCCCCCATCCCACTTCTTGAAGATCCATTTTAATATTATCCTCCCATCTACGCCTGGGTCTTCCAAGTGGTCTCCTTCCCTCAGGTCTCCCCACCAAAATCCTGTATGCAATCTCCCCTCACCCATACGTGCTACATGCCCCGCCCACCTCATTCTTCTTGATTTGATCACCCAAATAATATTTGGTGATCAGTACAGATCATTAAGTTCCTCGTTATGTAGTCTTCTCCACTCCCCTGTTACCCCGTCCCTCTTAGACCCAAATATCCCCCTCAGCACCCTATTTTCGAACACCCTCAGCCTATGTTCCTCCCTCACTGTGACAGACCAAGTTCCACACCCACACAAAACAACAACACAATTACAGTTCTGTATATCTTAATGTTTGTATCTTTGTACAGCAAACTGTAAGACACAAGATCTGCACAGAATGATAACAAGCATCACGTGACTTCAAGTCTGCTCTTAAGTTGAAATGGTTAATACGACAATAAATTGTAAGCCTTTTGGAAAAGGCTTACTGAGCACCATCAGTCGCTGTAACACTGCAACACTTCACTTTATATTCACCGTGCATCTTTTTATAATTGAATTATTTGTACCAACAAAAGCACTAAGATCGTTTTTTCACTGTTTTCTTTATTATAAGTATTGGGCATCCTTATAATAAAGAAAACAGTGAAAAAACTGTCTTAGTGCGTTTGTTGGTACAAATAATTCAATTACTGCAAAACTGTTTACATAGATAGACACATTAACATGACATGTTAACATGTCTGGCCCCTTAGCAATAACAACAGCTACACAACCTTGATTTCAGACTTCCGCCGCGATGTTGATGAAATCTGCGATCTTCTGGGATATTACGCGAGTCGAGTGGTAATTGTTTACCGACGTTTCGGGACAACGTATCGGTCCCATCCTCACAGGTCAAGAGTCCGAGTGAGGGGGAAAAAAGCTTCCCCTCCCCACTCAGAAACTTGACCCGTGAGGATGGGACCGATAAGTTGTCCCGAAACGTCCGTAAACAATTACGACACGAAGCTGTGTAATACCCCACAAGAGCGTAGATTTCAAGCTACACGACGACTAAGCCACAAACAAAGCACACATGCGGCGTACTGATGGGCGTCGTGGCAACTTTGCATGACGGCGATCAACAGGTTACCACGCCACCGGCAACACAGCGTTCAAATAAGACGAAGACTCATGACACGTGCAAATAAGACGAAGACTCATGACACGTGCAAATAAGACGAAGACTCATGACACGTGCAAATAATCACACTGTTTGTTCCAGCACAAACCGATCAATCAAACAGTGATGTCACAGCAGTATCTACACTGTCACCTGTCACCCGTCACCGGTCACCGGTCAGTCGCTGGACATTTCAAATGCGTTTCAAAGAAAGCTTCACATAGCACTGTGCGTGTGTGCGTGAGTGCGTGTGAGGCTTGCGAACAGTCGTCAGACATACTGTGATGAATAATGAGAGGTCTGAGGTTTTCATAGAGGTGCTCCTGAAGGTGTAACACTGTGCTGTCCGTTGCTAAACCCTTGAACATAAAAGAGCTGCGCTCTTTACAACGTAAATCCCCGTAGGTCGATAAGGCAATTCCTTTAATAAAGTTATCCAGGGTTTAAGTAATGCTCTTTAGCCTGGGTGTTCAGAGATATCATTAATTTAGTGTTCAGAGATAACATTAATTTAGTGTTCTGAGATAACATTAATTTAGTGTTCTGAGATAACATTAATTTAGTGTTCTGAGATAACATTAATTTAGTGTTCTGAGATAACATTAATTTAGTGTTCTGAGATAACATTAATTTAGTGTCCTGAGATAACATTAATTTAGTGTTCTGAGATAACATTAATTTAGTGTTCTGAGATAACATTAATTTAGTGTTCAGAGATAACATTAATTTAGTGTTCTGAGATAACATTAATTTAGTGTTCTGAGATAACATTAATTTAGTGTTCTGAGATAACATTAATTTAGTGTTCTCAGATAACATTAATTTAGTGTTCAGAGATAACATTAATTTAGTGTTCAGAGATAACATTAATTTAGTGTTCTGAGATAACATTAATTTAGTGTTCTGAGATAACATTAATTTAGTGTTCAGAGATAACATTAATTTAGTGTTCTGAGATAACATTAATTTAGTGTTCTGAGATAACATTAATTTAGTGTTCAGAGATACATTAATTTAGTGTTCGAGATAACATTAATTTAGTGTTCAGAGATAACATAATTTAGTGTTCAGAGATAACATTAATTTAGTGTTCAGAGATAACATTAATTTAGTGTTCTGAGATAACATTAATTTAGTGATCTGAGATAACATTAATTTAGTGTTCAGAGATATCATTAATTTAGTGTTCTGAGATAACACTAATTTAGTGTTCAGAGATAACATTTATTTAGTGTTCAGAGATAACATTAATTTAGTGTTCAGAGATAACATTAATTTAGTGTTCTGAGATAACATTAATTTAGTGTTCAGAGATAACATTAATTTAGTGTTCTGAGATAACATTAATTTAGTGTTCTGAGATAACATTAATTTAGTGTTCTGAGATAACATTAATTTAGTGTTCTGAGATAACATTAATTTAGTGTTCTGAGATAACACTAATTTAGTGTTCAGAGATAACATTTATTTAGTGTTCAGAGATAACATTAATTTAGTGTTCAGAGATAACATTAATTTAGTGTTCTGAGATAACATTAATTTAGTGTTCTGAGATAACATAATTTAGTGTTGTTCAGAGATAACATTAATTTAGTGTTCAGAGATAACATTAATTTAGTGTTCAGAGATAACATTAATTTAGTGTTCTGAGATAACATTAATTTAGTGTTCGAGATAACATTAATTTAGTGTTCTGAGATAACATTATTTAGTGTTCAGAGATAACATTAATTTAGTGTTCTGAGATAACATTAATTTAGTGTTCTGAGATAACATTAATTTAGTGTTCAGAGATAACATTAATTTAGTGTTCAGAGATAACATTAATTTAGTGTTCAGAGATAACATTAATTTAGTGTTCTGAGATAACATTAATTTAGTGTTCTGAGATAACATTAATTTAGTGTTCTGAGATAACATTAATTTAGTGTTCAGAGATAACATTAATTTAGTGTTCATGAGATAACATTATTTAGTGTTCGAGATAACATTATTTAGTGTTCAGAGATAACATTAATTTAGTGTTCAGAGATAACATTAATTTAGTGTTCTGAGATAACATTAATTTAGTGTTCAGAGATAACATTAATTTAGTGTTCTGAGATAACATTAATTTAGTGTTCTGAGATAACATTAATTATAGTGTTCGAGATAACATTAATTTAGTGTTCGAGATAACATTATTTAGTGTTCAGAGATATAACATTAATTTAGTGTTCAGAGATAACAATAATTTAGTGTTCTGAGATAACATTAATTTAGTGTTCAGAGATAACATTAATTTAGTGTTCTGAGATAACATTAATTTAGTGTTCTGAGATAACATTAATTTAGTGTTCTGAGATAACATTAATTTAGTGTTCAGAGATAACATTAATTTAGTGTTCTGAGATAACATTAATTTAGTGTTCTGAGATAACATTAATTTAGTGTTCAGAGATAACATTAATTTAGTGTTCTGAGATAACACTAATTTAGTGTTCAGAGATAACATTTATTTAGTGTTCAGAGATAACATTAATTTAGTGTTCAGAGATAACATTAATTTAGTGTTCAGAGATAACATTAATTTAGTGTTCTGAGATAACATTAATTTAGTGTTCTGAGATAACATTAATTTAAGTTTGAGTCGTCAAGTTTCGTAAAATTTTTGTGGGGAAAAAAACCCGTCACTAACAGAAGTATCGGTTGAGAAGCTGAACTGAATAATTTAAGGGAGTTTAATGCCCCCCCCCCCCCACACACACACACACAGTCGGAAGGGGGTAATTTTGATTAATTTAAATTTAAGCAGAATATAGTACCTACATACAAATACAAACGGCGTTTTTTTCCGCAGTTCAATTAGCCTACATAAAACCCGGACTAGTGAAATGGAAATTAATGATGCTCCCATCTCCAATTACAAAAAAAATATTATTTTAATGCGCTTTATTTAACGACGCTCTAAACTACTAAGTTTGTGTAGTGTCGGTGATAAATGAATGAGTATGGAGCACCGGTGGAATGACACTGACAGGGGAAAAACAGAGGCACTGCAGGAAAGCCTGTCAGAGTGTCATTTTATCCACTACAAATCCCACATGGACTGCCTTGAGATGGAGCCCGGGCCTCCAGCGACTCACCACCCAAGCCATGGCATGGCCCCTAGAAGCTATTGGTCATGTGTTAATTTTTAGTCGCTTTTACCGTAAAAAGATATGGCTGGAAACCAGAAATGTCCCTCAACTTTTCGAGAAAGCCTCATTTTTTTCGAATTTCAATACAGTCAGTGGAACGATTTACAGAATACAAATAAAAGTGTAATTATGGTCTCCGGCTCCATTCAACATACATGACTATTGAAAGTGCCGCACAAGCTTCAGCGAAAATAACTCATGAAACATTTTTCGACCCAGTTTAGAGTCACTGACCCCGTGTCAATAAAGCTATATTCGTCATCAGCTCGCAGCGTGTGACGTGGCTCATGTTACAAACTGAAATTGCTGTACGATCGAAGGACAGAAGCCCTAATAATGAATATCTAACGGCGTGTCTTTGAAGTGACGACATCTAACGGCGTGTCTTTGAAGTGACGACATCTAACTGCGTGTCTTTGAAATGACATCTAACGGCGTGTCTTTGAAGTGACGACATCTAACTGCGTGTCTTTGAAGTGACGACATCTAACTGTGTGTCTTTGAAGTGACGACATCTAACGGCGTGTCTTTGAAGTGACGACATCTAACGGCGTGTTTTTTAAATTACATCTAAC
Source organism: Reticulitermes speratus (assembly GCA_021186555.1). NCBI lineage: Eukaryota > Metazoa > Arthropoda > Insecta > Blattodea > Rhinotermitidae > Reticulitermes > Reticulitermes speratus. Next base: position 42,923,377 of record JAJKFL010000009.1, on the reverse strand, counting down.
GGCGTGTCTTTGAAGTGACGACATCTAACGGCGTGTCTTTGAAGTGACGACATCTAACGGCGTGTCTTTTAAATGAAATCTAACGGCGTGTCTTTGAAGTGACGACATCTAACTGCGTGTCTTTGAAATGACATCTAACGGCGTGTCTTTGAAGTGACGACATCTAACTGCGTGTCTTTGAAGTGACGACATCTAACTGTGTGTCTTTGAAGTGACGACATCTAACGGCGTGTCTTTGAAGTGACGACATCTAACGGCGTGTTTTTGAAATTACATCTAACGGCGTGTCTTTGAAGTGACGACATCTAACGGCGTGTCTTTGAAGTGACATCTAACGGCGTGTCTTTTAAATGAAATCTAACGGCGTGTCTTTGAAGTGACGACATCTAACTGCGTGTCTTTGAATTGACGACATCTAACAGCGTGTCTTTGAAGTGACGACAGCTAACTGCGTGTCTTTGAAGTGACGACATCTAACTGCGTGTCTTTGAAGTGACGACATCTAACTGCGTACAGCACAGTTCTCCAGTAGTGCCTTAGCTGGTCAAACAACTATCCCGCATTACATTGGCCCCAAAGTTTCATTAACATTTCAACAACACCCCAACACTTGTCATCATCCTCATCCAGATTAATCCAGTCAATGCCTCCCATCCTATTTCTTTAAAATCCATTTCAATATTATCCTCCCATCTATGGCTAGTTCTTCCGAGCAGTATCTTTCCTTCAGTTTTCTCCCACCAAAACCCTGAATGCATTCTCTTCTCTCTCAAACATGCCACAACTCACGCCACTTCTAATTCTCCTCCGTTCGATCAACGTAAACATATCTGTCGATCAGTACAGATCATTAAGTTCCTCGTTATGTAGTCTTCTCCAGTCCCCCGTTACCCCGTCCCTCTTAGTCTCAAACATGCCCCTTAACGCCCTATTCTCGAACCCCCTCAGCCTGTGTTTCTCCCCAGAACAAGTTGTGCACAGTGAAAAATGATTAGGTTTCAATTTTGAAACAGCTTAAAATTATCAGCCACAAACAAGTTTGTCTAGGACATGCCGCGGATAGTACGATCGAGGAATCGTGGTTCGATTCCCGGCTTGGCACGGGACTTCCTTTACTTTAAAATGCCCATACCCCCTCTGCGGCCCATACCCCTCTGTGGCCCACACAGCCTCCTATTCAATGAATACCGAAACTTTTTCTCGGAGCCTAATAGGCCAGGGCGTGACGTTGACCACTCACCTTCATACAGCACCGAAGTTAGGAGTGGAGCTATACCTCTACTCCCCGTATTCGCCTTCAAGGTGTAGACAGAAACAAATTTATTTTTTTTTAACTGCAGGTGAAGGCAGTATGTGTCTCCAAAACGTCAGAACAAACTGAACACACCACACAATGCGAAACACCGAAAATCACCTCCTTCCACACCGTACGGTGTTAGGACCCCAAAAACCGCGATATCACTTCCATGACGTCAGAGATCAGACAAGACATTCCTGTTTCTACTAACCAAGTGTTCCAAAATTCCCCCTTTTGACCTTAATCTGAGTCACCAATCTAGCTCACAACTTGTCACCTCCATTATACAGGGTGTCTCTTTTATCGTGTCCCTGGGCACGGCAGCTTCCGCGGAATATCTGAGCGATGACGGCTTTCTATGCGATAAATCTGCCGTGTGCTCAGGAACAAGATCAAAGAGACATCCTGTATTACCGTCTTCCTAATCTACGCGTGCTACATGCCCCACCCACGATACGTAATTTCAGAACACTCACATTGTTCCCTTGGCCACGGTCATGTTCAGGTTACTAAGCACGTGGTTCGGGTTCTTCTTCGAGCCGTACTGTTTGAAGGCATGACGGACGCAGACGGCTTGCTGACGCCGTGTCTGCAGGGTTCGAGCTGACGATAAGACGTCGAGGGACGGCGTCGCGTCCGGGCGGTCGGGGGTGGCATTGGCTTCCCTGCAACACAGAAAAAAAACACTTCAATATTGAAACAGGGTGGCAGGATATAGATTGGATTCGACTGGCTCAGAAGAGAATAATACCTGGCTGTTTTGAGCAGGGTAATGAACTTTCGGGTTTCATAAACGATACGTAATTTCTTGACTCATTTTGTGACTCTTTGGTCTGCTCCATGAAGTCGGCTGGTCAGTTAGTTAGTTAGTTACCTGGTTGGTTGGTAGGTTGCTTAGTTAGTTAAAACATTTTAAGCTACGTCATATTAACACAAATATAGAAAGCATACAAATACAAATTACGGGCTTGTTTTGACACATTATCATTCTTCTTGTTAAATACAGTCGAACCCCGTTATAACAACATCGGTTTATATGACATCTCGTCTATAACGTCAGACATTCTGTGGTACCAATAAATCCCCCAGTGTTAACCATAACATTACACTCCTCGGTTATAACGACACTCGTTTATAACAACACATTTTCATTCCCTTTCATGACTTTATAAACGAGTTTGCCTGTATCTGAGATTTATGTAAATAATATATATTATTATATATTATATATATATATATATTCACTTCCTGCCTCAGACAACACAGTACGTCTCTATTATAAGGAAAAACGAGCTAAAGTTCTCAGGGAAATAATCGCTGTTTATGTGAGATACATGAGGAACACAGAGCTACACTCTGTGGGAGAATGCAGACTTTGTAATGTTAAAAAGCTGTTCATATTGTACATCGCTGTCCGTGCTTTAGAAGCCTAATATAAAAGAACTTTGAATTGTTCTCATTTCCGAGAAACTTGGATGCACAATACAAGTAAATAATACTTATTGCAGTAACTCTGACAAGTGGCCTATCAAAACATATTCTGCAGTAAGCATTAACCAAATCATTACTGCATTACGTTCGATAACGAACGCTCTGATCACGCAGCGGACTGACGACACGTCACAAGATGGACGCCGCTTGTGTCATCTGCTTCATGACGCTACACAAATCCACCTCCAAACTGCCGGCAAGTAAAAACAGCAAAACTTCGCCGTCGACTGGCCAATTCTACTTCTTCGTAGTCCGGAGAACTTGGAGGCCAAGTTTCGTTTATTTCCGGAGATCCTCCATGCAAAAGCCAGGATAATATGTAGAACTAAGGAAGGGCGCCTCCTTCCACTATCGTACAGCCATCAGACGTTGTCATACAGACAATGTCCATTTTATCGTGTCCCCGAGGACGACAATTTTATAGCACACAAGGCCTGCATCTAGCAGGGCACCACGTGACAGCTGGTGCGGCCAGGGACACGACAGGTGGGACGTTGCATAACGAGAGGTGTACAAAGTGGACACAGTGAACATAAAGTGGGGTAGCTGTCTGTCCATAAAATGAACATGAAATGGGGCACGGTCTGTCCATAAAATGAACATAAAATGGGGCACGGTCTGTCCATAAAATGAACATAAAATGGGGCACGGTCTGTCCATAAAATGAACACGAAATGGGGCACCGTCTGTCCATAAAATGAACATAAAATGGGGCACTGTCTGTCCATAAAATGAACACGAAATGGTTCACGGTCCGTCCATAAAATGAACATGAAATGGGGCACGGATCTGTCCATAAAATGAACATAAAATGGGGCACGGTCTGTCCATAAAATGAACATAAAATGGGGCACGGTCTGTCCATAAAATGAACATAAAATGGGGCACGGTCTGTCCATTAAAATATGAACATAAAATGGGGCACGGTGTCTGTCCCATAAAATGAACACGAATTGGGGCACCGTCTGTCCATAAAATGAACATAAAATGGGGCACTGTCTGTCCATAAAATGAACACAAAATGGTTCACGGTCCGTCCATAAAATGAACACGAAATGGGGCACCGTCTGTCCATAAAATGGGGCACGGTCTGTCCATAAAATGAACACGAAATGGTTCACGGTCCGTCCATAAAATGAACACGAAATGGTTCACGGTTCGTCCATAAAATGAACACGAAATGGGGCACGGTCTGTCCATAAAATGAACACGAAATGGGGCACGGTCTGTCCATAAAATGAACATAAAATGGGGCACGGTCTGTCCATAAAATGAACACGAAATGGTTCACGGTCCGTCCATAAAATGAACACGAAATGGGGCACGGTCCGTCCATAAAATGAACACGAAATGGGGCACGGTCTGTCCATAAAATGGACACGAAATGGGGCACGGTCTGTCCATAAAATGAACATAAAATGGGGCACTGTCTGTCCATAAAATGAACACGAAATGGTTCACGGTCCGTCCATAAAATGAACACGAAATGGGGTACGGTCTGTCCATAAAATGAACACGAAATGGGGCACGGTCTGTCCATAAAATGAACACGAAATGGGGCACAGTCTGTCCATAAAATTAACACGAAATGGGGCATGGTCTGTCCATAAAATTAACACGAAATGGGGCACGGTCTGTCCATAAAATGAACATAAAGTGGGGTAGCTATCTGTCAAAAGATTTCGTATCCAGTAGACGTGATCCCACATACAATTTCGGTTCATGAGGTCCAACTTGACGCACAGTAACATGTGTGGTATACCGACAGCACAGCATGATACATAAGGACACACGTTACCAGCACGTACAGATGGTCCTATCCCCGGACACACGTAACGGACCTAACAGCATGCCTGATGGCTTAAGCAACGCCAGCTTCCAAAATGTTTCGACAAAAGAAATACGCAATGAGCCACCTTCACCACAAACATTTCATATGTCAACAAATACAAACATGGCGTCGTTGCGAAGTTATGATATAGTATCTCAAAAACCTAATGCAGTCATAATGTGTAACAATGCAAACTGTGCACAGAGATGTATCAGAAAATTTTGCAATTGGCTTACAGCGTATATCGAAGTGTTTAAGTTTCTGTTTTAATAGCGAGCGATGCCCATTAAGGCTGCTTGCTGTACGAATTCGCGTTAAACCGCCTGCGATGATGGAAGTGCTATAAATAACAACAGGCCTGCTTGCCTCTGACACAACAGCACACCAAATCAGGCAGCTACTGGCTACTGCGTTGTGGTGCCAACCGTTACAGTACCATGACTCGGGCTGTCAATCTTCGGCTTGTGTTCGATCCCAGCTCAGTCCATGTGTAGGCTTATTTGTCTTGGACAAAGTGGCACTGGGACAGGTTTTACTCAGAGTACTTCAGGGTTTTCCTGTCAATTATAATTCCATCAATACTACACATTAATGTATCCATCATCCGGGAGATTGACAATGGGCCCATTAGAGGAGGCAGTTGCCCTGAGACCGACGTGCACCAACGACGCCAAGACCATACAGAACAAGACAGGGGTGTACAGGTAACGTATCACTGAGGCACGTTCGTGTGTTGGCATCCTGAGCCCACTTACACTAGTGACGTCTCACGTCGCGTCGCTGTTCACAAATGTGCACACGTAACACAACCTTCTCACTATTACTAAGGCCCACTTGTTATTCGCATGCCCACATTCATTTGTCAGATTTGTCGGCCATACATAACTTCAATGAATGTTGTTTTGTATGGGTGTGAAACTTGGTCTGTCACACTGAGGCAGGAACATAGGCTGAGGGTGTTCGAGAATAGGGTGCTGAGGAGGATAGTTGGGCCTAAGAGGGACGAGGTAACAGGGGAGTGGAGAAGACTACATAACGAGGAGCTTAATGATCTGTACTGATCACCAAATGTTATTTGGGTGATCAAATCGAGAAGAATGAGGTGGGCGGGACATGTAGCACGTATGGGTAAGGGGAGAGGTGCATATAGGGTTTTGGTGGGGAGACCTGAGGGAAGGAGACCACTTGGAAGACCCAGGCTTAGATGGGAGGATAATATTAAAATGGATCTTAAAGAAGTGGGATGGGGGGGCATGGACTGGATTGATATGGCTCAGGATAGGGACAGGTGGCGGGCTGTTGTGAGTGCGGTAATGAACCTTCGGGTTCCATAAAACGCGGTGAATTTCTTGACTAGCTGAGGAAACTGTTAGCTTGTCAAGAAGGACTGTGCTACATGGAGTTAGTTAGTTAGTTAGTTAGTTAGTTAGTTAGTCAGTTAGTTATACATAACTTCAAACATTCACCACGCTAACATCTGAGCAACATTTCTCACACAATTTGTAGGTACAGTCAGAGTACATCTACATACGAACTTACATACTGCTAACTAACTAACTAACTAACTAACTAACTAACTCCATGTAGCACAGTCCTTCTTGAGAAGCTAACAGTTTCTCAGCTAGTCAAGAAATTCTCCGCGTTTTATGGAACCCGAAGGTTCATTACCGCATTCACAAGCGCCCGCCACCTATCCCTATCCTGAGCCAGCTCAATCCAGTCTATGCCTCACCATCACACGTCTTGCAAATCTATTTTAATATTATCCTCCCATCTACGCCTAGATCTTCCAAGTGGTCTCCATCCATCAGGTATCCCCACCAAAAACGTGTATGCACCTGTCATTCCCCACGCCCAGCCCATCTCACATTGCTGTACATAATAAATGTAATAAATGTATGTATGTATTTCACTTAACGACGCACCATGGTAATAACTTTACAGAATAAAGCAGACTATAATTGATTACTATCGTTATAGGCTGCTATCGACGGCAAGCAGGTAGCTTTCGTAACGTGGGCAGGTCTTTATACAGGGTGTCTCTCATTCTAGTGCCACTTTAACCAAACTGAAATTTTCTCGACAGGTTTTAGTAAAACCTCCCATAAATATAAATTTTCACTTAAATACGTCCAGTGGGAGCCGCGCTGTTCCATGCGAACGGAAGGACAGTCCTGACGAAGCTGATAGTCGCTTTTCGCAAATTTTCTAACGCACCTAAACAGAAAGCATGCAGAAAAATAAAATGATTTGGGGACGTAACAATACAACTGGACGGTCCGCTGGTAGGTCTACGGTCTGAGCATGCTGACAACACACAAATCCAGTCTGAGCGTGCCCAGTACACACAAGTCGAACTCCCGTCTCGCAGTTAAATGACACGTGTGCAGGACAAAGACCAACCGGGTTCTTGTTAGTACGACGACAGTACGGTCCAACAGAGCGACTTTGTTACAAAACAAATGTTATTTACACAAAAGCTGTGCAAGGTTCAGCCCGATCGGTTCGTCGTCAGGGTTACAAACACACAAACACTGAACTAAGTTGTGTAACGTATCACTTTTGTAACGTATCACTTGTGTAACGTATCACTTGTGTAACGTATCACTTGTGTAACGTATCACCATATCAACATATCAACATATCACCATATCAACGTATCACCATATCAACGTACCACCATATCAACGTACCACCATATCAACGTGCCACCATATCAACGTACCACCATATTACCATATCAACATATCGCCATATCAACATATAAACATATCACCATATCAACATATCACCATATCAACGTATCACCATATCAACGTACCACCATATCAACGTGCCACCATATCAACGTACCACCATATCAACGTACCACCATATCAACGTGCCACCATATCAACGTACCACCATATCACCATATCAACATATCGCCATATCAACTATAACATATCACCATATCAACGTATCACCATATCAACATATCACCATATCAACATATCACCATATCAACGTACCACCATATCAACGTACCACCATATCAACGTGCCACCATATCAACGTACCACCATATCACCATATCAACATATCGCCATATCAACATATAAACATATCACCATATCAACATATCACCATATCAACGTATCACCATATCAACGTACACCATATCAACGTGCCACCATATCAACGTACCACCATATCAACGTACCACATATCAACGTGCCACCATATCAACGTACCACCATATCACATATCAACATATCGCCATATCAACATATAAACATATCACCATATCAACTATCACCATATCAACGTATCACATATCAACATATTACCATATCAACGTATCACCATATCAACATATCACCATATCAAGTATCACCATATCAACGTACCACCATATCAACGTACCACCATATCAACGTACCACCATATCAACGTACACCATATCAACGTGCCACCATATCAACGTACCACATATCACCATATCAACATATCGCCATATCAACATATAAACATAACACCATATCAACATATCACCATATCAACGTATCACCATATCAACGTACCACCATATCAACGTGCCACCATATCAACATATCACCATATAAACATTTCAACATATCAACATATCACCATATCAACATATCACCATATAAAAATATCACCGTATCAACATATCACCATATCAACGTACCACCATATCACCATATCAACGTACCACCATATCACCATATCAACATATCACCA